>JAKUAD010000010.1:244583-333685 GCA_030579095.1 Starmerella davenportii
GGGGGGGGGGGGGGGGGGTTGAGGAAAGAGTATCGCCAAGTGCCCTCCTCCCTCAATAGCCATAAGTAACAAAACATTTTGTCAGAATTAATCAACCATTAGATACTAGATAAGCTGTAAGTGTAATAAAAAATTAGAGAGCGAGCGGTGGACTCCGAGATCACCCATTGGTCTCAAATTTGGGAACGTGGAACCTGAACCACTATTTCTTTTCGCCCTGAGCAGACTCAGGAAGCATGAGCTCGTCACTCGAAGAACCAGAGTTGGCCTCGACCTTAGGGACCTTGCTCATGGGCGACATGCTAGGAGAAGTCTTGACGAAATAGTTGTGGATTCTGGGGCTAACCTTCTCCAAATTATCCTCGTCATCGCTATCAATCTCATTCTCCTCGTACTTGTTGCGCTGGCGCTCCTCCCAGTCGGCACGCATCTCGTCAACCTTCTGCTTGAAGTCCGCCTCAGGGTTATAGTTCTTGTGCACACCCCGGAAACGCTCCCAAAGAGAGCAGTGCATGGGGTGAATGGCAACACCGTGGTACTCGTCCGAACGGCCCTCCATGATGAACCTCCACCGTCTGTCCTGCTCATGCAGATCAAGACCGGTGACATCAGGAAGGAAAAAGAGGGTGAGAACCATACCCGCAAGACCGAACCATGTCGCAACGTAGAACTTGACCTGGTTGCTGATATAGTTGTAGAGAATGGTTGCAAAAAGCGCGCCAGCCTTTCCAGCGGCAGCAGAGAGACCATGAGCAGAGGCACGAACCTGCGTAGGGTATACCTCGGCAGCGACGAGGAAAGTGATGCAGTTAGGACCGAACTGTTGGAAGAACGAAGATAGGAAGTACATCGCCTGGAAGCCGTGAATGTGCTTCTTCTCGGTGTAGTACTTGAAATGGAAAGCCGGGATAACGAACAGAATGAAGTCCATAAGGAAACCCAATTGCATCATCCAGTTGCGACCGTAGAAACGGGTATCAACGGTCAAAGTGGCAAGATAGTAACCAGCAAGCGAGCAACCGATGTTGATCATGTTGTAAAGCCAACCAGTCATGACACTACTGGAAGCAGTGATGACCTTGATGAAAGTGCCCTGGAAAATCTTGTTACCATAGAAGAACACATCGTTCATGAACCAGCAGCCGGTTGTGGCAAGCATACGGCCACCAAAGATAGTCATCGTCTTCTTCAAACTATCGATATCGTAACCTGTGACGTGAGTGTTCTTCTTGGAGCGCTCAAGAGCCTTGGAAATGGAAGGCATCTTGTAGGCACGGAAGTACAGAAGCCACAGGGTACCAACGGCGGGGATCGCAAAACTAACACGGAAAGTCCACTGCACCGCCACCTTAGAGTAAGGCGGGTTACCAGAGCCGTGGTGGAAGATCAGCAAGCACAAAATCAGAATAGCCTGGTTGAGCAGCTGACCCCATCCCTGCATACTGAAGGCACTGACAACACGACGGCCACGGTGAAGACGATCCTGCTGCTTCTCGAGACGAGAGAACTTGGTGCGCTCCATACCACTGGTGGCAGTCATAGGGTACTCACCGCCAACACCGATGGAGTAGAAGAACAGAGACCAAGCGTAGCAGATAACCCATCCATTGAGCGAGGTGCCCCACATGGCAGTAAGCATAACCAGACCAACAAACATAATCGCGGCGTCCTGGATGAGACCCCAGCGTCTGCCAATGGCATCACCAATGATACCAACAAGAATCTGACCACACATAATACCAACGATAGACAGGTAGTTCACAACCTGGACCCAGGTCTTATCACATTCCTTATACGTCTTCCAGCACGCAGGCCAAACAGCGGAGAACAGACTTGTGATGTTACCAACAGAGAACAACACGTAACCTTCAAGCAGAAGACCCATACCGGGCACAACGCAGTGTCTCAAATAGTGACCGAAGATGGACAGAGGGTCATTTTTGAACATGTTCCAGAAGTATCTGATTTCACGACCCATCTCCTGGGACTCAACGGCCCAGTTGAAGCTAGCACGCTGTTTAAGAGGCAAATCAGCCCAGTATGTGCCCTCGGGAGTGAAGATATCGTCAGGACAGAGGAACTTGCGGAAAGCCTCTTCCTCTTCCTTCTCCGTAGGATAGCGCTTCAGGAACTGGTCCTCTTCCACCTCCTCCTCGTGGAGCTGGCCATTGAGGGTGTCGTAGTCGACAGGGCCGCTCGGGACAGGGATCATACCAGCCACCGGTGCATGATGCACCGTATTCGGGTTGGTGTGAGTGTGCATAATCTACTCAAGACTGTGAAGAGATCACACGGATTTTGACAGGTTATGTACGCGCGCTGAGCGTAAAAAAACTTGCAAAAACGTGCTCTATTAATGGGGTTAGGGTGGCCCTCGCATAGTGCATAGCCTGCCATATGCACGAGAATCAGACCAATAGAATTGCGTAATGGACACACGTGGAGCACAGCACGACGCACTTATGCAATCACAATATATTGATCACAGCCGTCTCAGAACTATCGTTCCTGGCGTGAAGGGTGGCCGCAAGTAATAAAGTTAGTACAGGTCGATCAATTGTCTGCATTCTGTTTCAATATGCGATTTAATGCAACTTGAGTTTTTTTTGTTACAAAAATTCGAAGTTCAAGAGTCAAACCTCGGTCCGTACTTCCCTACATAGTGACGTATGTACTCGTGTTTACATCTAGATACTCATGTCAGACGCCTACATGATGCATATCAATAGTTAATACTAAAGCAGCCATGTGTACAAGTGAGTCAGCGTGGCACGTGAATTTTTTCCAAATGGGTCACACACATGTTTTCAAAGAGCCAATGGGCGTTGTACTATATATAGCATGATCGGATTAGCACCAGTTCCGGTATTCTCAGCCTCAACAATTTATCAGGATGAGAACACTTAGTCGACAAATCGTCTATATAATTGCGTTGAAAATGAAAAGTTAAGAGATGAAACATGCTTGCGCCTTAAAATAGTTTAGCTGCGGCTGCGAGCAAGCCGTTGATGGTCTTGGGACCATTACGTTTGGTTTGTCACACCAATGCCTTTCGAAGATGGCAGTCGCTGGGGATTATCGCGTAGAGACCAAAACCTATGTGGGGTAAGCATCAAAGCGATGTAAGCCTCGCAGAACACGCGACGTACCAGAGGGATAACATATACTATTTATGCACCTCCGCACTGATTTTAAGAATGGTGTCAGGGGTGGTGTTACAGCAGCCACCGATTACTTTGGCTCCACTATCAACCATCTTCCGTACCATATCAGGGCTGAAGCAATCTAGGGCATCGCTCCTGGTCCACTCCTTAGTGATACCGTCGTAAATCTCACCGTGGTTCGGGTAGAGTATTAGCGGCTTCTTTGACGCATCGAATGCATCCAAGACAGCACAAATCTGATGGGCATCAAAACAGTTGGCACCGATTAAGTCAATATCGACACTGGCATTCACCAACTCTAGAACAGAGGCCATGTCCGTCCCATCGGCCAGCTGCACCCGGGGATCGAGGCTCAATGACAACGAGATCCAAACCGCCATACTCTTCTGCTTAGCCATCGGAGCGACTTCGCGAGTTAGAAATTGCAGTTCTACAAAGCTGGGGATTGTTTCACAAAGAAGGATCTGAGACTTGCATTCGATCGCGGCTTCCACGCGTGGCAGCCATAGAGAACGAAAATCATCCAGAGTGGCCCTACCATAATTGCCCGTATACTCTTGGCCTTCACATAGGAACGCTCCATAGGGCCCAAACCCCGCAGCTACAAGTGCGTGCGGCTCTCGTGCGCTCGCTTCCTCTTGAGCGATTTCGATCCCCTTTTTGATCAATTGATAAGCTTCAGATGTTGTCAAGCCGCACTTTCTGAACTCTGAAATGCTTGCTTGGTAGGTTGAAGACGTCATGATATCCGCCCCAGATTGTAAATATGCCCTGTGAACGTCTCGTAAGGCTTGCTGGCCTTCAGCTGTCAATAGGGCACCGGAAGACCAAAGCCGCGGATGCAGCGGGATTTTCCGAGTCTCAAGGTAACTTCCGAGAGCACCATCCAGCACTAGGACTTGCTCCCCTGCTGCGGCAACCATGCTAAAGTGCGACTATGCTCTGGCTGGCTTTGACTAATTAAGATATGGCATTCGCGTAATATTCCCTCATACGTGAGGTCACGACGTTTGACCAGGTGTGGCGGCTAAATGGCATTTTTCAGCTACACTCTAAAAGCACAACTTCAGCCTGCCTCCAATATTTAACAGTGAGTAGAGGAATCACGCCGCCACCGATTTGCTGTAATGCCAAATTGCCAGAGTTAGCCAATTCGAAAGCCTGCTTAATAGAAGCGGTTGGTCACTATAGCTCTTTATGCATTCCACTTTTCGGCTCACACATTATCAACGGGTTTTACCAGCGCCCTGCCGACGCGCTATGATCGATCGGGCCGGAATGGTACTTTAGTAAGTGCTTAGATTTTCTCTTTTAACTCTGGGACTATATCACCGCGTTGCAGAGAAGAAGAAACCTGCAAGGCGGTAAACGAATCCCAAATAGCAATAGGAGTCTTTGCAGACGATAGGGTGAGCAGAAATCTGCAAGTTTGTGGCCTGCATCGTTTGAAGACTTCGACATGTCGTTACTATAGCCCCCTACTTTACATTACCTATCCGTAACTAAAGCCCTCCGGGACACGCTGAAGCCAGCGTCGCTATGTCATTAATGCCTCAGGCATCACGTTTACTTTTTCCCAGAGCTTGTGATGCGCTTCCCCAGGCTTTTGAAGCGTTCGCCAAATCCCTTGGGCTTGGTATCGGACGTGGCCGACGCCGCAGAGCTGGCCGAGGCATTGCGAGTAACTTTCCGGGAGCCCTCCGCTGGTATCCTTTGGCCCTGCGCCTCGAGAGAATCGTCTGCATCCGTGTCTTCGGCACTCTGGTCAATGGGGGCCGGGGCCTTCAGTACATCGCCCTGTCTTCCTGGAGCAATTACGGGTCCTCTCTTGGCGAGGTTGATGTCGTTGCTGTCGCTGGGACTCGGCGACGGTTGCTCAAGGTTCGGAGAGAGCGTGAACGAATCGGACTCACCACCAATGTTGTCTAGTGTGGCAAGGTCATTGTTGACAAAGTCGCTCACTATGTCATCTACCGTATTGTGACCGCTCATCTACTAAACTGACTTGTAGAAGGAGTTGTGGTGGTAACAAGAAGGCTTTAACCACAACAACTATGCGGCGTGCAAGGTATCTCGCATTACGTAGTAATCAACATATATTAGTCATGCGCATGCGCTGCGTCCACTCTGCTGCATGCGGTGTACGGCTGAGATTGAGAAAGTGCAGCGTCCCCATAAGGCCTTAGGTATGCAACAAAGTTTCTAGCAGCTTTTAGCGACTTGAGAAGTCTACCTGAGCTTTCTGAGATTGGTATATACAGCACATGTGCGTTACAAAATACCTAACGCTCGCCGTGGCCCGTCCCTGCACCCAGTCAAAGTCAATCAGGACAGCACCCGATGTATCAGGGTAGGAGGTCTGCTACGCAGCACAGCTGCCGATTGCATACAAGGCGAAGGGGTAAGAGTAGGGAACATTACTGCCTTCAAGGGCCTAACTTAAACGTTGCCAAAAACACGCATCGCAGAGAATGGCTACAGCAGTACACACAGCCGGAGCAGGACGACTGGTTTCGAAACGAGTGGCAACGCAACGCGGCTGCTCAGGAGAATATGTATGCCGTGTACTAGCTATGTGGCGATTTTGGTTCAGCCTTCATAGGTCTAGGCACGGGCCTCGTCTGGTAGGTCTGAGGCATCAATGACAGTTGTTACTTGGGCTCGGTAGGGCACTGCCTGAAAGGGTAACTATATTATCATTACATAATTAACATGTTGTGCGATAGGACCCTAGTTGGTGCTAACGTAGTGCGCATAATCTGGCGACGCTTTTGGCCCGAGGCATTTGGACCTGGTCACCACACACGCGTGCATGGACGTTGCGGCAACAAAGCGTGAGAAGCGACGCAAGAGCATTGCGTCCAAACTGAAGTACCTGAATGAGTCGTTCGAGAAAGATCGCGATGCGTTTTTCTCGGACTCCTTGTACACTCTGCAGTCACGGCTGTACGCGCTGCACAATAATACGGACCCCGAGTACTGCGAGAAATTGGCTGATCTCGAAGAGGAGCGTGACTACCGCCTGACGGAGCTGTATCTCTGGGAGCGCTATCAGATGGAGCGCGTGCGACGGCAGTACGAGGAAGATATGCAGGCGGCGATCGCATCACACGACAACATGGTGCGCACAGTCAAAGAGAAGCTGAAGGTGCGATTGGAGACGCAAAAGAAGCGGCTGGCCGAGGACCGCTCGATTCTGAACATTGCTACTGACCAGTCGTTCTTTGCGTCTGCAATGACTGCGTGTGCACCGACGAGCCCAGGCTCGAATATGACGGCCCTTTCAGGCGCGGAGCGTCGTACACTGCGCCGACGAGATGTCAGCCTCAACTCTGACGCCAGCGGTACCGAGGGCGGAAGCCGGCGGCGTTACGCCAATGCCTCTGATGACTCGGGGCTCAGTGGCACGAATGCGAACACAGACCGCGGGGAGTACGAGCTACTGAAGGACTTGGATAACCCACGAACGCGTGGTGTTGCTAAGAGCTATAACGGCGTTAAGTCGCTACGGAACGAGGAGGGCGTTCTTGATCTTGCAGAAATTGCCGACGCTGCACACGCTTTCAGCCAAGGGCCGTGATGTACTGAAGCTTGTATCTACTTAGTTTCTGGGAATAAGTGTGAAATATGCTTCTTGACGGTGACTGCTCGAGATTTGCGGAGGGGGAAATACCTGGAGAATTACTGATACACCTGAAAAATCACTGATAGTCATCTTTTAGCTGGAATGCGGTTTCATTGCCCTTCATTCAATCTCTTACGTTGGCGACACAGCTTAGAACTTGATCACGACGTCGATTGTAGCCTGTAACCATGAGGACTCCTCAAGGCATGGCCTAAGCTGGTTGCTTCGTCTCCAGTGGTCTGTGTTAGAGCTCAGCCTCCTGCTTTTCCACGCCGTTTCTCCACGTCCAGTTGGAGCACATGATCGATTGTGCACGTTCTCTTGTGCGAATACCGAATATCGTAGCATTAGGCCGCATGAGCAGTGCTTAGCCCGGCGCAGGACGAGCAGTATGCGCTGCTGTGTCGTTACTCGCCTGCGGGCGGCTTCGACCGGTCCGTCAGCTTGTAGTTACATTGTACACGAATGGAAACTATCATTAAATCACATAAGGGAGCGTTTCTACTTCCATTTATACAGAATAAGTGGAAAGAGTTGGGCAAACCATAGTGCTGCGCGGCCGGTGGGATACAGGCGACCAAAACGCATTCATTGGCTACAACTCAGAATTTCAGTCCCGTGCTAAATTCGCCACGAGTGGTGAGGGAAAACCGCCGCGCGTGCTAGCGTGCCGCGGAGGGCTAGGCTAAAATTGGGTACGCACAAACTTATAGTCGTAAAGCGTAACCCTATTACCACCCGGCATCCGGCCCGCGTGCACCCGCCTCGGCGCAGTGCGACCGCGTCTCGTATGCGCCCCACCCACCCTGCCATGAGGCGCAATCTCCTCAGCAAATAGGGATGCCCACCTCGCTTGCGGCTGCGTGCGAGAAGCGAGCCGCGCGCGTAGCCCCGTGATAAAAATAGCCCATTAGTCATCCGGGCCACGCGCCGCGTGTATAGTGTTTTGCAGTAGAAGCATCTCCCCGCGCAAACCAATATGGCGGCCCCGCTGCTGCCCGTTTACCACGACGAAAAGAGGCGCCCCGAGGACAGGCGGTTCCCCCGGGGCCGGATGAAGGCATGGAGTGCGCGCGTGCGCCGCGATAGGAAGACGTACGTCGCGTCACACGTCGCGGCACTTTTGCTCGCGCTGCGCCTGCTGCTCGCACTTGTACGCGGCACCTTGCTAGGGGCACCACTGGGCGGGACGCTCGAGTCTGTCGCGTTCACGGCGGACACGGACCCCGCTGACAGCGCCGAGAGCTTCTCGATGGACACGAGCTTCGGGCGCGACGTAGACTTCTACGATCTGAACGCGATCCCTGCGCGGCCTGACGGCAGCGAGATCGGCGGACGGCTGCTGCTATGCATACCCCTGCGCAACGCGGAGCCGGTGCTGGACATGATGTTCGATCACCTGTACAACCTGACGTACCCGCACCACCTCATCGACTTGGCATTCCTCGTGGGCGACAGTACGGACGACACGCTCAGTCTGCTCACCGAACAGGCGCTGATTCTGCAGAATGGGTGGACCGAGGACAAAGTGTTCAATAAGATCGACGTGTTCAAACACGACTTTGGTGCCACGGTCGGTCAGGGCTTTGACGACCGGCACGGCGTGCACGTCCAAGCCGAGCGGCGCAAGCTGATGGGCCGTGCACGCAACTGGCTGCTGAGCACGACGCTGAAGCCGTACCACAGCTGGGTGTACTGGCGTGACGCGGACATCGAGCAAAGCCCCGCAAGCATTATCGAGGACCTGATGGCGTTCGACCGAGACGTGGCCGTGCCCAACGTATGGCGCCCGCTGCCATCGTGGCTGGGCGGGCAGCAGCCGTACGACCTGAACTCGTGGATCGAGAGCGACGAGGCGCTGCGGCTCGCGCGGACGCTGGACGAAGACGACGTCATTGTCGAGGGCTACGCCGAGTACGCGACGTGGCGCGTGCACCTAGCGTACCTGCGGCTTGAGAACGGAAGCCCGGACGACTACATCGACCTCGACGGGATTGGCGGCGTCTCGATCCTATCCAAGGCGCGTGTGTTTCGCGCAGGCGCGAATTTCCCCGGCTTCGCGTTCCTGAGCCACGCCGAGACCGAGGGGTTCGGCAAGATGTGCAAAAAGCTCGGGTTTTCGGTTATCGGGCTGCCGCATTACACGATCTGGCATCAGTACGAGCCCAGCGAGGAGGATCTCGTGAAGATGGAGAAGATGAAGGAGCTTGGCCTGCCCATCGACTAGAGCGGGCAGCCCTGTAGCGCAGAAAAAATAGACAATTGCACGCATGTAGAGTCTCATAGCATTCGTATAGTATCAAAAGGACGTGCTAGATTAGCCGTCCGTCGTCTACCCCGTGTTTAGGAGCCCAAACACGGGATGTCTACCATAGCGTGCACAAGAGTCGGCCGCCAAGCCACACGATGGCAGGCCAGCCCTTATAAAGAAGTCTCTTCCTGGCTGCCTCGCCGGCAGCTCTGGCGGCCAAAACGCCGCGCCGCGACCGCCTGCGCGCGTGTGCACCGGACGCTCCATTAGATGAACGTAAGCCCGCACAAGCAGTGACAGTTCTGAACAGGGCACGCGCTGTATCGCTTGAACCACTGCCGCGCGTGCACGCTGTGGAAGCCATGATTGCAGTTCATGCAAAACGTGGGCCAGCGGTCACTCTCCTCTTTGTCCTCGAGGCACGGTCCCAGCTGCGCTGAGCAGACTCCGCACGCCGGAAGCGCGTGGTTACAGTGCGGACACTTATTCCAGACGCCGCGGCAGCCGAGAGGTTTGTGGTTGATGAGTTTGTGGCACTGCGAGCAGCGCAGAAACGCCTGCGACCGGGAGTTCGCCGAGCGCACGCGCTCGAGCTCCGACATATGCTGCGCGGCGAGCCGCGTGCGCGCGATGTCGAGGCGCGCGCGCTGCGTGTAGTACTGCCAGGCGTCCAGCAATAAGCGGTACTCCGCGATCCATTGTGCTGCGAGCCCATCCGCGAGGTACCGCGGGTGCCCGTAACACGCCAACAGCGCTACAGTCTGCACGTCGTGCGTGCGGTCCACGTAGGCCTGGAAGAGCCCTACGGTGCGCGTGGTCATGCCCGTGAGCACGAGCGCCTCGAGGTCGCCGACGGCAAGTGCACGCCACGTCAGCGTGAGTAGAAACTTCGTAACCTCCTTCTTCGGGAGGAACCGTAGCGCGACGCCGAGCCGCTCCGTCAGCGGCAGCGAAGGGTCATCGACGACGTCTAGCCACGAGCCGTCCGCAACGTACGCGAAGATCGCGCGCAGGTACGGCGTGCTCGCCTCAGAGGCGAGGCGGCGGCACTGTTCGCGCCACACATTGTTCTCGACGACGTTTTTGTATGCAAGGTAGCCCGCGACGGCCGTCGCCATAAGCCGGTGGCTCTTCCGGCGCGACTTCGCGAGCGCGTCCACAGCGCGCGCGACATCGTTGTGGAACACAGCGTGCCCCGCGGCCTTCTCGAAGTCGCCCTCAGCCTCAAGCTTCGCAAGCCGCGCCTCGAGCTCGGACAACCCGAAATCCCATCCGCACAGCCGCAGGCACAGTTGGCGGTACGCGTAGCTATCGTCGGTGACGTGTACGTACGCTTCAGCGTGTGCCGCGCCCACGGCGTGCCGCACGGCCTCGTCGACGCAGCGGTGGCCATTCGGCGTGCCCACGGCGCGGAGCTTTAGCTCGGCGCCGGTGAACCCTGTCCACACCGAGAGCACGCCTGCAAAGCGCAGGTCGAACGTGGGTGTTTGCAAGCAGCTGTCATTCAGCTGCGCGCTTACCCACTCCCACGCGACACGCAGGCCAGGACGGCGCGCAAGCAGCGCCGCGTTCGCGTCCGGTGTCAACGAGTACCCGGCGCGTGCGCGCCGCTGCATCTGCGCGAGCACGTCGCTCTGCAGCGCATGCGCCAGCGTGCCGCCGAAGCCAGGCGCAGAGCTTGCGGCGGAGCTACTAAGGGCGCTCGCGGCCAAGCTCGCGACCAGGCTCGCAGCGTCGCTCTCGTCGGCACTACCGGCGCTGTCGTCGGAGCCACGCTTGCGCCCGGGCTCATCGCTCGACTCCGCGTCATCCACGTCCGAGTCGTTGAGCGCGTCGCTGCCGCCAGTCAAGGCCGGCGCCTCGCCAACCTCAAGCGTGCCGAGGTCAACGCTGTGCGCACCCTTCCCAGAGATTTCGACGAACTGCTGCGGCGCGCCGACGTAGGAGAACGCGTTGCCGGGGTCGAAATGCACGCCGCTGAGCGGCTGTGGCGCGTGCGTAGCGAAGACCGCGCCAGACTGCCGGATACATACGAGCATGAGCTCATCCGTGTGTAGGTCGAGCGCGTAGTCGAAGGCCGCGACCTTGTCGGCCTCGGTCTTGACGTCAAACACCTTGTCTACGAACCACGAGTCGGGGCTGTCGGCAGAGGTACACGCCGCGACGTAGCGCCGAATGTGGGCGGACGTGTGGCGCACGGCGAACTCGGTGGCGCGCGTCGGGCTCAGCCGGATTACGGACTCCTGCGGGTCGAGCACGCGCGGTACCACGAGCAGCGGCTCGCGCGCGGGCGCGGGCAAGGGCGCCGAGCTGCCGAGACCCGCAAGCACACCCGGGCGCGCGCGCGGAGCCAGCATTCGGCGGTCCCACAGCGCGACCGAGCCGCTATCGTTGTACGTGATCAGGTAGTTGTCGTTGAAGGGGCTCACGTCGACGTGCAGCGAGTGGCCCGTCGCGAGCGAAAACGCGTTCGTGCGCGCACGGACGTCGAACTCGCGCAGCGCGCGGCCCGTTGCGTACACTAGCTGCGACGGCTCGCTAGGCACGAACGCGGCCGAGAGCACGGACTCCTGCGCGGTCGAGACAAGCTCGTCCCGCGAGAGCGCGTTGGCGTCAAACACACACAGGCTCTCGTGCTGACGGAGCTTGTCGAACGCGCCCGCGACGAGCCCGTGCGAGCTGAACGCAACGGCGTTGCACTTGCGCGCGGCCGGCGCGCGGAACGTGTGCGGGGCGCCGCCATCGAACCGTCGCAGTGTCAGCGAGCCGCCACGCACGCCGTAACCCACGAGCCCGCTCTCGAGGGGGCTGAAGTCGAACGCGCGCACGACGTCCTCGGCCTCGAACGCGCCCGCGCGTCGCACGACCCCGCCGCAAAGGTCGTATCGCACAAATTCGTCGCGCCCAAGCCCCAGCGCCACAAACGACTGCGTGTCGTGCGTGTCCCACGCGTGCGCGTGCACGATATCCGCCATTTCGCTGCGAAAGTCTGGCGGCTCAGGCTCAATGCGCGCGGCTGCCGGCTGACTCAGACAGGCGCTCGCATGCTGGCGCGCCGCTTCAGCTCGTCTGCGAGCCGGCACAATGAGACGGAAATCCTGCGGCGCGTGCTGGGGCACGTCCTGTCTACAAAAACGCCGAAACACGAGTCGGCAGACGGGATCGTGCCGTTGTTCGGTCGCGGCGACGGCCGCGCGCCCGCGCGCGCGCCAGAACAGCGAACTCGGCGGCAGGCGGCAGTGCTGCCACGAGCGCTTGCCCAGCACACGGCAGCAGATCTCTCACTACGCGACAAGAAGGAACGCGGCCGCCAGGTGCTGTTCGCTGTGTACGCGCATGTCCACAGCCTGCCCACGAACGCCGCGGTCATCCAGTACTACCGGGACGTGGTGGTGCCGCACTACAGCCCGGCTGCGCGGCTACCACCGCGCCCCTGCAGTCCCGAGGACCCCGTAGTCACGCGCGCGACGGCGCCGCTGTTGCTGGCCGAGTGCATGCGCGTGCTGCGCGCGCAGTTCGCGGACGCGACGGGCGCAATGCACCTTTTCACATTGTCGAAGCAGCACTCTCTCGAGTTCTTCACAGACGCCTGTACTGCGGGCGCGTTCAACGAGATGCTGCGCATCCGCTGGCACGAGTACCGCAGCCTCAGCGACGTCGTCGCGCTGGCTGCGGACATGGCAGTGAACGCCGTGAAGCCGACCCTGGAGACCACCGAGCTGCTGGCGGAGATCTGCAGCGAGGCGGATGCGCACCCGGCGTCGCCAGTTGCCTGGTCCGCGGATCTGCGCGCACTGCACAGGTATAAGGCGCGCTTCCAAACAGCTTGGGCTGGCTTACCCGCGTGGGACATGCCTGTATAACCGCGTCCTTTCCGGCGCCTGCATTGGCGCCTCACAGAGCTTGTACCGGTGTGCGCTTTTGGTAGAGGCGTTTGTCACGACAGGAGATGCCGATTGCATACTCGCGACTCTTCTAGGTTCTGACGCTACTTTCTTTTTTGCCAAGATTTTTGACAATTGTCGCATCAGAAGCTCAGTGACGGTCGCGGTGGTTTCCTCTATGCGGCCAACGGCCCGAAATCACACGAATCGCCAGAATCGCCGGGAATTGCACGTTTTTGTCGTCCGCGTGTGTATAGATTTTACATAGACAGCTCCTAACAGCTTCTGAAGTCCGCTTTTTACAAGAGTGAACGCAGTGCGCCGCCGCCATTAGGTAATGATATGCAGAAGGTCATAGCGGCCAGCGTGAGCCTGTCGAAAGAGGCGCTGAAACCGGCGCCGCTTTTCGACGGGTCCAGTGCCCAGTTACTGCGGTGCCTGGATGATCTGCTAGAGCAGCTGCGCGCAGGCCCAGACGACCCGCGCGTTGCGTCCGTGGTGTTTATGCCCCTGTACTCGCTGCTCCAGCAGCAGCAGCTCGGCCGCGAGCAGACCCTGCGCGTACTGCAGCTACTGGCGCTGCTGTGTGAGTCGGCGTTCGTGACATCGCCGGAGTTCACCTTCAAATTGGCCTTGCAGCTGCTCTCGGTGAGCATGTTCCTCTTGAATCCTACCCAGGACGAGCCGGACGGCGTGAGCGAGGCTTTTAAACACAGCGAGGCAGCGTTCAAACTCGCAGGGTTCCACTGCGCGCACGTCGTTCTCGCGCTGGCGGCGCGCAGAGGGTACCCGATCGCGACGTCTCCCACAGTGCCGCCTCTGCTCGTCTTGGCGCTGGCGTCCTTGCAGCAGGACCGAGAACTCGAGCTTGAGCTCGAGCTACTGGGACTGCTGAAGACAATTCTGCAGCAGCTGTCGCCAGTCCAGGTGCGCCTGGTCTTGCCCAAGGTGAGCTCGCGACTGGCCAATATGGTCAACGTGGTGAATAAGCGCCATTTTCGTGTGAAGATTCTTGCTTTAAGCTGCCTGAAGCTGACCTTATGTGCCGCTCACGGCGATGCGCAAACAGAACGGCCGGCCGGGCCAGGTGTTGAGGCCAGTCCGCTCGGTCACAGCGGCGGCAGAGATTTCTCCGATTCGGAGGACACTGTCAATGTTCCAGAGAGGATAGCTCTGATATACGCCATAGTGTACCGACTGTTTAGACACCACGTCAAAGGCAGGCCGGAGCTTCTGGTGGCTATTCTGGACTTCGCGTGTGTGCTGATAAAGTCGGGCCTCAAAGGCTCCGACTTGGTCAGAATTGTCGTATCTGCGGCCTCAATAGACGCACCCGTCCTGCAGGAAAGGTATGCACTGGCAATGGAGGACTCGACGATTCAGGCCGAAATATGCGCGCTCGCTGCTCACGAGATCCAAGAACTACCCGCTAGCATGCAGAGTCTCGACGTTGCTCAGCTCAGGACCAGGTGCGACCTTTTGAGCGCAGCTGTACGTCTGGGCAAACTGGGTGCCTGGGACTTGCTCCGGGCAGTACAGTCGGCTCTGAGTTTTCGCGTGAGGAGGAATGCCAGCGTTCAGGCCCGCGAAAACGCCACGGAAATGATTATGTCTATCGATCCCTACGATCCTACCAGCAGCGCCGAGCCTGTGCCTCTGTTCACGATGGGCATCGAAGGTCTCGAGCCGGATGCCGAAGCGGTGGTTGGAAAACTGGTGCGCACACTGGCATCAGCGAGCCCGGAAGTGGTGGGAGCAATGTGCCTACAGCTGTACGAGACTAAGCGCCAAGGGGAACTGCATGCAGTGGAGCAGCTTTGGGTGATGTCCAATCTGGTCTCAGGCTTGCCGGAAACACCCAACCTCTGGGTGGAGGAGCTCATTGGTCATTTTTATGACCGACTGGTATACGCGACCGATTTTTCGGAGCACGAGCTGATAGTCAACAATGCCAGTAATGTTCATACTGCGTTCACTTTGTACACCTTGGGGGAGTGTGTCCTTCGGTTGACCCAAGAGCGCGCGAAGAATCTGCTTGTTGATCTCGTGCACCCACTATTCTGTCTGGTGGGCGACCGCAATAGCCTCGACGTGAAGCTGCAAGCCGGGATTTGCATAGCAAAACTGGCGCACAGTAGCGGGTACAACGGGCCAGTGCAGATGGCAATCGACAACAAAGATTACCTCGTAGATGGTTTTTCGATCCAGCTAAATACGCTGAATATCGCACCCAGTACGTTGGACTCGCTGGCGAGCCTCATATATGTCTGCGGTCCGCCGATCGTGCCGCTTCTTTCCGACACTTTCCAGTCATTGTTTGTGCTGCTAAATTACTACCACCAATACTACCAAGTCGTGAGATCAACGATTACCGTTTTTGGTGCTCTGGCCAAGGTGATGAATGACCAAATAAAGCTTCCGAGGCTAATAACGAGCGCAGAGTCGCGTGGTGGAATCGTCACTGGTTATACTGAACTCGTTGCGGAGCTCGGCAGGGTGCCGCGGACTCAGTTTGAGGATGATGCCACTGCGACTTTAGACGACATCCAAGCAAGCCTTGATGCCGAGGCTAACGACACTGAGGTAGCGCGCGCTGACGACGACATTGAGCACTTAGAAGACGCCACATTGAAAAATTGGAATTATCCAATCGACCAGCCAGCATACAAGATTCTTGAAACCGTTATACTCTACTGCGACAAACTCATGACGCACGAAGCCCCAGAAATCAGATTTGCAACCCTAACTTTGGTTAACACGCTTGCGCCATTTCTGGCTATTAATCATGACAGATTCTTGCCGCTAGTACACAAAGTCTGGCCTGAGATCACCGCTCGTGTATTCGACGCCGAAATCTACGTTGTCGAGCAGAGTTTCAAGTGCCTGGAAAATGTATCCGCCTGCGCAGAGTCTTTCGTGAGTAAACGCATTGACGATCTGTGGCCTAAAGTGCTTAGTCGTTACGGCAGCCTGTTCTCGCGGAGATGGCCTCAATTCTCGCAAGAAAGACGCACACAGGTCGCCATGTGCTCATGTTTCACGTCGATTCTTAGACTCAACTTGTCGCTCAAGGCGCTGGAACTAACGCTTGTAGCCATGCGGCCAGCACTGCTGCGTGACGAATTTCCGCAGCTTCTGCAGTTGCTGCAACACGAGGCCAGCGTTGAGGTTCAAGACCTCATTTTTCTTGTTCTACTCGATGTGCCAATTCTGAAGCCAGGTTTCCGTGAAGTCACTCCCGTATACAAACAGCCAGGAGGAGTGATATTTTCGGGGACATCTCCGAGGTAACGGGTTCAGTTTTTTTTGTACCTCTTAGACTCTAGGAGTTCTTTAGTTTCTTTTTTCAGGCGTTTCACCTGACGTCCCTTCTCTGGAAGGGCTCTATTTTCACCACCATTCTCAATGTCCAAATCTGGTTCAATCTTTAAGTCTGATTTGAGCGTCCCAGTATGACCTTCGCTTGGAACTTGCTTCGTCTGCGTGTCATTAGCATCATCAGGAAGCATTTTTTGCAAAGAAGGAACATAGCAGCTCGTGCGGCCGCCGACAGTCAAGAACTCAATCACGCTTCCATCGGCAGTAGTCTGCACGCCCTTTCGAGCCTTTCCCCACCTATGAATCATCAGCCACGTTTTGGGGAAGAGCGCCGTATTTCCTTCTACGGCAGCCGTGATCTGGCAAACGTGCACGATCGTGTCGTAAAGCTGCGCCGCTTTCTCCTGAGTAAGGCTGCACGCGCGCTGCATAGGATGGAGTCTACTTTGATACAGTATCTCGTCCGCCATCCAATTTCCAATTCCGCTGAAGATATGCTGGTCCAATAAAACAGATTTAAGAGCCGCTTTCCGAGTTAGGAGATGTGTGATAGTGCGAGCTTTCAGCTCTTTGTCGTTGACATCTGCTTGTGAAAAGTCCGTACCAAGCTTCGAAACCGGATCAAAGTCGGCGACCCCGCGCGATTTGCATTCAAGCACTCTTATTCGGCCCAAACGACGCGGGTCCGCAAAGGCGACTTCTTGACCGTCCTCAAGGGTGAGCTCGAACTTTATATACTTTGGAGGCCATTCAGCCACAAATTTCGCGTCGCTCCCCACTTTGCCTTCTAGTGCGAGCTTCTCGTGCCATTGCTTGAGTTTTTTGTCGCCGCCTTGTTCCATTGGGGAGTAGTGCGTCATAGCATTGCGAATGTACACCCAGCCAGTCATGCCGAAATGCATCAGTACAGTGAAAGCATTGTTTAACTCGAGCCAAAAATACTTCCCGTTGCGCCCAACGTCTGTAACTTTAGAGTTTAGCAGGCGTCGGGCAAATTCTGTACCGGTTAGAGGTTTCACATATAAAAGATCATCGTCTGGCGCAGCTATACTGCGGATGGTCTTGTTCAAGAGGTGAGCTCGCAACAAGCTCACGGCGTGGGCAACTTCACCCAGCTCCGGCATAAGTGTATGACTGTACAAGTCCATCCCCAGAACCGCATACTGCTTGCAGAGCGGTGAGGAACAATTATTCTCGTAAATCGACTAGCTACGACTCCTGCTTGTCTGCCGGAATATCCGATATACGTCAAAACATCCGATACACGTGTCAAGAAATTGTCTTTACTTAGGTGTTAACCAAGCGTTACAGGAGTAGTAACGCCATCACCTGAGAGGTCCACGACGAGATATGTAAAAAGAGCCGCGACACTTGTTGCGTTGATTCCATATTCCATTGCAAACTGATCTAGAGTGCACGAAAATTATGGAAAAAAAACATGCACTGACCCGGAATCGAACCGGGGTCGGGTCGAATTAGCTTTTGGCAACGACCCAGTATACCACTAACCCATCAGTGCTTATCATTACATGGTTAAGGACTCGTAACAATATACACTTATTGATATGAAGATGTCTTTCTGCTTGAGTGCATGCGCTCCCTCGCAACAACAAAGACAAGCTCACCAACAACACGGAACTCTGTCCTTTTTCGTCAAGTTTATACGGAAGGTAGCTTTACTTCACTCTTGTTCTTTGGCCAGAGCCCGGGGAAAGACGTGGAACATAAAATAGCTCAGAGTCCAGAATACGAGTAATTAACTCCAAATTGAGGGATAAGCGCGAGAAGCTAGAATGCACGTGACGTCTGCTTGTCCCGGATGATCACACCTTAAGGGGGATCAAGCCTATAATTTGTAAGACGCAGTCCTTTATACTGTTTTGGCGATAGTGAATGCGTCGCTGAAGTCCAGAGAAAGTATTCGGCGCCCGAGCTTTTCGAAGAAGAAACTCGGAAGATCGGCCGCTAGGCGGCAATGCATATAGGGTTGGGCAACATCGCGCAATGCATGTGTGAAATTTGCTTTTTCAGGCGCCGGGGATATTAGTCAGTCACCGGTTTCTGTCCGACCCGACCCATCTACGCTCCCTGACTCCCCATTGCATGTCTCCGCCGACTTTAGAAGCCTACGACGTTTCCCCAGTGACAGGGTTTCTCCCTGAGTGTGCGCCGTTGGTACTTCTTCCGCCGGCCTTCGCGCCATGGCTCTATATAGCCGGGAATTTGAGCAGTCTCATCAAAGATGGAAAACTTCGCGAGGCTGTCAACAGTATGCCTACTCTCTCTGTAAGCAAATTGCTTGACGTCTCACAGCAACAGCGTGCGTACTCTGTTTTGGCATTCCTTGCTCACGCCTACGTATGGTCACCGCCAGCTCCATGCGACCATCTGCCCACTCAGATAGCAGAGCCTCTGGTGGAGCTCAGCAGAAAGCTGGGCTTGCCGGCCGTAGGGACCTATGCAGCATTGGTACTGTGGAACTTCAAATTCATGGACCCTAGCCGCGATCCATTTGATCTGAGTAATCTTGACGTCCTCACGTCGTATACAGGCGAGCAAGGAGAGACGTGGTTCTACTGCGTGAGCGTCGCTCTTGAAAAAAGCGGCGGTCCTTGTCTTCAGAATGGAATGAGGGCTATCGAAGCGGCACATCGGAATGACCCGTCCTCGGTAATCTTCAGTCTGCTACGATTGCGCGAGGACATTTCAAATATGTGTGACACCATGATGAAGCTATACGAGAATTTGGATCCTGGATTTTTCTATAACACACTTCGGCCATTCTTGGCGGGTTGGAAAGGTATGGAGAAAAACGGCCTCCCTGAAGGTGTATTCTACGGCGACGAGAAAGTGGGGCGTAAATACGCTGGTGGCTCTAACGGTCAAAGCTCCTTAATCCAAGCTCTTGACATCATGCTTGGTGTCCACCATCATGCCACAGGAGAGCGGTCCCCTTTGAGTCCTATCCCCTCAAGTGGGCCCAGCAAACAGGATGCGACCTCCCCCCAGCCCTCGCGGAATGCCTATCTCATGGAAATGCGTAATTATATGCCAGAGAAACATCGTGAATTCTTACAGATGCTGGAGGAGTACAGTATCACGCGAGAATTCGTGAAGTCTCACGAGTCCAATGTTAAGCTCGTTGAAGCCTACGACGGTTGCATCAAAGAACTGCGCGATTTCCGCAGCAAGCATATTCAAGTGGTCATGCGGTATATCAGCCTCCAGTCGCGCAAGCAGAATACTGGCGTCGGGTTGGCTCAAAGCAAGGGTGACGTTGGCACAGGCGGGACCGAGTTGATGCCCTTTTTGAAGCAAACTAGGGACGAGGTCGCTGATGCTGCTTGCGGCGACTGGGCTCGTAACATTGTTTCTTATAAGAAGTGAATCTTTCAGGCGAAGGAATGCATCTCTTAGCCTTCCCGAAGGAACTTCTTTTCTGTTTCATCTTTGATTGCGGTCAAACTTGTAAGAAGACTGGCCCGAGCTCCTGGTGTCTGTCCGGGACACCGACGTAGGGTGCAGACACTCTTTACCTTTTGCATACGATTCTACAATCCTATGACGTCTCGGCTTTTTAGACCTTACGTCTCTGCACTTTGTGAATGAAGCTACAGAGGGCTCCTTCAAACACAAAATTACCTGTCCCGCGGTCGCTCATAGATTATTGGATTGATGGATATTAAAAAAATCATAATACTTATATGTCGTGTGAATGACGAGCTCAGAATCTCGTTAGTAAAGACTCTTCATAAATTGCCTGTCGTCAAAATATTGCCGCATCACTTTTCCATAGCGATACATAGGTATCGCGAATAGACAGAGCCCGATTTCGATGCATCCATACACGACGAAACTAGTTTTGCCTCCCGATGCCTCGAAAAAATAAGGCACAAAAATGGAGAAAGCCAGGCCCAGAACGTTCTTTGCGAGATTGAGAGAGACAAGCGACTCTGATGCAAAGAAACGGTAGCAGTCAACCACGTACGTGATGGACACCGTTGAAGCAAGCGAGCACCCAAAGCCCAATACACCCATGAAAATTGCAGGTACAATCCACAGATCGCCGTCGTACGAAGACCAACCGAACCCCATCAATCCAATGGTGATCGACAATAACACCGGCAAAATCATGATCAGCCGGAATTCAGGCTCGTAGACCCCGTGATTACGACGACACATCCAGCGTACAATGATATCTGAGCACTTTCCAGCAATAGCGGATCCCAAGATACCTCCGACGAACAACGCGATATAAAGAAGACCAATTGAAGTCTGCTTGAAACGGTAGGGTTCGCGCGTAAAGATTGTGCTGATGGTCTCTGCTATGACAGAAAGCCACACAACGCTGGTGCTGTAAACAAGCGTAGGGAACAAGACAGAAGGATACAAGAAAAGCACAAACGGACGGAGCGCCACCTTATACAGGGGAGTGCCGGTCTTGCGGCCAGTGTAAATTCTCAGATTATTGAAAAAAGGAACTCTTGGTGCGGGCTCCCCGAACGTGGAAACGCTGTCGTGGGTTAGTTGTTTCTCCAGATCTTTCTTGATCGCATCATTAGTATCGGCATCCAGGTGCACTACCTCAACGCCCTCAGCAGCAAAATCGTTGTCTTGTCCCTCAGGAGTCATCTCACTCGTCCAAGGGGGCAGTTGACGTTGCTCTCGCGCGATCGCTGCGCGCGCGCTTTCCTCCTGGCTACGCTTATCTGGCTTCGGGGTACGATCATAGAACGTCTCGTGCACGAACAAAAACGAGCAAGCAAGCACTAATCCACAGATCATGGAGGCTATCCAGAAAATCCAGTGCCAACCCAACCTGTTGGCAATGAACCCGGAGGCTAGAGGACTGAGATTTTTGCCTCCGATGAGCAACAATGTGTAGATTCCAAGTCGGTACGCACGTTCGTGAGCAAAAAAGATTTCTGCAATAGTGGTTGACGGAAGTGACTCTGCAGGAGAGCCCCCAATACCCATTAGCACACGTGCGCCCATGAGACTTCCGTACGAATGAGCGTTAGCTCCCCAAAAAAAAGCGCCCAATAGGATAACAAGAGAGATGAGATAGATCATACGCTTACCATATGAGACGGCTATCGGCGCAAAAATCACTGATCCAACTCCCAGAGAAGCCATGTACACGCCAACAAAGTAGGTCAGGTCGTGTAGCTGTTTATTAAACTGTTTCTCCAGAGTGCCCATAACCGGAGCCAAAATTGGTGTCATGCCACCTACAAGTAGGGCGTGGATAGAAATAGTGACAAGTGATATGTCTCGCCTCCAGACAGGCCAATTGAGAGGGTCGTTGAGGTCATTGTGGGGCTGGGGGGAGAGAATAACACCTTTAGACGTCTGCTTTAGATTTTTGTCTTCAGCATGTTCAGCATCATTCATTGAGACCATATACACGGTCCCACTGATCTGTTCATTTGGTTCAGACGGCTCTTTTATCCAGAGCATCTCCTTTCCGGGAATACCTGATCAGTCACGGTTCTGTACGTCTGGGTGACTGCTCTATTTATTACATAACAGACTAGGACAAACGATGATGCGCACACTCGTGGGGGTGGGGAGGAGGAAGGCAGCTAATTCGGGAAAACCAGGTTCTTGCAAATCTTAAGAGACGCCGCTATGGTGCTAGTCTTTCGCCACGGTGTGGGTATCGAATGTTTGTAAAGCAGCCACGTGTGACAGCTTCCCTGCTATATCGAGTTGATTATATAAAGCATTCGGGAATAGTTATACACCGAGCCGCGCCTAACTCTGTAGCTATAAGTGAAAGGAGTAATACTAAGCCAGGTGGCGTACATATCGCAGACAACTGCCCTCCTCCGTGCACGCCAGGAAGCATGGTAAACTTACGGTACACGTTAGGTTGAATGAGAACGAAGTTTACGTATCCTTGAGTTGTGTGTGTTAGAAATCAGCCTCTACAAGACCGTACTCGGCGCACATTGCGCTGAAGGAAGATGACTTGTCCAGAAATAACTCCAGAGGCGCCCCCATTTCACTAACCTGGCCACTCTCCATGACTATCACCTTGTCGTACTTCGAAATCGTCTGAAGACGGTGAGCGATACACAGAATGGTACTGGAGGAAAATTCACTGGCGACCGTGTCTTGAATGAGCTGATCTGTTTCAACATCAACTGCTGCTGTAGCCTCGTCAAGAACGAGAACTTTGGAGTCACGAACTAAAGCTCGGGCAAGCGCAAGTAATTGGCGCTCTCCCAAACTGAAATTTTCGCCATTGCTGTCAACTTTTGCGTCGAGATGAAATTTGTGTTCCGGATGAACGCGTCTAGAGGTACCGTCACCGACAAAATCTGCTTTCCTGATAACACCTGCGCGTCCTAGAGCACCCCACAGCGTCGTATCATCGCACTCGTCGAATGGGTCTAAATTAGATCGTACGGTTCCTTGGAAAAGGATAGGTTCTTGAGGAATAATCGCGAGTTTTGAACGCAAGTCCTGCAAACCAATCAAACCGATATCCAAGCCATCGATGTAAATGTTACCACTGGAAACTTCGGATAATCTGAACAATGCAGACAAGAGGGTGCTCTTTCCGGCGCCTGTACGCCCGCATATACCCACGCGCTCCCCGCCTTTGATTCTAAATGAGACGCCTTTTAGAACATGGGGGAGCCCAGGCCTGTAGCTCATCGTCACATTCACAAACTCGATGGAACCATGGAGAGGCCAATTGGCGACCGGTGTGTGTTCGGGAATATGATCAGGAGCTTCTTGAGGAATCTTGTACTTCAACTCGTATAATCTTTCCACAGAGTTAAACTGATTTTCCAAATCGACGAGATTTGGGAGAAGTATAACTGCATTGAACGATAGCGAGGGCAGTAGCGAGAGAAGCATTCCGACCTTCGCAGTATCGAGATGGAAATACTGGAAAACAGACAGAAGCACAACCACTAAGGTCACGAGAAGCATTGCCGAAGAGATGCGCAGCGAAAGCCAGTATTGACTAGCAAGATTGACTTGAAAGCTGACATTCATGTCATCAATTCTCTCATTCAACAATTCCTTAAACTCGCCCTGGCGGCCATATCCTAAGATCACACTCAATCCACTGATAGACTCACTCACCAGCGTGAACAGGGAGCTTCTAAACAACGAGTTGATGCGTTTCAACTCGATGGAACTTGTTCTGTAGTAGTTGTAAAGCGTGAGAGAGATCCCAATGCTCGGAATGACAGCAAGAATCGACCACGGCACGTAGACGAAGACAGTGATCATGGTCGCAAGCAGAGAGCCAACAGATGTAATAGCCATAGTCAAGAGCATGAACATCTGAGTATCAAGGTTGCTCACATCATCCGTAAAACGATTTATGATTCGTCCCAAAGGTGTAGTGTCGAAATAGGACATAGGCGCTTTGTATAAGCGGCTCAGAGCACCATTGTGTAATTCAGAGGAAGAATTGAAACAGAATATCGAAATGCAGGCCACCAGGAGTACGAAAAAGACAGCGAGGAGAACGATCAAGAGACAGTAAATGCCAATGTAGAATCCGTTGCTCTGGTCGTAGGTGTCGGCTGTCCAGAACTGTAGAAAGATACTTTGCATCACCATGTCAGTGGCAAAGGAGGCCTGAAAAATCACTATCACTGGAAGGATCATGAGTCCCCAAGAAGAACCTGACTTTACGTAGTCCAACACTACTGCCCAGGGAACCCTTCCTGCTGCCCGCTTCTCTTGTTTCATCAGCCTCACTATGCGCTGGTCACCGTCATTGGTGGTTGTGACTACACTGGAGACATCAACTAGGCTTGCGCTGGTCCGATCAATGTTCTCTAGTATTTCCGCGTCGTCGAAACGAGAGTTGATAGCCTGCACTTCTTCATCGAGCAGTTGCTCAGTAACAGCAAGCTCGCTCTTGTCGCTGATGGATCGCCCATCGCCTTCCATTTTCGACATTTCCATGAGATTCTTGAACTTAGGCTCCTGCGCTGCAAGTTGCGACGCTACTCCAACAGCAAAACCGCCGCGTCCGTCCATATAAATTACTCTGTCTTTCTCAGAAATGAGCCTCAGGTTGTGTGTGGCGATTACTCGGGTCGTCTTCGAAATAAGCCCATTCACACAGTGCCTCATGATATGATTTGCCACTTTTCCATCAACAGCGCTGAGTACGTCGTCCAGAATAATAACGTCACCACCAGCGTAAACACAACGAGCAAGCGCAATGCGAGCTTTCTGCCCTCCGCTAAGGGTGATCCCACGCTCACCGACCTCGGCTAAATCTCTACCAACGATCTGTTCGAGATCAGGCTCGAGGCAGCAAGCAAAGATGGTTTGTCGATAACGAATCCTGTCATACGGTTTCCCGAACAAAATGTTTTCGCGGATTGTCGCGCTCTGACACCACGTGGTTAGCACCGCGCTGGTCCTGCCACCCACTGTTACTGAACCAGATACTCTTGGAACGTTTCCGAGCATGCAGTTGAGCAATGTAGACTTTCCGGAGCCAATAGAACCGACAACATAGATCAACTCACCCGGCCTGATGTCAAGATTAATCCTTATCAATCCTGGGAATTTTCGAGCACCAGCTCGAATATCGTTCTTTTCCTCTGTGAGCGAGTTCAATGGGAAGGTTTCCTCAGCACCTTCAGCTTTCTTTTTTCTCAATGATGATAGGAAGCCAGTGCCAGTTTTCTGTTTAGTATCCAGAGTTTCGTCCACAGCCCAATCGAAGCAACCATCCGAAACCTGAATGGCCCCTATAATGTCGCTACAAGCAACGTACGTGGGCTCTTCAGGAGCCTTAAAAAACTCCTCCAGTCTCTTAACCGATACGTAGGCGTCTGCATGCGTCTTGAGTCCTTCACTGAACATCATACTGAAAGGAACGAACATTTGGAACAAAGTCAGCGACGGGAATGCTTCAGCCGGCGTCAGCTTATGTGCAATTATGATTCGCACAGCGAACGAGAGAACACCACCAAAGTCTGGTATGCTTGTGAGAAAGGAGTCCACTGCACCCTCGACAACGCCTAGCAATTTCAGGAAGCCGCTTTCGCTTCGGCGCGCAGCAGATATGATTTCGACAAAGCTGCGCTCCCAGCCGTAATACTTGATCACACGCATATGCTCCATAGTCTCTCGAATTAGCGAGATTCGACGATCAGCAAAGGGCAAGGATTTTTGGCGAAGCATCGTGATTAGCCTGGACAGAAATAAATTCAGGATGACGCCGGCAAGTACTAATCCACAACCAGGCAGACCACTGACACCAAGTGTGCACACCAGCACAGCGAGCGAACCCCCAAAAGCGGGTCCGAACACCAAGAGCATCGGAGCCCATCTTGCCGCCATAAAAATACGCTGGGTGTCGGTTGTAACCAGGCTGGTTATCTTGCCAGCAGGGTAGCGCTGGCGACCCTCGGGGCTCAATCGCATGATCTTATCGTAAACCACCGTCATCATGAGTGTTCGCACTACTTCCGCCTGATAACGCGTCTTAAAGCCATTCCAAACAAAAGCACATTGAAAGCAGAGCTGAATAACCACAGTTCCAATTGCATATCCTATTCCTTTTCCGTGATTTGTGGTCTCTCCCATATAGATTTTATCGATCTCTTCAATCATGACACGACTAATCAGAGACATTCCCAGAGATGCAGCCACAAAGAGGCATGCTGTGAAAAGATTTGCTAGGAACCAATAGCGGACGGCATAGAAAATTGCGTAAAATTCAGCAAACTTGGTCCGCTTGTGTACAGTCTTGAGTTGCGCCATTTTATAATGGAATTCGCGAACCCTCACTTCGTTCATCTCTTCCTCCGGAATTTGATATATGTCCTTGATCTCCAGAATCCTGCTGTAACCTGTACGCAGGATCGGACCAACCCAACCCCAGGTGAATATTGAAAGTGGATTCTTTCTGAATGATTTCACAAGTCTTGGGCGCTCTTTTGGGACTGGATTAACCTTTGCCCGCAGCAAAAAACGGAGAAGCCAATTGTGCTGGCGAACGAGCACAGGTGTCGAGCTCCCGTTCAATAGCATTTTCTTCAAACCTGCGGACTCGAACTCTCCGATATCATCGTCGTCGTCATCCGATTCGACATCAGCCGTGGTTCTTATGTGTGTTCCAATAGTCTCGGCTTCATGCTTTCTCTGCGAAGTCACGGTCTTGCCAGCATTTGCAATGCGGTTGGAATCTGCAACGACCATTATCGAGCGCGCATTGATCTGCACGTTATATAAACAGTTGACGGGGAGCACAGCCCACTAGTTTATCCCAGCCCTTCGATAAGAGGTTCCTATCTCTGATTATCCAATAGATAGCGGATGCGTCGATAGGGTTCGGTCCTGTGTTCTGCATGTCAACAACATAGGGCTCCCTGGAAGAACAGTCGGAGTATATGGCATCGCGAATTTCGTTGCAGGTCATGCCGGTCTGTAGTCTAGTTGTGCGCGAAACGTACAGGTGCATATTGGTTGTAACGCAATTTTTTGCTCGCTCTCAAAACCTGTACAAAGTGTATCTCTGATTTCATAAGCGTTAGGAGTATGCGTGCTAATTACGCCACTGTCGCTAGTGCAAACGACAAGTCGATCGCGTAAATTATGTAAGAAGATCACGTTTCTGGCGATGATATGCGTAGCGAGTTCTTAAACTTCGGAAGTAACGGGTAGCAGAAAATGTGAACGTCGCAAGTCTCATGTGGTTTTACCACTAGTACATTGGCTGGCTGTCTAGCACCGGCGGTGTATTCTCCAACGATACCGCTTGCGTAAAGTCTGATCAGTCTATCTCACTGGGGCCCTTTTCCTAACATTAACGACTGGGAGCGCTGTGTTCGAATCACTCACTGTGGTATTAATTCGAGCAGAGGACTTCATATGCGAGCGGTGTTGAACGTGCGCGACAGCACCGCCTAGGTCTATGCACTCGCAACTGACATAAGCGGAGTAGCGTAGCCAGCGGAGTAGCGGCGGACCGTTGAGCTTGATGGGTAACGTGGCTTAAGGTTATGATGAGTAATCCGGTGGCCAGAGCACGCCACGGCGCTTTTTGATCATTCAGAATGCCGACGCCTTCTTACGAGCCTGCTCCGGATGACGCTCATGCTCCAATTAATGACCCTCTAGTTATCGCATTCAGCAACGACGAGGAGTCTCTTCACAGCGTGTCCTCCAACACGTGTGTAACATCGCCCGCCCCACATGATGAATTGTCTCTACAGCAATCCGCGCGCCCGTCGAGGTGGTCGGGATTGCTCAATAGAATCACTGGAAGTCAAAACTCTGAGGTACGAGATGAACAAGACGGTGTTTTTGGAAACCTTGTAGCGAAAGAAGAACCCGCAGATCGTAGCGGTCCTGTCTCGCACCAGACGCCGCCTAGCGCTATAGACGATGATATCACCCCTCCAGATCAGCCACCAAGCTATGAGGAGGCCTCGGCTGATGCGACACCTTCATACTGGGAGACAACTATCTTGACTTCCGGATGGGATGATGAAATTGTCGTGGGAGATATGCCAGTTGGTTCTGTGATGGCCTTTGCATGGAGCATGCTCGTGAGTTCCGCGTTCAGCTATGTGGGGTTTTTCCTGACTTATCTTTTTCACACATCACACGCATCTAGAGGAGGCTCACTTGCCGGATTGGGCCTTACCCTCATGCACGCTAGTTATGATCTCATGCCTACTGAGACTGTTGCTCCTGGGGGGGATCCGGCAGAGTTTGCTCCCGAGAATCCCAATAATTTCGAAGATGGGGCGCCAATTGGCAACCTAATGCACCCTACGGGTCAGTCGGTGCATGCTCAGCAGGCCACAGCCTCTGGACATGGGCAGTTGACTTCTAATCTCGTTTTCTTCTTCGGCCTGGTCATTTTCATCAAAGGAATTTGGGAATACCTTGTAGCATGCAGAGTGCAATCGGCTATACTGAATCGCATGCATAGTGAAGAAGAGGAGGCCACGCGTGCCAGACAAGAGGGATCTGAGACTTATCAAAGTGAGCACGCTCCGGCGGAGGATGCAGAAGCAGTTCCGATCATAATTGCGTCTTGAACATTCGAGCTTCAACCAGATGGTATCAGGACGGTGTTCACTGCCTTCTGGACTGTTCCATATAATTTTTCGCTAACAAAAAATGCTTTTCTGAACATTTAACTCACACATAGTCAAGCGTGTGCTATTGTCAAACGTCTGCTATATATATGTAAGTTCAAGACAGACGGTCAAAATATGACTATAATAACGGATGCACACTATGGGGCATAGTGAGGCACTGTGGCCGAGTTGGTCTAAGGCGTCAGACTCAAGCGATACAGCTTCCGAGCTAACTCGGGTATTCTGATCTCTCCGGAGGCAAGGGTTCGAATCCCTTCGGTGTCACTTTTTTGCTCAAGTTGCGCCGAAAGATTGGGAGAGACTGTGAAGCAGAATCTCTTTGGAAGTGAATAAGGATTGATGGATCAGTGCAACTGTTGCTTATATATATTTGGCCGATTATGATTTTTCTGACAATCATGACGATGTCGATGTACAATTAGGACTTAATGGGCTGGCCGTTGTAGTTGAGGAGACCCTCCATCGAGCTGATGCCGGTGTTAAGGTCAAGCGAGGTCGTGGTGTTGTAGTTCCACCAGAAGTCCAGGTACGTAGGAGCAGACTGGATGTTGCAAATGTCCACGTAGTCGGGAATGTTCGCCAGTCTAGCGGTGACGTACTCGTTGAAGTCGCTGAGCTTGCAAGAGTAGCCAGGGCCATCAGAGCAGCCCTTAAGAGGAACCACAGCCTCGTTGAGAACCACGCGGACGTAGATGTTCTCCGTGCCAGTCTTGTGGCCCGTGGAGTTGGCGTTGAGAGTGGCATTGCTGGTGCTGTTGTATCTGTAGGCAGACGCTGAGGCGTAGGCGGCAGTAATGTTTTTGGTGACATTGAAAGCGCCAGCAGGGTATTGGCTGTTGAGCTCAGACTCGGTGTACAAATCAGCACTTGCGTCCTCGTCGCACACAAGACGCTCAAACACAAGATGAGCACCCTGAGGAGTGAGATCGGTGACGTCATAACGGTGACCGAAAGTAACATCGTTGCCGTTCCAGGACTCCTCCTCGTCAATGCCAAGTGCGGCAAGAATGGCAATGATGTTGGTGTCGTGGGCAAAGTTGAAGTAAAGCGGGAGGCCATTGCTGGGACCGTCCAAGAGAACGGTACGGGTAGCATTCAAGTAGATAGAACCAAAAGACTTGCCAACAACAGATCCAGGGCCATAGAAGCAGTAATAGTAAGACGTCTGAGCGTACTCGAAAGCGATCCACTCCTCAGAAGTGAACACATCAACCCAAGGAGAGGAGCCGCGCACATTAAGCTCGAAGGCAGCCATACCGAGAAGATGGGGAATATCGCTCTGGTTGAGGTTAAGACCAGGGTTCTCCGTGTTGAGACGCTCCACAGCAGCGTTGTACTGAGAATAGAGCCAAGGGGAGTTCTGTTCAGTGGAGTTCGTGGGATACGAGCAAGTAGTCTGCTCAAGGGCAGTATTGTTGCAAACAGGGACAAGGGTGTTGGCACCTTGGGAAAGGATTTCGGGGATGATGTTAAGAGCACCCAGCTCAGTGTAGTTCCAGTTAAGGAAACCCTGACCGAAGAGGCGAGCAGTATCAACAATGCGCTCGTAACCAGAGGCAAAGATAGGAAGAATGCTCGAACCGTCGTACAGATTGTAATATCTGCGGCGAGCCTCCACACCCTGGTTGTAGGCATTCAGAAGACCGCTGTAGGGACCCCACAAGCTCTCCTCAGAAAGCCATCCGAACTCGTCATTGGCGAACGGCTCGTACCAGTTCGCGAAGTGGAGAGACCCATTGAGGCTACCCTGGTGCTTAAGAATCTTATCCAGGGACCCCGACTGCTCAACCCAATCGTAGTGATCCGGCCAACGCTCGCCATGTCTGGTGATCTGAACAACCTGGTCAACCCTGCATGTCGCCGGGGGATCACGATTGATACCGTAGCCACGACGATCGCTATAAGGGCCCTGCCAACCGGTGTGCTTCAACAGGTTGTCGGCATCATTCGATGTCTGCTTGTAGGGCTTGACAGGAGTGTTGAAAGGATACTCATTGATGGCCTCAGCAGAGGAAGACAGGAGCGCGGCGGACGCGAGAACAGAAAACATCGATTATATGCGGTGTTAATCCTAGGGACCAATGAGGCTACTGTTGAGATCTTATATACTTTCCGAGAGTATTGATGAACCCTGCTCCAGCAGTATGTAAGAACGACATGTTGAATGCATGCTGCATGCAAGATGATACACATGCATTGAGTCAGCTGACGTGAGATGCATCTAGGTGCCGGTCGCAAGAATGTAATGCGCTCTCTCACCTCGCACACCAAGAAGCCAGGCAAATATTTTCCTAGTCGCTATTACTATAAAATGGGTATCCGGTTATAACCTATCAAAAAATCAGAAAATTCGTGTAAGCCTTGAGCTCTGGCGCATTGTATGATCTCCTATAAAAAAATAGGCGCATATGCATCAAGCACATGTCTGATGACAAGCACACGTGGGTCCAATACAGCTATTTTGGGCTCCAGAGATCGGTGTGATTTTGCGGTACCAGTGATGAAATACTACTGAAAGGAGTAATACTAATAAAATTGGTTAACCGGAAGCACCGAACAGTAGCAATTGTTTCTCGGAGCTAATAATATATTCATCGTAGTATCGTTTTTGCGTAGGCCAGCTCTCAGTTGGGCACGTGTGGAGACTTCACAACGCTCGCACGGGCCGCCCATTTCCGGCGTTGCTCGCAGATACCGCGGGATGCATTAAACCTAACGCGCGCATGCGGAGCTGAATTCTAATTAGGCATAGTCAGCAACGCATGCATAAACAATGGAACCATCATAGACGCTGCGCACAACAAGTATGTGTCATCACCGTCATGCATGGAGGTGACTAGCCAAATTAGGTAGCCAATTGATACAGAATATGCCCGTTTTTTCGCCAATAAATACTATGTGTCATTGGTTTTGTCAATATAAATGAGCAATTCCCTCTGACTTGTGGATCTAATCTCGAAGTGTTTGTCTATACTGATTGCACAAGCATCAGCAAGCGGCGTCCTTAAGCTCTTTGACTTTACAGGACTCAGCTCACTCGTTGACGATCGTTAGTTCCCCAATCGCTGTATCGCATTAATAATGATTTTGACGTATTGACTAAGTACCAGCTCCGCGAGCTGCCATAGAGACATGGATGAGCATAGCGCTCAAGTTTACCTCGCTCCTGGTGCGTACACTTGCGAAGCCAATATCGAATCAGATCAAGATTCAAGCTAGAAGCCATCCCATATTCCGGAGGCAATGCATTCGAGTCGCCCAGATAATGCACAAAAGCGAGGCAGGACTTCGGTTTAAGCTGCTGAACGAGAAAGACGCCGTCACGAAACCTTTGAACGATGCTCGTGCTATAGAGACAGGCGCCAATTTTGTTGCGGAGACGTTCGTATTCTCGGTTGCCGGTGGTCTCATTTTATTTGAATCCTGGAGAGCTCGCCGTAAAGATCAACAACGACGTCAAGGCGTATCCGACGATATAGAGAACATGCAGCAGCGCGTAGCCCGAATAGAACAAATTATAGACAAGTTGATGACTAGCGATAGTACTTAACTGGAACAAAAGGCATTTTCACCACTTTTGCAGGGCGCTTCTTGCCCCGTATTTCGATAAAAACTTCGCTTCCAGGCTTTGACAGTGTACGGGGAAGGTACGCCATGGCCACGTTGGCTTTAAGAGTCGGAGACATCGAGCCGGAAGTCACCTCTCCGATAAGATGATCTCGGCTATCGTAAACTTTGTTACCAAGACGAGGTGAAGGTCCAGAAGAAACCAAGCCTGACCTGAGAGGCTTATCCTTCGCCTGGAGCTCGTGGAGAACACGGTCTGAACCGTTGAATCCACCATTCTGCCTGTGACGCTTTCCGATGACCCACGCGAGGCGAGCCGAGACAGGGTCTACTTTCTCGGACAGTTCGTGCCCATACAAGCACATACCTGCCTCAAGTCGCAAGCTATCCCTCGCTGCTAGCCCAATGGGCTTAACGGAGTCCATATCAAGTAAAGCCTCAGCCACCGCAATGGCACTACTGTTATCTGGTAATGAGATCTCGAACCCGTCCTCTCCCGTGTAGCCCCCGCGCGAGATGTGCACCTTACCAGCCGCCATGGTACCCAATGAGATCGGTCTCGATTGACCGAAATGTAAAGTGCTGAGATCGTCCTTTGTGAGCTTCTGCAACGCGGAGGAAGCCTCCGGTCCTTGCAAAGCTATTAGGCCACCTCCTAAGATTTGATGATCCACTCGAAGTCCATGTCTCTTGATCTCTGATTTCAAGAAATCAAGATCCTTCTCCCGACACCCAGCATTCGTGACCACGTAAAACAGATCAGAATCCAGCTTCGTGATGATGGTGTCATCGACAATTCCACCTTCCTGATTGAGTAGGACAGAGAGTGATGAATTGTAGGGTGTAAGCTCTTGCAAATCAGTGGGTGTAATCAACTCCAGCAACTTCAGCGCGTCCGGACCTCCAATGCTGTGTTGCACCATGTGGCTCACATCAAAAAGTCCAGCCCTCTCACGTACCCAATTATGCGACTCCACATGTGACTGACCTTGATAGAGTACGGGCATGGAAAATCCAGCATAGTCCACCATTTTCCCGTGGTGCTTCAGATGTAAGTTGTATAGCGGTGTTCTGCGCAACGTGGCGGCATCACTGTAAAGCCTTCTTCCAAACCTCGAGAACATGCGACAAGCTAAATTAGAGACGCTTGTGTTCTTTGCTGGCAGACAATCCTGCAGGAAACAGAGGCAAGTTGAAGAACGCTTATCTTGGATACAGGCTGACTCGGTCCTGGATCGCACTGCTGTCGCGATTTTGACACGGGTCCCAATAGTATGCTTTCAGACTGCGCAAAACATACTCGGGAACTCGAAGTGACAGCGATATCGTTATGTAATCTGACTCGGGTGTTCCTTTCCACATGGCTCACGCTTCCGTGTAACGCGCGCGCAACGCCAAAAAAGCTGCCAGGCACAACGAGATATATCGGGTAGAGAGTAAAGGTCAATAAAGTACAATTTGGAGCACGATCCTCCATCTCGTGCGAGGATAATACATCTACACTCTCCAGTAGGGGTTTCACTAGAAGCTGCCATGCTTCTGACCGTGATAAAATTGAGGACACCCATCGTGAGCCCATTATTAGAGTATGCGGCAACCGGCCCGCCCTCGATAAAGCTGTTAACTTAAGCCGGGGCCTTCTTTACCTGCTTCTTCTGCTTATCCAGTTCCACCTTGAGTAATCTATTCTTATTGGTTGTGGGTGTCACACCGCCTCCCGAGATGATAGCTCGCACGAGCTCATCTAACTCCTCGTCGCCGCGAATTGCGAGCTGCAAGTGGCGAGGAGTGATACGTTTGACATTAAGCTGTCGAGCTACCATTCCTGCGAGGTCCAGTAACTCGGCGGTGAGATACTCCATCACTGCTGCCAGATAGATTGCAGCCTTTGAGCTCACACGTGTCTTGTGACGCACATTGTTTTTCAGGAATCTCTTGATACGGCCGACTGGGAAAGTCAACCCCGCACGAGCACTATGTGATTTGAGAGCGGCAGCACCCTCGCTCTTGCCCTTGCCTCCTTTGCCTCCTTTACCGCCTTTGCCTTTTCCACCGTACATTGCACGCTAGGACGTAAGTGGAGAAGGAAAACTTACACGGTACAGATTGCGATCAGTCGACGCGAAGGGAGGACCTCAAGTTGTGGCGCCTAACCCTTTCTAGAATTCCCACGCGTCGTCTTACAAATATGTTACGGAATTCGCATGCCTCACGGGCTTCGTGCTAAGTCTAGGAGTGATTATCGAACTTGTGAATCTAGATTCGTCCATTTCGATAAATTGAGCTGTACAGGTTAAATGACTGAGACGCACTCTCGAAAATGTGATTTGTGCAAAACGTGTTCTTATCAGTGACTAAAAAGAAATCTGCTCGTAGTGAGGCTCGAACTCACGACACAGAGATTATGAGACTCTCGCTCTGCCAACTGAGCTATACGAGCGATTATCTGACAAATTCCATCATCTTCGGCATCAACCTGGTCGAGACTCTATACTATAGCAAATTACGTATTCAAGAACAGAAAAAAGATATGCTCGTAGTGAGGCTCGAACTCACGACACAGAGATTATGAGACTCTCGCTCTGCCAACTGAGCTATACGAGCAAACAACTGTTGGATTCAACGAAGTGCTATATATCCGTCGTCAGTGGTTATTGCGCGTTTTCTCTTCGAATGGTGTGTGGACGTATCATTGTGTCCAGCATGGGCTAAATATAAGATAATTGCGACTACTCACGTATGCTACATATGCAACTATTTCACAATAACTTGGAACACCATAGTAGAGGCATAAAAGAAGTCATCAAGCAGCAGAGCTACTGGTGTATCACACCGGGCGTAAGGTTATATTGAAGAACTCCCGGGGTCAGCCTTAGAGTCCTCGCTGCTTCATCTCGCGGTATTGAGCTACTCTCTCGCGTAGGCTGTGTGTCATCGATATTGCGCGCTCATACTCATCTGTGTTCACCACGTTCCTCGTGAACTCGAAATTAGGCGCTTCGATGGGCTGCTGAATCGAAAGCGGAACTATGCGAGTATTCAAGCCCATCGAATTCCTAGCACGGGAGGCAGGACGAGATTGAGCAAGCAGACTATCCGAAGAAAGACTGAGAGTGCTGAGGCGATTGTTGACATCTCCCGTGGGTGCGGGGTCTTGAGCGCGCATACGCCTCTCCAGACTGAATTGCCGTTTCTCTTCAGCAGCGACCTCGCATTGCAGCTTCAGAGATGCCACCTCTTGTTCGAGCTCGAAAATGCGACGATCCTTCTCAACCTGGAGGGCCGCTAGGCGCTGTTCCAGCTGGCGACTTCGGCGCTGCTCATTTTCATATAGCACGACATACTTAGCCACCTGGTCGACCTCGTTCTCCGTTCCTATAGGTACGCGGGTCTCCTGACTAGGACGTACGGCAGGCGAATAGAGCCTGCGACCTTTGGGATCAGTAGGACGCGCTGGAGTGAACTCAGCCGCGCGCACTGTCCGCTTTGTAAGTTTTGGCGTGCTTGCGACCGAAGGCATACTTAACCGGCGCGCTTCATCGTTACTAGATTCACAATCCATGTCAAATGAATCGCGAATTGAACTACGGGAGGCAACTGGGGTTCGCGGCGTGCGCTGAGGTAGAGAGCGAGACGGCGGCACGCGTGCGCGCGGAGGAGTTGGGGCCGGGACAGCTGGTTGTGTTGGCGTGTGTGATGCAGATGCGGCTGCAGAAGTAGGAGCGGCGGAAGCACTACCTGATGCAGATAGGACTCCACGCTGAGCTCCGGACCGTGATGCACTCAGGCCAGGACGCATCGTCGCGTTCGTAGCGTTGAGTCTCGCGCCACCACCAGGGGGCCGCGATGCACCTTCAGTTCCCGCGGCCGCCGCACCGTTCGGGTTTCTAGGCGTAGGAGCGAGAGTTGTAGTAGACGCTGGTCGCGTGCGGACCGTAGAAGGGGCTTTCTGCGCGCCACGTGGAGCCGCTCTGGGCTGCGGCGTCTCCGCGCGTGCCTTTACAGTGATCTGGGCGATCGCATCGTTAACCTTCTTCCGCTTGTGATCGTCCAAGGTATCGAGAATCGGGCCCATTTTCGTCATATCATATATCCGCACTAACGCGCCAAGGACATCTGCAGCGGCCGCGCGGTTTGGCTCCGCTGAGTCTCCTAGCATTTTGACAGCCGATGCAGCAATTGCCTGCATTTCCTGGAGCTTGGGAGCTGTATCCGCCTCGCACAGGACGGAGAACAGATACCGCGCCGCTTCTACTCGAACAGTGGGGGTCTTGTGTGCCAAATATGGTAGAAGTGGCTCGAGTATGGCTGGCCATCTCATTTCCAGCGCTTTGAAAGCAAGCGCGTTGAGGGTATCGCGCACCGCGGCGCTGAATGCAGGCTTTTTCTCCTTGAACCGTTCCATGGTCGCTTCAAGACAGCGGGGGGCCAGAGGCTCAAAGCTCTGACGAAGCCCGTCTGCGAGCATGCCGACGTTCTGCACGGCCAGTAGCGCGCAGGCTTGGTTCGCATCCTTCTGAACAGCGTGGAGAAGAGCGTTAACAAGCTCGTTGTAGTTACCCTGAGCAAGTTTCGGCGCAGTTTCAAGTTTCTCTTTGAGCAAGCTTAGCGCCTCGTTGCGTTCCTTCCACTTAGTGGCCGCCATCAGCGCGTAGAAATTGCCAGGCAACTTCGCAAGCACCTCACGTGGCTGCTCAGAATCCCACGGATCGAGAGCTACCGCTGGCGGTGGACTAGGTTCGCGATCTGCTACCTCGGGTTCGGCCGCATGCGCCTCTTGTTGCCGCGTATAAAATTCTGGTTCCAATGGGCCAAGAGCAGCGAACTGTGGCTGCAGCTCGGCCAGTTGAACAGGCTTCAGTGCGGACAGCGCCTTGAGCATAGTCGGCTCACCCGTCCAACGGCACAACGCGACGGCGAGCAGTGTTGCGTTTGCGCGCACGGTCTTGTCGCTGTGGGCGAAAAGCTTTGGAAGCACCGGCATCACAGCGTTTGGATCGCAAATGGGTCCAGAAAAGCTCGCAAACACCGTTGTCACTACGCTGGTCGCGCTGGCGACTAGCTTAGGCGATTTGTGTCCGAGCAGCGGCAGCAGGTCCTCGACGACCCCTGCAGCATCCGCACATCGTATCAGTGCGATAAATGCATCCACAGTTGCCTGCTTGACGGCGGGCTTCGCAGCGCTCAGGCCTTTCTCGGCCAGCGGGCCTGCAACTGCGCGGCGTACGGCCACCGCCTGCGCCTGCGCGGGCAGAGCCAACACGAGCGTGCTAACGAGCCGGACGCCCGCCTCGAGGGCAATGACGTTGGGGTCACTAACCGCCGAGCGCAGATCGTCCAGGCGCGCCGCTATCTGCAAGTCTCCGCCCTGCACGGCTTTCGCAGCATCGACGTAGGCAGATTGCCGCGCCTTCCACTTGGCATGGCCCCAGCGGTCGGCTAAGGGCAGTTTTGAGTAATCCTCCTCGTCCGACATTGCGTCCTTGTGCAGCAGCGGTGAGTGGCAGCGGCAGGTTTCGATGCCCCTGCACGACGCGTCTATTTGATGAGGTAAGCTGCGTAATGTCGTTGTTTGTTTACTTAGAGACCGCACGTAGTGCTGGGTGAACGCGATCCAAGAGGCACGGCAAAAAAGCGGTCGCACTCAGTGTCTTAGACGTACGTCTCACTGAGTATTGTGAGCATATACTAATGCCTTGAAGAGGATTTTTGGGCACTTTAGCGACTGTTTTAAGCCGCCAGCACGCTAACTGTTGGGCAGGGGTAAACTCGTTCGGGGTCGGGAGCCAGCCCAACCTGGCAGGCCTCGAGCAGGAGTTTCTACACGCGCGCGGTGAGTCTGGCGATGCGCATATTATCGGCACTGATTACATGCTGCGGTCCACAGGGCGGAAGCCACTTGGCATCCGCAACCATGTGCAGTTGTGTACGATTCCATGCTCAGGCCTCAGCTTTGAATTTATCTGAAATAGCTATGGGAATGAAAGACAGCAGCAGGAAAAGCAAAGTTCGCAGTTACAGGCACGCATGTTAAAACGCCGCGCGGCGGGAGATTACACGTACATATGAATAAGTTAGTTGCTGACCTTAGCCTGCTTGCGCTTCTCGGCCTGGGCCTTCTTCTGCTCCTTGGCCTTGGCGATGGCGGCGTCACGCTCAGCCTTGCGCGTCTCGGGCTTCTTGGCCTGGCGCTCCTTGATGTCCTCAAGCGAGGCGCCAACCACAGCGCGACGAGTCTTCAAGACCTTCCGGCTGCGGCGTTTGCTAGCCTCCTCGACCTGGCCCTTACGGTGATGACGACGGTAAAGAGTGGTCCACGCAATCTGGCGCGGGTTCTTGCGCTGGGAGAACAGCGACGCAGATTTCGACGAGAAGAAACGGAAGATCTTCGAGTCACCGCGGATGAAGAGCTTACCGCGGCCCGGGTACACGCGGGCGCCGCTGAATGTGTCGATCTCAACCTTCATGTGTGCTGAAACTAGGACTCGCGATGACGAACTAGCTGGTGTGTCTCTGCATCGCATCACGTGGCTATGCCCTAAGCCCTTCCAATTTTCTATGCACGACGGTGTGAGTTTGATTACCTAATAGACTCTGCAGGAGTGGAAAATCACTAGCTCAGTAATGCGAGTGCGAACAGCCTCCCACTTAACATTTTTGCCGGAGTGACCTTGTCGAGATGGCCCCTAGAACTAAGAAGACCGGTGAGACTATTAACTCCAAGCTTGGCCTCGTCATCAAGTCGGGCAAGTACACCCTTGGCTACGAGAGCACCCTGAAGGCTCTCCGCCGCGGTGCCGCCAAGATGGTCATTGTCGCCTCGAACACCCCCCCGCTCCGCAAGAGTGAGATCGAGTACTACGCGATGCTCGCGAAGAGTCACGTCTACCTTTTCAACGGTACCAACAACGAGCTCGGCACCGCTTGCGGTCGTCTTTTCCCTGTCGGTATGGTCACTGTCCTTGATGCGGGTGACTCTGATATCCTCCAGGTTATTGACGAGGAGTAAATATAGCTAGCTAATAGACCTTACCTGTCTCACGTTTTTTTTCTCGCGTGCTTTGTTTTAGTTGGAGACACTCTGTGTCGTGAGCGCTAGTTGTTGCGGCTGGCATGCCAGAAGCGAGAGCGTGCGGCGGCGCTCAGCTGCTAGACCGTTAGAGCCGCTTCGTTCGCATGGTTGACTCAGCCAGTCGACTCTATCAGCGGCGTTTCTGGTGGTGCGTGGCTATGCTTGCTGTGAGCTGAGCTGATACATGTCGACAATATTTGCTGCTGCGACGCCACCGGGCCGCACGGCGCTGTCGGTACTTCGCGTGTCCGGGCCGAACGCGCTTCCTCTGCTTAAAACGCTCTCTAAATCAACGAAGTTCACGCCGAGACTAGCCCGGCTAGCTAATCTGTACTCGCCGTCTCAACGGCTTCTCGATACGGCACTGACAATCTACTTTCAGCGGCCACACTCGTATACAGGTGAGGATACGGTTGAGCTGCACCTGCATGGCGGCGTGGCAGTTGCCAAGGCCGTGCAGAAAGCCATAGCCGAGACAAGTCTGGCGCGCTGCGCCGAGCCAGGCGAGTTCACGAAACGCGCCTTCCACAATGGCCGGATTGGGCTCACGCAGGTTGAAGGCATCAGAGACCTGCTGCTAGCAGAGACAGAGGCACAGCGTCAAGCTGCTGTCCTTGGATCGAGCGGCAGAATGGAGCAATTGTTTTTGAGCATGCGCGCACAACTCATCGCCGCTAGTGCGTATCTAGCTGCCGAAATAGATTTCTCTGAGGACAACGGGTTGAACGTCGAGGTTAGCTCTAAAGTCTCTGCAATCGTGACGGGAGTTCGCGCGCAAATTCGTGAGATTGTGAAAACCTCAGCGTCCTGCTCTGAAATTGTCAAAAACGGCGTACGGATCGCCCTTCTCGGCCGGCCCAACGCAGGGAAGTCTAGCCTCGTAAACTATTTGGCGCAACGCGCGGTTAGTCTGGTATCAGACGTACCGGGAACCACAAGAGACGTCCTCGAGGTTTCTCTGGACCTGAATGGCAATAAAGCAGTGCTATACGACACCGCCGGGGTGCATGAAACGCACGATGCAGTCGAGAAGTTAGGAATTGACCGCGCTCGGGCGGTCGTCGAAAACGCGGATATAGTCATTCAGCTGGAGGATCCGGCGGATACCAAGAGTGGCGACGCCCCGGTCTTGGTGGACCCAGCGAAATCTGTGGACCTCATCCGTGTTTCATCTAAATGCGACGCGCGAAGGGGCCCGCACCTCTGCATCTCGACTCTCACCGGCGAGGGAGTTCCCGAGCTCATTAAGCTACTATCAAAAGCTGTTTCCAAGCGGGTAACTGGTTCAGAGTACGGGCTCGGCTTGTCTTTGCGGGCGCAAAACTTGTTCGAGCAAGAGACCCTGCCCGGAATAGACGCGTGCCTTGAATTCCTCAGCAGCGACGTCGTGCTCGCCCAGGCTGAGCTCATGCGTGCGGTTGACGCTATTGCTAGAGTCTGCGGACGTAGTGTGACCACAACAGAGATGCTGGACGTGCTTTTCAGCGAGTTCTGCATCGGGAAGTAGCTGCGCGGGTGCTGGCGCCGTCGGCCTCCGCACTGGCCCCTTACAGACCTCGTACCTAAACCAGCGGCAGCAGCAGCAGTAGCAGTTTACTTCCACAAATTGGAGTGGTTAGTAGAGACATTACCGTACAGATATACAGGAGAGAGCGTGCAAACGTCCCCGCGTGCCCATGGCGCGGTGCTTGGCGCATTTTTTGAGGTAGCTGCAGTAGCGCGCCAGTCTACTTCCGCCGCCGGTTTTCGAAAAACTCGGCCAGTTTCCCTACGACGCCCACCATCTGTGTCCGTTCACCATCACCATCGAAGTCGACGGCGCGAGAGAGCCCCGCTAGCTGGCGCTGGCGCTCGTCCCAGTCAAGGAAGTTCCCGATCAGGAGCAGAATCTCGTACTTCTTGGTGTCTTCGCGCGGGCACGTCGCGTACTGCAGCAACAGGTTGGATACGAGCTCCTTGTCCACGGTTGCGCCGCTGTTGCTGCGCACCACGCGAAGCGCGTTGGTGAGGTGATCATTGAGGATGACGGCCTCGTGCCGCAACTTGCCGATAAGCAGCCGCTGGTCCTGGGCTTCCTTCTCGCTGAGGGCACGCAGCCGCCGCTCTTCGGCGAGCGCCGCTTCAATGCGGGGAATTTCGGCGAGCTTCTCGAGCTCGCGCTGTAGTTCGATGTTGGCCTGCTGCTGCGCTGCACTTTTCGACTGCTCGGCCTCAAGCTCCTGCTGGAGCTCGTCGGCGCTAAATGTCAGCGCACGGAGTTGCGCCTGCACGTTCGCGCACTCCGTGCTCTTCAGCTGTAGCTCCTGCTCGGCGCGTTGTGTCTGCTGCTTGCTCTCGGCCACGAGCTCGCGCAGTTGCGCGCATTCCAGATCCAGGGCTGACCGCGCCAGGTCCGCGTCCGCTGTCTGCTGGCCCAGCAGCATGCGCAGCCGCGCTTCACCCGCGGCTGCTTCCTCGGCCGCGTGCGCGGAGCGCTGCACACGTGCGTTCGCATCCTGAAGCTGTGTTCGCAGCTCCTCCTCGCGCGCCTCTGCTTGCGCGCGTGCCGCAGCGAGAGCAGAGTGGAATTGCGTTTCGGAACTGCGCGCGGCCGCCTGGGCCTGCTCTAGCTGGGCCGCGGCCGCGTGCGCCCGCGACTCGGTCGCCTGCGCCCGCGACTCGGCCTCGGCCGCCTGCGACTCGGCCTCAGCCGCGCGCGACTCAAGACTCTTAAACTTGTCTGACAGTTTCGCTTTAATGTCTCCGATCTGGTCGTAAAGGGCGTTGTAATCGTCCTGTGCCTCGTCGCGCTCGTGCTCAGCCTGTTCAAGCTGTGCTTTGAGCTCCTCTATCGACCCGCGGAGATCAGAAACTAGTTCTGCGAGGTGCGCGGCGTCTTCGGCTGCTGGCGTGCTACCAGCGCTATTCGCTATGCTCTTGGAGACTGGCGCGTCGGCACCAGCCGTAGGTTCCGCGGCTTCTTCAGAAGCCAGCCTCGTTGTTTCACCTTCCTGATCAATGCTGAGACTGCTGAGGGGGGGCGAGCCGGGCGCGCTAGGCGCAGCTGGGTTTGCGGCAGCGTCGGGCTCGGCTCGAGCCTCGTCCATGATTAGTAATTGTGTGAAGGGGGCGCTGAGTGCGGTCGTAGACCTTGGCGCAGCCTCGCATGCGTGCTGCAACTTCGTGGAAAGTCTGCGCCTTTTGTCGAAATGTCGTGGAACCTGCCGTTGCTACCTCTGAATGCACAATTGCAGCGTGCCGTATATTTGATTAATAATGTGTACTGAAGCACGTCATTGGCGCGCGAATGCAGTGCCCAATCTGACCCGCTAGCTTCGCATGACAACTTTCGGCGCATAGAATAGTCGCAATCGTTGTTTACACTTGTGCCAATCCTTCTCGGCACGCGACAACGCGCTGCGACCTGACGCGTTCGCTTACAAATCGACATGCCCGCGCAGTCGACGTTTGACCGCGACGGCGAGGTGGTACTGCTCAGTTCCGACGACGACGATGGTGTTGCTTTGGTGCAAGCGCGAGCAGCGACTTCGCGACCGCCTAAACGCACCGTGCGGGCCGCGCCTTCCCCGCCCAGTGCAAAAGACATTCTACCCACGATCCAATCACCGCCAATGCCGTACACTGGAACGCTAGCGGCTCCTGGTTTCCATGTGCGGGCATCACGGACGGCCTCGACCGAGTCTCTGCCATTTGAGAAGTCTCTGATCCCGAACTGCCTGGCTGGGCTGACCTTTGTGCTTACGGGCGAGATGCCCAATTACGACCGCGACCTGCTCGCGGGGCTCTTCAAGCGGTTCGGCGGCAAGGTAACGACCAGTATCAGCGGAAAGACGTCGTGCTTGGTCGTTGGAGACGAGCCCGGGCCGTCCAAACTACAGAAAGCTGCAGACCTGGGTACCAAGATCCTGGACGAGCGCGGCGTGCTGGACCTGCTGCGGCGACTGCGCAAGCCCGGCTCTAAGGAGGAGATTCCGGAGTCGCCATTCGCCGACCTTGATGCGGATGTAAAGCCCAAATTGGAAACCACGTCAATCGATCTGACGGCTGACGATCTTCCCGACTCGGTCAATCCGAAGCCTCCTGTTGCCCCTGGCTCTGCTAAGCCACCCGCTTCGGGCACAGCCACGCGTTCTGTCAGCCGAACTGAGCTGTGGACGGCGAAATATGCACCGCGAACGCTGGGCGAGATCTGCGGGAACCGGTCGGCTGTGGTCAAGCTCCAGCAATGGCTCTCCGGCTGGAAACGGGCACATTCTGGAGCAGGAAAGGCTGCCAGCTCTGAGTTTCGGGCAGCCATGCTGTCTGGCCCGCCCGGAATCGGCAAAACGACGGCAGCCCATCTGGTCGCGCATGCGCTCAAGTACCGCGTCATCGAATACAACGCCAGCGACACCCGGTCGAAGTCACTGCTGACGTCCCAAGTTGCGCCCACGCTTGCCAACAGCGCCGTCGCTCAGCACGGCACCGCGCCAATTCTCGTGATTTTGGACGAGGTGGACGGGATGTCTGCGGGTGACCGCGGCGGCGTTGGCGCTATGGCCGCGCTCTGCCGCACCACGAGTGTGCCGCTGATCCTCATCTGCAACGAGCGTGGCCTGCCAAAAATGAAGCCCTTCGACCGATGCGTCCTGGACATCCCGTTCCGGAAGCCGGATCCGCAGTCCTGTGTCACGCGCGTCCTGCAGATAGCTCAAAAGGAGGGGTTCAGCCTAAATGAGCGCACGGCAGAGGAGCTTGTCAGTGTCTGCGGGTCGGACCTGCGCCAGGTCGTTAATTTGCTACAGCACTACCGCACAACCAGTGCCGACATGTCTACAGAGGAGGCGCGCCGCGCAGCTACGAAGTGGCTAAAGGAGCAGGTCCTGGGACCCTTCGACGTCGCACAAAAGCTTTTTGCGAACAGCGACGGCGCACTGACGTTGCCGCAGCAGATGGAACTTTACTTCAACGATTACGACCTCGTGCCGCTTATGGTGGCGGAGAATTACATGCCTGCGACACTGAAGGCGGCTGAAAGTGCGTCTGAAAGCATCAGCATTGGCGACCTCGTGGAGCGCAAAGTGCGCCGTGACCAGCAGTGGGCTTTGATGCCCCTGCACGCGTTGCTGTCGACCGTCGTGCCTGCGCAGTACAAAGCGCGGTCGAACACGGCCGGCACCGTGCGTCCGAATAGGTACGTTGGGCTGCGCTTCACGGCATTTTTGGGCAACCTGTCGAGCGGAAACCGCCGACGGCGTGAGCTCGCCGAGCTCGACGCGCACATGCGGCTGTGCATGCCGTTGAGCGTGCAGGACTTGCGCCTGGACGTGCTGCCTGTTTTCTCCAAGCTGCTGTGGAAGCCGCTTCTGGCAAACGACGTTGCGGGCACTATCGCGCTGATGGATGAGTACTACGTCACCAGAGAGGATTTCGACGTTATTGGCGATCTTCTTGTGGGGCCAAAATTGGAGATCGCCACGGCCACGAAGTCCGCGTTCACGCGCAAGTATAATTCCATGGCCCATCCCCTGCCGTTCATGCGCGCAGCCTCCGCGAAGGCTGCGGCTAAGCAGTCAGAGATCACCACCACGCCGGACACCGACGATGTGGTGGTGGACGACTCTGCCGGCGCTGAAGTCAAACAGCTAACGGAGGAGGAAAAGCTTGAAGAGGCCATGAAGAACGACAAATACATTAAAATGAAGCCCAAGAAGGCGGCCAAACGGCAGGCTCCCAAAGCGGCTAAAGCCAAGACTCCTGTGAAGCGAACCAAAAAATTGACCTAAATTTAGCGTACAGTAGTGCACACATCGCGGTTAAGTACACCTAGTTGACGTGAGCGTCGGTAGTGAACGGGCACTCGGAAACCCCTATGCTGGCTATTCAAGTGGCACACACATGGTGCTTAAGCGGCTGCTTCATGGCTGATGGTCCCAATGCTTTCTAAGCGCGCACATGGGTCGTCCCGAATTAGGAAGCAGGCGCGAAGGGAATTATCGATGACAGGTAGAATAAAGTGCAACTAAATGGGCGAAGAAATCATTCCCGGTCTAGCTAATAACGGGGACACATAGTTTTAAGACTAAATAACCAACTCTGCGTCTGCTACACCTAGCTGCGTAACGCGCCGCGTTCTTTGTAGCAGGCGCGCGACATCTGCCAGCGCCGAAACCGCGGGCCCCTCTAAGCCCCAACCCCGACTTGGAGAAGGGTAGAGCCTATATTTAAGCGCAGATAACCTCTACCCTTCGGGCCTCAAAAATGGGGGCGATGTTCTCGATCATTGACGCCGGTTTCGACGGCTCCGGAGATGTGGTTGGTTTGAACACAGCGTTCAACACAGTCCAAACCAGTAACCACTCAGCATGCCCTGTCGACACGCCGTGGTCGTGCAGCGTCGGCGGCGGCGACACGTGCTGCTACGAAGGCCAGAACGGGCTGTTTCTACAGACGCAGTTCTGGGACTACGACCCGGCCACAGGCGCCGATGACACGTGGACCCTGCACGGGCTGTGGAGCGACAAGTGCCAAGGCGGTTTCCGTCAGTTCTGCAATAAGGATTGGATGATCGACAGCGCGCGAGATACGCTGCTTGGTCTCGGGATGGACGAGCTCGTGGACAGAATGAACGACGTGTGGAAGAACTTGGGTGGGAACGACAACTCCCTGTGGACGCACGAGTTCAATAAGCACGGTACGTGCATGTCGACAGTGTCGCCCAGCTGCTACCCTGCCGACGCCGTCAACCAGAACGTTGGCGACTTCTTCCGCTCTGCAGTCGCATTGTACGACACGCTGCCCACGTACGAGTGGCTTGCCGAGGAGGGCATTCTGCCGTCATATGACCGGCAGTACTCCGTAGCCGAGTTCTCGTCCGCTATTCTCAAGCACACGGGCGGCAAGACCGTGTTCCTGGGCTGCGACCGTAGCAACAACGTGAACCAGGTGTGGTACTACTACAAGCTGCGCGGCAGCGTTGCCGACGGCTCCTTCGAGCAGATCAACTCAATCAACACGCCGAGCTGCACGGACGGATTCCGGTATCTCCCGAAGCGTGGCGACGACACGCCCGGGTTCCCGTCGCCGCCGAGACCCGGCAAGGGCGACAAAAAACGGCAGCACTTGTATGTTGTGAATAAGAAGGGCAAGCGCGAGGGTTGCGTCATCAGCGACGGCTCATGGTACCGTGACGGGACTTGCGCAACCTTCCAGGTGATTGAAGACGTAGACGGTGTGCACCTCACGTCGTCCAAAGGCGACTGCGGGGCTTCGAGCGGCGTTCTGAAGTGCAACCGACGCGTAGAGTGGCAGGACTTCACCTTGGACGAGGACGGATTCGTCGGCCACGGGGGCGACTTCACGTGGTTCGCGCGCAAGACACCGAAAAAGCGAGAGCGGATGCCGCTATCCACAAGCGCTGGCGATGTCAAGATTCGGCTGCAGCTCGACTGACGTCATCGGCTTGTCTCACACATCTCTCGATGACGTCACAGCGGCCGGCTTAGTGTTTTGGTCGACGGTGTGGGCGCCGCTCGCGCTCTAAGCAGCGTATGCCGAGAGTGTACGCTGCAGGTGCCCGCATACATTGCGATTGCTCCCTTGTGGCTCGGGTCGGGCTCCTCTTTCGCCCCCTAGACGCCGCGCCGGTGTCCTCGTGCTGACTCGGGTTAAATCACGACGACCAATGAGCAGTCTATATTTAGCTATTTATTCTATAAATAGTCTAGACCGGAAGACGTCGACGGATAACAGCGGGGACAAGAGAAGATCGTACGGCGCCCCAAAAATCGTGTGACTGAAACGCTGCATTTTCCGATGCATGCCGTCCCCTGCAGCGCAGGCCATAAGCGAAGATGATTTCACAAACGCTGGCGGCTCACGCCAGCGGGGGATGCAGGCCCAACGCTGGGTGATCGCCCACGTCTGGAATCGGTTCGGGTGTGATTGTCTATTTTTAGATATAAGGACCGTGCCGTTCAGTCGCGATGAGAAGATAAAAGCCCCACGAAGCGGCGACCTACCCAACGCAGTCTCGAGCCTCTCCACCCCGACCACTGTGCGCGCCCCAGCCGAGCTTGCAAAGATGTCGATTTGTTGAGGATCACGCCTCACGGGCGGAGTGCATGCATGCGCACGAACGTCGCAGGTGACGTATTTTGTGCTCAGGAACGGGCAAGGCAAGCTACCACTTACCGAAGCCTGCGTGCGGGTCTCGATTGACGCCAGAGAGGATGCAAATGAGACCTAGATGGTCATATGTTAAGTGCCCGCCGTTTGCGGCGATCGCGCACGGCACACTCTTAGAAAAAAAAAACACATGCGATGACACGTACAGAAGAAACTCAAAGTACGAAAAGCGGCCCCACGATCTAGGTAGCCTCTGACGACCAGTACAAGTACTGGGTAAAAAAATTATACGCTATAGACTGTAAAGATCTATGTGCGCGCTCTCCTGTTCGCAGTGGTGGAGGCTCAGAGACCCGCGATTCCCGCGCGTCCAAGTCAGCAGCACGCGCTGCGCCTGGTGCGCATTAGACGTCAGCGTGCTTCACGGTTGTCCTGCAACTCCCATCCGGATGCCGTGAGCCGGCCGCGCCAGCTGTGCCGCAAATAGACCAGGCGCAAAAGCGTTGTCGGCGCCAACCCTTAGCGCGGCGACCCCTGCCCCGTCTGCAGCCAAGCGCCGCTAATCTGGAACAAAGAACCACAACGTCGTCGCCTTGCGATTATTCAGCACAGGAAAAGGCGTGGAGGGGCCGTTTTAGTACCAAAACACTGCACACCAGATGTGTGGAAGCCTCGACCCGCGCGCCGCGAGCGACCCCGCTCCGTGTGACGCTCGGCTCTATGGCGGCGCGCTCGATGCGGCGCCAGCGACGCCTGGCCGCGCTCGCAGCGAGAGCCCGCGGTTCTCGCCTGGCCCACGCCGCTTCCGCTCGCCCCGGCGCGAGCTCGACGATTCGCTACGTGCGCTGGACACCAACGGCGTCGCGTCTGCCGTGGCCGAATCGCGCGCGCTGGTTGTCGATGTGCGTCCATTCAGCTCGTACAACCATGCGCGCCTCGCGAGCGCGACGTCGATCTGCGTGCCTTCCACGCTACTGAAGCGGCAGACATTCGGGCTGGACCGCGTGCTGGACTTCGTGCCCGCTTGCGACGTCCCGCTCGTGCGCGACCTAAGCGCGTTGGAAAAGGTCGTGTTCTACGATCAGAATTCGACAGAGTGCGCACTCGACAGCAGCATCAGCCGCACCGCCGCGAAGCTCGTCGGCGCGTGCCCGACACTCGAAGGAAAGCTATACTTCGTGTGCGGCGGGCTTGATGCCGTTGCGCGCGAGGCGCCAGCGCTGGTCGTGCGGCACGAGCGGCTCTCGCCCGCGCCGAGCGCGCCGAGCGCGCCCAAGCTAGTCCTTTCCAATATCGACCTCCCTGCAATGACCGCCGAGCCCGCTCGTGCGCACGACGACGCACCGCGCATCCGCGTCCCGCCGCAGGCGGTGACCATGCTGCACCGGTTCCCACATTGGCTGGCCAGCGCGATCACGCAGTCGCGCGATGGGCGCAGCGTGCTGGCAGAGGGCTTCGCGAAGCTCGAGCAGGCTGAGAAACGGCGAACGAGCAGTGCGGACACACCGACGGTGCTGCACGCCGCGACGCTAGCGCGCACGCGGTCACAGTCTAGGCAGGGCGAGACAACGCCACTCAGAGTACGCCGCGCGTCGCAGGGTCTGTTCTCACCGCCGCACGCGCGGCTCTCACCCCGGCTCTCGCCTCGCGAGGTGGCCCTTCTCGAGCTGCCCAAGCTGACGCCGACTAGCGTCAAGGAGAGCCCGACAACGCCGCTGAGCGACTTCTCGTGTGGCTCTTCGCCGCTGCTTGTGGACTCGCGGGATCTGCGCGACCACCGCGGAGACCCCAAGGACCACGACGCGCAGCGACGGCACGCGGCACGGCGCAAGCACGCGTTCTTTGTCGGGAACCCGCGCAAGAACCGGTACTCGAACATCATGCCGTATCAGTTCAACCGGGTCGTCGTTCGCGACGGCGCATACCTCAACGCGTCGTACACGCACAGCCAGCATAGCCCGCTGCGGTACATAGCGACGCAGGCGCCGGTGCCCGCTTCGTTTAGCGAGTTCTGGTGGTGCGTGTGGGAGCAGCGCGTGCCCGTCATCGTCATGCTCACAGCGCTGGTGACGGTAATGGGCCGTGTCAAGGGCCATGTGTACTGGGACACGGCGACATACGACGGGCTGCACGTCGAGGTTGTCTCCGAGAGCGACGAGGAGCTCGGCGGCGTGCGCGGCGCGCTGAAGAGGCGCTGCATCCGGCTCACGCTGCTGGGCGAGAGCCGCGATGTTGTGCAGTTGCACTACGACGCGTGGCCCGACCTCGGCTGTCCTTCAAACCCTGCGGATGTGCTTGACCTGGTCGAGTTGAAGAACCGCTATCTGCGCGAGAGCCCGCTGTGCGACGAGAGCAGCTACGTCGTCGTGCACTGCTCCGCCGGCTGCGGCCGCACGGGCACGTTCTGCACAGTCGACACCGTTGTCAGTCACCTGTCCCAGCTGGACTGGAATGCAGCCGTCGAGGAGCGGTGCGACATGATCATCGAGGTGGCAAGCGAGTTCCGCGACCAGCGCGTCTCAATGGTGCAGACACAGAACCAGCTGCGCCTCTGCTACGAGTGCGTCATCCTCTACTGCATGCGCCGCCTCTAGCACGCGCCGCCAGCGCCCTGGGCCCCCTCCCCCTTGGGCCCCTCGACCCATGCGACTCGCGTTAGCAGCGTTGCGGCCTCCAGCCGCGCGCTGCCTCACACCTGGTTCTTCTCGTCCCTGCGGTCCCCCACCTCATCCCCATCTCCCCCGCTTTCGGATTTACGCATGCAGCAAGGGGCCGCGTGGCGGCCGCACGCCACGCCGGTGGCGCGCCGCACGCGTAAAATTGCACCCCGCGAGCGCTACTTGCAGCGCATAGAGGAGCCGGGCATTTAGAATTGCATTCGCTGGCGCTGCCAGCGTCCCGCACGCGCCTAAACAGCGCACCTGCGGACACAGCTTTTGTATACCTACATAGTTCGTAAAACACGCGATCTGCAGAGTACGCGTACGCCGAGTGTCGTGCGTGGCGAGCGGCACTGGCGCACAAACTACGTCCCGATCAATGGTTCCGAAGCAAGCCGTATTCGCGTTCAAGTCAACTCGGCAGTGTCACCCCTTTCCGGCTGCCGCGGTGCAGTCCGCGCACTTGGTGGCGTGCAGTCCGTACGGGCGCTGCTAGGCTAGTCACCGAGTCGCTCCACGCAACGCCATTAGTATCGCTACTGCCCCGATTCGTGGATTGAAGCAAAAAAATTCACGGATACATCGTAACAAGCGCCACTCGGTTACGCATTGAATACCTTACCGCCTTCTGTTGACGTATATTCATAGTTTGTGGCTCCTTACGTAACGGGCGCGCATGACGAGTGTGCCGAGTTTGACGCCGGGCCGCACGCCCGTACTCGCGGAAGGCGAGTATCTGGTGGCGGAGTACAGTGTCAGGCTTGTAGAAGGTCTGCACCGTGGCACGCTGTACGTCACGCCCGCGCGGGTCGTGTTCGTGGACTGCAAGCGTCCCGCGACGCGCTCGCGGCAGGCGGCCCTCGTGCAGACACGCACAGTCGAGCAGCGCGGCGCAGATCTACTGGTAGTGGCCGCACGGGAGCCGCGGCACGAGATGTGGGGCTGCGAGATCTGCTCGTTCGTCAACGATGGCGCCGCGCGCGTCTGCGCGACCTGCGGCGTTGCGCGCCAGGCTATGTCCGAAACTCCGGAGATTCCGCTGGGTGATACTGTGGCGCGCGCGCGTGGCGAGTGTCCGCAGTGCACCTTTCTGAACAACCCACTGCTGCAGTTCTGCGAGATGTGCGGCGCGCAGCTGCGCGAAACTGCGGGCGACGCGAGTGGTGCGGGTAACGCGAGTGAGCTACGCGTCCGCTTTGACAAGCGAAGTACGTGCGCCGATGCTTGCCAGCGCGTGCAGCAGCTGCGCGGCGACCGGGCTCAGACGGGCGAGCTGCGGCCCGTGGCCGGCGGAGCCACTGCACCGGCGTTTGGCATCCAGCGGCTGCGCAGCGGCACGCAGTCGGCGTCGGCACGCGCGGACGAACTGCTGCGCACGAGCCGGCAGAGCGTTGCCGAGTTCCAGCGCAATGCCAGCGAGCTGGTCGCGCTGGCGCGCCGCATAACGGCCTCCGCGCACACGTCCGTCGTGGTTGGCGCCTCATCACCTGCGCAGATCGCGCGCCAGGTTGCAGACATGCTCGTGGGCGGCAGCGACGTGCTCGCAAAGCACGGCGGCGTGCTCACGCTGTACGACTGCTTCAAGATGTACAACCGCTCGCGCGGCCTCGGGCTCGTCACGCCCGCGCAGTTCAACGAGGCACTCGGGCTTGTAGACGCGCTGCGGCTGCCGGTCAGGGTGCGTCGGCTTGAGAGTGGCTTGCGCGTCGTCGAGAGCCGCGGGCACGGCGTGCAGATTCGGCAGGGGCTGCTGCACTGGATCACGCGGGACGTGAACCGCGGCTTGGACGTGCCGCTGCACGGCGTCAGCGCGCGCGACGTCAGCGAGCACTTCCGCTTCGGTGTTTATATCGCGCTCGAGGAGCTGCAGGCAGCCGAACGCGACGGCGTGCTATGCCGTGACGAGCACATCTCGGGCCTCAAGTTCTTCCCGAACTTAATCGGCAATGCCACAGCGCGCAGGAGCGTCCTCGCGCGTGATGATGGTATCGCGTGAGGTGTACAGTCTACGTGTGCGTGTACTGATGGCGCCGCCGCAGATGAACACCGCGCGAGACTCTGGACGCGCAGCATGTGCAACGGGCATGCCGCCTGCTCTCTCCGGCTGCAACTCGTGTGCAGCTCGCGCTTTTGTGTCCTTCCGGTCAGCGCGGCGCAAGCCCGAAGAGCGCGCCGGTACAGGATGCCACATCTCAATGCTATATAATTACGGCCACGCAGCGCGCTCGCGCGCTGGCCCAGTGCCGGTCCTGCCGGCCCTGTACCGTGCCCTTAAATTCCTATGGCGTCGTCTGGGCGACGGCGACGTGCGCGTCATGCGGCGGCGCGCGCGACTCTGGGTCCGGCAGCTCGAGGATCTTGCGCTTTACGTACTCCCGCTCCTTCTGGTACTGCTGGTTCTCGTGGCGGTCTGCGAGTGTGTGCGGGACCTCGAGCACCTCGACGAGCTGGCGCTTGTTGCGCACGAGCACGTTGACGATGGTCTGCGGCTTATTCGGGTTCGCGACGAAGATCTTGAAGATCTGAAACGCCTCGAAGCAGATATTCTTGGACTTGCAGCGCAGCTGGTCCATGATGAGCTTGAGACTGTCGAGGCTGTCGACGTACGTCAAGAGGAACTTGTGGTTGCGCTGCTGGCGGATGAGGTGGAACAGCAGACGCAGCGCCTGGCGCTTCGCGACGTAACCGTCGCTGCGAATGAGCCCGTTGATGCACTGCATGAAGTAGTCCGCGTTCTTGTTCAGGAAGCGCGCGCTGAGCTCGGGGTGAGCGCGCAGCGCGTCCTGCAGGGTCGAGAAGTTGTCTGTCGCGACCTCGAACTCGACGTCGTCAACGTACTTGAAGAACAGCCAGAAGCACGGCAGCGAGAGCAGGTGTGCGCACAGCGCCTCGATGTGGACGGCGTCGCGCAGAATTTGGCACACAGTGCGGTGCACCTCGCGCTCCCCGGCCTGTTGCATCAGGATCTCGAACACCTGCGGCGCGCGGTGCAGCAGGTAGTCCGCCGTCGGCCCGCGCTTCAGCAGGAAAGCCACGAGGTTCGCGACGTCTTTGCGCGCATCGAAGTCGAGCAGCCGCACGCTGCGCAGCAGCGGAACAAGCACGTCCGTCGAGTACACCTCCTTCGCGAACGCGGCGAGCTGCTCGGGCTCCGGTGACGCAGCGCCGTCGGGCGCGCGCGCCCATGCCGCCTTGCGCAGCGCCGCCAGCAGCTTCGCGACCTCGTCCGCAGCCGCGCGCCGCGCATCGCCGTCCTCGCTCGCGTCCAGCCGTACCGCCCACTCGTTCAGCGCGAAGACCGTCTCGCTGAGCGTCTTTGGCTTCTTCAGCGGAAACAGAAACGACATGTTTGTTTATGTGCCACAAATTACTAAGGGATGGCGGCGTACACCCCCCTAGCACGATGTCACTGACTCAGCATGGTGCTGTATGCGTGGATGCTGTCATGCCGCGGTGGTGCCGCCATGGTTCCGCCGCAGTGATGCTTAAGATAGATTAATATATTGAAGTCGGAGATGCAGACACACTAGTCAGAAGATTTTTTGGTGATGTGGCCACTCCTGTTAAAGTCGTTTACTGCTCGTGAGCAGTGCGAAATCCATTCTAAATGACTTTGGTGGCCTGTGCGGGACGCTCGAACATTGCTCTGGGGCCAATTACCCTTGAAAGCGGCTGGTCACGTCGACAAGTCATTTACCGAATGGGCTTATGGCTCTTTACTTATAGGTATAGATATACAGAATAGGAACCATGTCATGTTGGAGACAACCGCACCGGTAAAGAGAGCGCTGCCGAGATATGCCGCCACCGTATAGACAGCACTTCAGACACATTTCCTGTCTGAGGAACCCATGGCACTCTAACCCAACGTCGCGAGCATATGTAGGTCGGTTTCGCCCTTATGACGGCGCTATGCAACACCAAGTCTCGCAGCAGCCAGGCGCGCAGAGTTACCGGATGCTGAGTTCTTCATAACACTATATTTAGTTTGATCATATAGTCTACCGGCTCAGAATGCCGGCAATGGCGTGCCAGAGGACGCCGTGCAGCGGCGCCATGGACTCTGTCCAAGTAACATGACAAAGGCCTGATTGCGGAATAGACTGGATAATGACAACAGAGTACTTGATTTCTGTTACCATCTCTACGGGCGTCGCCCCTGCTTTTGTGCGTCGACGACTTGGCCGAGGTCTATTAAAAATGACCGAACGAGCCACTTTAAGAAGTGGGAAACGAAAATTGCCCAGCTGTGCACGAAATTAGGCACCACTTAGCAGATCATCTACCGCCAGAGGGAGGCCAAGTCAACCAGCTTTCCTTAGCAAGGCCTTTAGCAAGGACAGATGTCTTTTCCCGCCTCACATCGATGCGGCTTCCCCGCTAACATACACTGACGAACCGATCTCTTTTCCGATGTGGACCCCAAGTCGGGATGGTCGACCCATATCTGCTCCTTGCAAGACGGTGATTTCACTCTCCGCCAAGATGCCATTGTCACGCAGCATCCCTGCCAACGCCACTGCAGCCGCGCCTGTCGCTGGATCTTCAAGCACGCCCCCTGAAGCAAAGGCATTGCGCGCGTGGAAGAGAACGTCATTCTCACGCCAGACTAATGCTACTGTCACAAAGCCATATCGACGCATGAACTCCTTTCCTGCTTCCAAATCGTAATGCATCACGCTCAGTCTCTCTCGGCTGTTGAGTGGGATGAACAGGTGGTCTACGCCGCCATTCATACGCCGCACCGGAAGATCTGCGTCGAGATCGTCTCTGGTATAGCCAAAGAGAGCAAGTGCAGCGTCCTGGATGAGAGTTGAAACAGGCTCATTGCTAGTCGGTAGCGATTTCAGGGTCGCACGCTCCCGACCATCTACTACACCCGCCTCGACCTCGATCTCACCTTCGGCCAAGTACAGGCGGTAACGTCCGGGACCATTTGCTCGGGCAAGCGCCGTCCCCAGGGCTATGGTCGCATGCCCGCAGAACGGGACTTCACATTCCGGTGAATAGTAGCGCGTGAGCCAGCCATCACCCTGCGGTGCAGAGAATACAGTTTCTGAAAAACCAACCTCGGTGGCAATCTGTTGCATGCGCTCGGCCGCCGGTAGTTCCTTGTCAATAACGACCCCCGCTGGGTTGCCACCCGCGCCCAGATCGGTGAAGGCCGCTATCCGCTGAATATTTACCATCTCCAATCTTCTCGATGTTGACGAATATAGCTAATTATATATTATTCGGATCTTCCCAGCTCTGGAGAAAAGGAAGAGGCACCGCGCGCTGTCTACATAAGCTGTACCTTCGATAGGAGTTCACATGATTTATTGAGATCACGTTAAACAATGTCATCGCATCTTCAACCTGCAGCTGAGTGAAGGTTGGTCAAGATGCTTGCACACCATCGTGGCATGCAACGGTACCTGGGATGCGCGATCGCACTCCTAAATTGAGGGGCACCAGAATTATCGAAGCATCGTTTGCAACGAGCTACACCGCCCACTTCACTGCAAAACCTGTCTTAATGGGCGTTTCCTCTCATCCAGCAGGAACAGGAGCGAGGTGTTTGTATATGTGTCACAAATGATTTAGGGACGGCGGCGTACCTTAGCACAGTGTCCTTGGGTCATCACGGGGTCGCAATGGCACTATCGCGCCACGGTGATGGCGCCGCCTTTCTCCATTGCCTCCGCCTCTTTTGCAGCAAAGATGGGGGGCCCCTCGCACGGGGGATTGAGCTTGTGCCTGCGCATTCGGAATGTTTGCAGGTCATTACCGTCGCGCCTATGACGGGTGCGCACAGTAACCATAGGTATTCTCACATCCCTCAGGTCTCTGCATGATAGCTCAAGTACTATTTTATGTATCCAGCATTCTTAGCCCTCTCGGAAGAGTTGCGTTTGGGCCCATACACAGACACCATGGATGGGCGCGAAGGAGCCAAATATCACGTGCTGCACACATGCGCAGAGACATCCACACGCGCGAATATATGGTATCGCTCAGGTTCCATCAGATTAATTCATAGACATCCAGTTGAAACCCTCTGCTGTGCATGGCTGCTCGCATTCCGAGCAGCACTGTTGCTCAGTGTCGCCTTAAGCACCTTGCCTAAATACCTTGCCTTACATCACCACGCGCCGACACGTCAGCATGCTACGCACGGCTCTACTCTGGCTAGCTGGCTTCGCGCTGGCCGCGGCGACGGCAAGCGAGCAGCTCAACGGGCTCGTTGGTGCCGACGGTGTCATCGAGGCTGACGCCAAGACGCTCGCGAGCATCTTCGCTGCGCCGCGCAACTTTACTACGGCGATCCTGTTCACAACTGATAGCACACGCGTTGAGTGCCCGTTCTGCAAGGTCATTGGCCCGGACTTCCGCAAGGTCGCGGGACAGTACAAGGCTCAGGTCTCCGCGGATGCGCGTGAGCTCTACTTCGTCTACGCGGACCTCGACAATAACATGCCCGCCTTCAAAACGCTCGGCCTCACGCACGTCCCGAACCTCGCCTTCTACCCACCGGCAGTCAATAAGGGCGATGTCAAGCGTGGACTAGGAGCTGCTCATCAGTTCATGACGTTCCTCAGCACGGGGCCGCAGGTTGACCACCTGCTGAAGACGCTGCGCTCACGCGGCTTCGACATCCAGTTTGCAGCTGAATTCCAGTGGCAGAGGCTGTTTAAGACGGTGGTGACGCTTGTGGCGGTGCTGGCGGGTGCGTACGTTCTGCGTGCGCCGCTGTTGCGCGTGTACCAGTCGAAGCGGTTGTGGCTCGCGGGCTCGCTCGTAGCAATCGTCATGTTCATCGCGGGACACATGTACAACGTCACGCGTGGTGCCAAGTTCATGGGCATGAATGGCGGGGATTACGTGCTAGTGGACCCGTCCTTCAGCTCGCAGTTTGCTGTCGAGACGCAGATCGTTGCAACTCTTTACTCGCTGCTGGCGTTCGCCACGGTTGGACTCATCAAGTACGTGGCTGAGCTACAGACTGTCCAGGCGCAAAGTGTTGCCGCTGCCATAGGCTCGACGCTCATTCTGGTACTCTACAGTGTGCTCATCTCGACTTTCCGCATCAAGAGCGGGTTATACCCGATCTCGTTGCTGCCCATTAAAATATTCTGAACGCACCGTGTTGCGCTCGCTACATACTGCTACCTCCGCGTACTGATGTATAGAACCTCTGCTGATTACCGCGCCAGAGCGCTGCGCGGTAAGTGGTTTGTTCCTGGTTCGCGGTGATGCGTCGAATGATCCAGTATAGGAACAGTACATATACCTAGCACTGACGGGTTAGGTGTCCGCGTCCAGACCGGAGCAGGTTGTAGCTTCTACAAAAACGAGCTGATCCCTTGGTACTCAGATTTTGGACCGCAGTTAATGAGTATGAATTTGTGCGCATAAATACGTCAACGTAATACTTCATCTATAGAAAAACTGGGGACCTCGGGTCACACGTTTTGTGCATCTTCCGGTTCACAAGCGTGGCAAGCCGTGCCGAGCTCAAAAGCGCCACCTTGTGTGAGCCAATCTGCGCGCCGCGATGGTGGCGAGCATGACAAGAACGGTGGTGTTTACCCAAATCTGTTCAAGTCAAGCGCAGCAGCGAAAGAACATCATGAAGAGTCGTAGCGGTGCTTTGCTATGCTTGCAGGTCATTCCCAGACCTCGCATCGTGCCTAACGCTTCAGCATTTCGTCGACCTTGTCCTTGCTGAGCTTAAACGACGGCGTCACCCAGGCGCTACAGCTGCACCGCGAGCCCTGCCAGAAGTAACTGCCGACTTTCTTTGCGCAGTGGTGGCACGAAAGCCGCCCCTCGAGCGCGCCTTTCTCGAGTTCTGGGCGCATCCACTCGATGGGTTCGATAAAAAAGTGCTGGCACATTCCCTGGCCACGCTCGTGGCGCACGATCGAGCTCGAGGACGCCAGCGTCGTCGAACAAAACTTACACCGGTAAATGTAGGTCCTTTGGACCGCCTTCTCCAGCACTTTGCGCAATTCGAGCGGATCCACAGTGATCAATGCACCGTCGCTTTTTTCCAGCTCTACGTGAGCGTAATTAGGGGAGTCTACAAACTCGGTCACCGAGTACATTTTGCCGTTGGCGACTACACGAGTCACGCTGGTACCGGGCGGCGCCAGTAGCGGGACAATATTGCGCCAAGACAAGCGGAATGGGGCCATCTCCGCCCGCGTGTAGATAACCTGCGGTCCAGCCGCAGACTGGTGGCCCAGCTTCCATTCACGGTAGAGTTTCGACTCCGAGTTTATGCAGTAGCCATGCTTGTAAAAGATGTCCAGCTGCACCAGAAATCCGGGATTGGGCTGCGCTAGGCTGCGGCTAGTTTGCACGTGCGCTAGCGCCTGCTCCGGTGTCCATTTGCGCGTCGCCATCAAGTACGCACACACGAACGCGCTCGACCGCGAGACGCCAGACACGCAATGCACGAGGACGCCCCCAGTCTGAGCACCACGTGCGATGAACTCATTGCTGCGTTCAAAGTGCTGCAGCAGGTCCTCGTCCTCGACGTCGTTGACGCTGATGGCCATATGTTCCAGGCTCACGGCAGTGGGGAGCACCACAGTGTCTCTGGCACTCACGAGGCTCAAAACATGACTGATTCCACTAATAGTGAGCAACTCCGGCTCGTTTAGCACGCTGTACTCACCGATATACAGATTCTCTGCCACAGCATCCATGAAGCCTCGAGTTACATAATTTTTTTCAAGACGCTCAAGAACGATTTTTGCACGCGCTGCACCCGCTAATCAATTCAGGTTAATTAATCCCGACTGCGAGTGTGCGTGCACGCTGCAGAATCCCGAGTGACCTATAGGCACACAGTCTTCGCGTGCGCCAGCCCTCGTCCTGTTCAAGTGCTGAGCAGCATGGGCACCAGAATGATCAGGCGAAGGCCCTGAAAAGCCTCCTTAGCACCCCTGCTTTCCGAGTATTTGCAGCGCGCTAAGCCTCCCACTGGCACCGCGGTTCCGCGCCTGCACTCTCAAGCTTGCCCTAATCCTAGCATAAACAAAGCCATGCATGTAATCGCCACGAGCGCCTTACACTATTTTGCCCCGCGTCGGCGCAAAGTAAGAGACAAGCGGGACCGATACCGGCAGCTCCCAAGCACGGCATGGAGTACACGCCTCAAGAGATCATCGGACACGGCTCTTTCGGGCTCATCCGCAAGGTCGCGACCCGCGATGGAACAACGCATGTCCGCAAGGAGATCAGTTACAAGAAGATGAACCAGAAGGAGCGCACACAGCTTATCGCCGAGTTCCGCATTCTCAAGTCACTCGTGCATCCGAACATCGTGCGCTACCTGCACCACGAGCATGACGTCGCGAACCAGGAGGTGCATCTCTACATGGAGTACTGCGGCGGCGGCGATCTGTCAAGCGTTATCAGACGGCTTAAAGCCGAGCGCACGTACTACCCTGAGTACAAGGTGTGGGACGTGCTCACGCAGCTGAGCCTCGCGCTCTACCGTTGCCACTACAACAAGAACGCGCCAGCGCTCGGAGCATCGATCCTAGCGCCAACCGTCGATGCCGAGCCGACACCGCAAACCTTTGTGCTTCATCGTGACATCAAACCCGAGAACATCTTTCTTGACAGCAGCCGGCCGCACCTGAACGTCAAACTCGGCGATTTCGGGCTCGCCAAAATGCTCGACCTCGAGCACCCGCTCGCGACTACCTACGTCGGCACGCCATTCTACATGAGCCCCGAGGTGCTGACGGACCAGCCGTCGACGCCGGCAAGCGACATCTGGAGCCTGGGTTGCGTCATGTACGAGCTGTGCGCGAAGGAGCCGCCGTTTTACGCCAAAACACACATGCAGCTGGTGGCCAAGGTCCGCGAGGCCAAGTTCAAGCCGCTGCCTCCGGGGTACTCGGCCACGCTCGCGCGCACAATCGAGACCTGCCTGCGGCTCGACCCGAGCCAGCGCCCAACGGCAGCCACATTGCTGCGGCTGGACATCATCAAGATATGCCGCAAGGAGATAGAGCTCAAGGAGCGTGAGATGGCTGTCACCGAGCGCGAGGATGAGATCCGCAACGTCTACGCACGGCTGGAGAGCGATATAGACGGCACAATCGAGGCCGAGGTTGCTCGACGGCTGCGCGAACGCCAGCGGATCGCAAAGCCGCCACTCGCGCGAAAGCTGATGAGCGACAAACTGCGTGGCGAGTTCTAGCCCAGTCAGACGGCCCGCGAAACCCAAAAGAATCTTGACCCATCGGCATCATTACATACTGCGGCCGAGATTCCTATGTTTAGACCATAGTTTTGAATCCCTTAATTCACGCACGGAATCCTGCATCTACAAAGAAAAAAGTGAAAATTTTCGAAGCCTGGCCGGCGTTCTTCCGGCACACATCAACACAACGCTCGTTGGCCCACGCTGGGCTTTTATGCGGAGAACCGCGCGCTGCTCGTAAAACCCAAGCATACCTGGTAGAATCCCATCAAGAATCATTCCCAGTAGGCTACCCGATGCACCTTGAGCGGCCTATGTATCATGTCAGTAACTTACTCGAATCCATAGGCAGGATAGTGCATACCTATGGGCACCTCAAGCCAGCTGGCGAGACCGTTACCTGCCAGTCCGAATCCCCTAAGCATACGAAATACCTATTGGTTACATTCATGAAGATCTTGCTCCTATTCGTCATTGTAATTGCTGCAAACCGCATGCCTCAATGACCCATGTTCAGCCTTGAAGGCGACACCCTCTTCCCTCCTACTCCAGCCCGCACGGGATCCAGCCCGACGGTCTTAGCCCGCGGCACGTGTACAGCATCTTGAATAACGCGGTAAGCTGTGCTGGAGCGAGCTTGAATCGGCCGAGTCAGCTCGAAAGTGATCCCACGCGCGCCACGTAACCTAGCCCTCTGGCCATGCAACACGTCTCTGCCGGCTTCCTTGGCGGCCTGGCGTCGAGCGTGCTGCTACAGCCGCTGGATCTGCTAAAGACCAGGGTACAGCAGAACTCCGCACCGGGTCTGTTGCAGGTTGTGCGCTCTCTGGGGTCCGTCAAAGAAGCGTGGCGCGGCACGCTGCCCTCTGTGATCCGCACCTCTTGCGGCGCGGGCCTGTACTTTGGTGTACTCAACTTCCTGCGCACGCAGCGCGCGAGTTCTAGCCAGAAACACGCGTTTCGCACTTCAGTGCTGCCGAAGCTTGGAGTCTGGGACAACATCATCACCGGCGCGTCGGCGCGCGCGTTCGTGGGCTTTTTGATGATGCCCATCACCGTAGTCAAAGTACGCTACGAGTCAAGCCTGTACAGCTATAAATCGCTGGCGGAGGCGTTCCGGGATGTCGCGCGCGGGCCTCAAGGCTGGCGTGGACTTTTTGCGGGCTACGGTGCCACGGTCACGCGCGACGCGCCGTACGCGGGCCTCTATATGATGCTTTACGACCTCTCAAAGTCGTTTCTACAGAGCGAATACATCTCCCCGCCAATAGCGAATTCGCTCGCAGCGATCAACGCGGCTGCGCTTGCGACTACGGCCACCGCGCCGTTCGACACCGTCAAAACGAGGGTACAGATCTCCAACAAGCGGCTCACGTACACGCAAGCCTGGCACGAGGTCACTGACGCGGGCTGGCGTCGGCTGTTTGACGGACTGAACCTGCGTCTCTTTCGCAAGGCGATCAGTACAGGAATCAGCTGGTGCATATACGAGGAAGTCGTGCGGTACACCAAGGTATAGTACCGCGCCGGCGGCCTGTACACCCCCAAAATGGCCACATTTGCCGCCGTGGCAACGGTCGTCCATATCTCAGAGCTTTGCGTATAAGACGCCAGGTTACTGGCAATGCATTTTAGAACTACGCACATAGAACAGCGGGACATTTTGCGACTGGATGGCTTCGCCCGAGGTTCGATAGTAGTGCGATGCGTGAGCTCAACAACCGACCGTGCGCGGTCAACACGCACAGCGGTCATTTGCCACCTGAATAACTAATGTTCGTGATTTCTTAGCATTTAAAGCTCCAGCTTTTCCAACGCCGCCTCCAAGCTGCCGGGCACTGGCTTCACGCTAGCAGCCAGGATGCCCTGACGCGAAAACTCTAGTCTCACCCTGGAGAGCTGCGGGTCGAGGGCGAGCACAGAGCTCAAAAGCGAGAGCGACTCCAGAAGCGATCGCGCGAGCGCGAACTGCAGTTCTAGCTCCTCGTTGTAACCATCCACGGCGCACCGTAGATATTTGCGCGCAGAGAGGTCATGAATGTGATTGACGACTTGCACCGCAAGCACCATGTCCCGGTCGTGACTCTCGCAGAAGGCCAGATAGTACGTCTCAAATATAACACCCACCTCGGCGCGCGTCAGCATCTTGGTCGCCATCAGCAACGGTGTGCCAAAGACGATCTTGACTCGATTCATCACCATCCTACTACCCACCTGAGACCACTCTTCGACCTCGGAAATGTTTTTGCCCTGCAAGTATTTTTCGCAGAGCAGACCGTAGGCGAGCCGCCGGTAGAACTCACCACAGTCCGCGATTCTGCAACCGCTGAGCTCTTTCAAGAACTCAGCTGACGACGCGCCATGCGACCGGAAAAGCCTCCCGTATACATTACCGCAATTGATGAGTTCATAGAGCTGCCTCCGGAACGGCTGCAGGGTACGGTAGGTGCGCCCAGGCTCCTTAATGCTGGTGATTCTCAGCTTCCGCTTAACAATCTTATTTGCGGCCCCCAGATTAATACTGGAGATGCGGGTTACTTTCCCAAGTTTGAAATCCAGCGGCGAAATCTCCACTAGCTCGGGCCGCGAAACCACGTAGCGAAACATGTCGCTGTCCTGCGAGAACACGAACTGCCGACGTCTTCCTCGCGCCTTGCCCTCGTCAATGATTCTCATAATCGTGTCCTCGGCCTCGCCTCCCGAGTACACGACCTGGAAGTGCCGAAAACGTGTCTTAATAACTTGCAAGATGGTGCTATTGGCGCTCGTGCGGACCTGCCGCGACGCGATTTGTTTGTTGGCTCTGCCGATGCGCACCTCGAACTTCTCCTCGCTCACGAAGGCATCAAAGACAACCGTAACCGAGTGCGGCTTCAGATTATTGAAAAAGTTCAAGTGCGCGGCGATGATGCGCACCAGCTGTGCGTACGTTGACTTCTTGCTCCCTTCCTTTGTTTCACGAACAATGCGTTCAAACGTGTAGCCGATGCTGCCAGCAAAATTCAACGCATCGATGAAAATGTCGCCATCTTCGAAGAAATCAAGGGGATGCGGCTTCTTCAGATGGCTCACGGAAGCGGTGAGTCCCGGAATACCCATATTCGCTAAGCGTCAGCACAGTGTTACTGACACGGTCCTCTTTCCTGTCTCTAGGGATCTTCCAGCGTCAAGCTACGACCGTTTCAGTGCGCTCCTTCGATGCTGTGCTAGCTGACAGCACATATGTGTGACATAATTATCGTAGTAGGTAGACGTGCGCCGCGAGCTGTGTGAGGCAGGCGCGCGAACTATTGATATCGTTGCATCTTAGTGTATATGTTGGAGCTTTTACACCAATTGATACCACCATCAGACTTTATGCATAGCGTGCGAAGCGGTGGCGTGAAGAATAGAGGAAGAATGTCAAATCTAGATTCGAGACTATTAATGCGACTACTTCGTTCACGAGATGCCTCAATCGGAATCTATCACGGGTGTGGTGCACCCATACGAGTCAGCCTCTATACTACGTGCTTAGTGACGCCCGAGTAGGCCAGAACAAGCCACTAGTACCTGGTGCCTGCATTTCTAAGCCACTGCAACTTGCTTCTCCACTTAGCAAAGGCGTGATCCGCAAGGGTGCATTTGCGGCCTCACGCTGGAGCACAGCCCGATACGCGTGAGGCGCCTGGCGCTTACCGGTGTAAATTCCGGCGGTTTTGACATTCTCCGTAATTAAAGCACCTACTATTTGTTTCTCCCTCGTCTTATCTTCTAAATGCACATGTAACCCAATATGCGTTCGTATACAGCTAACTCGATCTCACTGTGTGCTCATGCATGAGTGCATATCACGCAATCCGAATAAAAACAAATGGTGACTATCATCTGAGCTCACCACTATACAACGCATGACCAAAATTCTCTGGTATCCGTACTATATAATTGTATAGACTGTAGCAATGAAACCTTCGAAAAATTCCACTTCACTTAGAACTAGACTCCCGGCCTGCAGACTTTTCACGACACGCACAGCCCTGCGTTGCCCCTACCCTCGAAGTGCATCACCCACCTTCCTTATCGTCAAACGCCAAAGGAAATAGTTAGCGATACCTATCGTGAAAAATGACCAGAACAGAGACGCTGTTCTAATTTTCGCACATACACCGGAAAGCATTATTCTCAGCTCGTGCACCGGAATTTGTTGAAATCCGTCGAGAATGAGCAGGAATAGCGTTTCATTTAATACGACTGCAAGCGATCATGACTGCACTTACAAATTTGTTAGCGAGGACAGGGGGCACGTCATACCCGATGGCGACAGATGTCGCAATTGGTAGAACCAGTTGCGTGATGCATCAAATTTTCAATGAGGTATAAAGCGCGCCAATGAGGGGTTTGGCATCAGAGACCATTGTCTAATCGGCACTATCCAGGCAAATGGTTTCGTTGTTCAGACGGAAAGAGAAGGATACTGCCGGCGAAGCTGTTGTTGAGGATGTCGCATCAGGAAGAAGCAGCGCTATCAGCCCCAGCACATACGAGGCCGGAGTCGGCGGTGACGGTGGTTATGATGTGAATGAGAAAGCCCGTGAGGCGGCGGAAAAGACCGACGAGGTCAGGGTCAAGCACTGGTACGACGGTTTTGTAAGACTGTTCATTTGGTACCCGAGCTTCCTACCCCGCGACGAAAAAATCATGCTTTTCAAGCTGGATGTGGTGATTCTGCTGTATGTGTGCGCCTCATATTTTACAAAGGCGTTGGACAAGAGCAACATCACTAAAGCGTATAACGCGAACATGGATCAGGACATAAATTTCAAGGGCAATGATCTGTCGTATGCTAAGTCTCTGTACTCGGCAGGATACATTGTCTCCATGTGCTTGGGTACGATCTTCGTTACCCGTCCTCGTGCGCGGTTCATGCTTCCGTTGTTGGAAACTATCTGGGGCGTGCTAACATTCTGCCAAGCTGCAGTGAAAACACCGAGTCAGATGTTCGCACTGCGTTTTCTCGTTGGGTTAGCGGAAGGCCCGATTTTTCCCTCAGTCGTGTATACGATCGGCTCCTGGTACAAGAGAGACGAAGTCTACAGACGAATCATGGCGTTCTCTGTATCATCTTCCCTTGGTGGAATGTTCTCAGGCTTCTTGCAGTCGGCTGCTTACACCAATTTGGCTGGGAAAGGAGGCCTGAGCGGTTGGAAATGGGGGTTCATTATTGATGGTATCTTCACGGTCCCGATTGCGCTCATCGGATTCTTTCTCTATCCAGGATCCCTGGACCAAGCCCGAAATGTGTGGTGGCTGAAGAAGAGCGAGCTGAAAATGGCTCGGCAACGTATGATCGAGTCTGGTGTGAAGCCAGCGACAAAGCTGAAGCTCAACATCTTTAAGCGCGTATTTTTACACTGGCGTGTGCACTACTTCACTGCTTTCTGGGTCCTGCTGAACGTAGTTGCGCTTCCCGATGGTACCGGATTCGATCTTTGGCTGAAGTCTCGCCCAGACCTGTACAGCATTCCCGACCGGGAAAATTATCCTTCCATCCAGTCAGCGGTTGGCATTGTCGTGCAATTTTTCTGCGCTGGCCTCTCCGATACTTTCTCTCCTTACATTTTCCTCACATTCGTCCAAACGTTCTTCGTGATCAGCTACAGTTCACTAATCTACTGGGATATCCCGCTTGGTTATCGATGGTTTTGCTTTATGATCATCGCCTTTGATGGTACGGATCAGGCTATTATATCAGGCCAGATCAATAGAGCGTTGAGACGTGACGCAGAGGAGCGCGCGTTTGTTATTGCCTTCAGTGACGCCGTGTCACAGGCAATGAGCATCTGGACAAACATTGTTTTCTTCCCCACGGAGCAGGCCCCAGAGTTCCGCAATGGTTACATTGCCTCACTTACCGGTGCACTCCTCATGCTCTTCCTGCCCATTGGCAATTACTACGGCGAACGGTACGATAAGAAGAAGTATGCGCTCGAGGATTTGAGGCGGCAAGAAGAAGCCAGTATTACCTCCGGTGAGAACGAGATTGGGGAAACCTCCAGTGTGGAGAACCTTGAGGAAAGTGGCAAGACGCCGTACGAAGTCAGACAGTCTGTCGCGGACTCAGGCAGTGAGACCCATTCTCATTAAAACCCAAGCTGTCAACACATACCATCTTTGTGTTCATTAATTATTTATTTGCGTTGTTCGATATATTTCTGAGATTTTCTCAGTACCTGCCACTGGTTTCGTCAGCCTCTCAGGTCAGAAAGTCACGACAAGTGCCTCCGTTTCCTGACTGCTGACAGCGCACCGTGCGCGAATCACACCCCGTTCACGCCGTTTGTGGCAAATCAACAGTATCATTACATAATGCATGATGCAATAATAACGGCGTGTAGATCGGAGCCGCACTTGCTCATCCAGCCAGAATCCCCTCGCTAAATGGTTCAACGTAATCGGGCGGTGTTCTCACTATTTTGTTTATTTCTGCTACTACTGACTTACACAGCCATTGACCAGCAGTTTGTGTACCCTATAGACCCCGATCCCGGAGAGTCGTTGGAGCCCGGTATCAGCTTCGGGTTGTTCAAAAAAGCGGCCGTACAGGTAGATGCCGAGATATTCTCTGCGTATGAGTTGACGCTTTCGGCACAAGCGCCTTTACTGGATGGTAATGCGACCTCTAGCTTGACTGCGCCCTTGTTTGCTTTGAATGGCGATGAAGACGATATTTTCGCGTGCACAGAGATCGAGGAGCAGAAACTAGCCAATAAAACTGCGCTAGTGCGCCGCGGGAAATGTAGTCTGCTCGACAAGCTTCACAACTGTCAACTGGCGGGTGCAGTCTCGGTGGTAATATCCGGTGATATGCCTGTCGGAGCCGAGGAGGACGATTCGGAGCTTTTGGGATTGCGCTACCCGTTCAGTGTGGAAATTCCTGGCCTGGTGATTTCGTCTACGCATTACCGCGTGCTGCTCAACCGCACGGGCGAGGACGCGTCCGTGTGGTCTCTTTCGACACCGGCTACAGCGAGCTTGACGCAGCTCGCAATTCTGCTTTTCTTCCGACCGCTGGTGATGCTGTCAATTATTCTGATCTTCGTATCGATGAACCTGCGCAACCGCGACCTGCCGAAGAAAGCCTCCGCTGAGGTCGTTTCGGCTCTACCCGTGCGAAACTGGGATGGCAACGTGAATGGCTTCGAGCAGACGCAGTGCTCAATCTGTTTGGAGGAGTTTGAGATGGGCGCTGACGTGCTGACGCTACCTTGCGATCACGACTTCCACAAGAAGTGCGTTTCTGAGTGGCTGCTGCAGGAGCGCGGGATGTGCCCGCTATGCAAGATAGAGATCGACGAATCTTCTGTCGGTTTGGAACCTTAGACACTCTAATGCGCCTGTGGCGTTGGTAATGATAGCATATAATGTAGCATTCTTGGTCAACATGAGCGCCAGTGTGTACGTGATGGGTGTGTGGCTCACCCGGCTCTCAATGTACACGATTTTGTGAGCTGTGTGAGGTTAAGCTAATAGACGTGCACTTTATAAAGCTTACAGGAGCTACGGTTTGGCGGTCACACGAACCGCGCCGGCCTGGATCTTTGGTAAACTGCCGGACCAGAACCCGAGCCAAGTTATATGTGTGTATCTGCGCTGCTATCTAGTGGAGGGGCGCACTAGATTTTGCTCTCGGGAAGCGAACGCCGCTCGGCACCTTGTTGCATAACACAAATCAAGGGCACATGAGACAGCATACTAGCGTACTTCGGGACTGTCCTGGCACCTCGCAGGCATATAGAGTCTGTAGCGGATTTTACAGGCCGCAACGCGGGCTTCCTCAGCGATTGCGGCCCGCAAGCGAGCGAACCTGTCTTACAAATTAAACACTGCGACGCCCAAAGAGCGAAGCAATGCGAATAAGCGACAAGAGGCCCTCGTGCTAACCTGCCTGTCTCACGCGACCGTCCTGAGCGCGCGCACCAGCGCAGAACCGCACAAAGCACAAAGCGCGTGCGCACGACGAGCACGGGGCTTCTTGTCGTAATACACGATACGTGCATACCCCTGCCCGCGCTTACTGCAGCGCGACTGGCTGCGATGGTTGGCGACATGCCAGCGGACGAGAACTTGATAGACCGGTACCAAATCGTGAAGACGCTCGGGCAGGGCAGCTTCGGCAAGGTGAAGCTGGCGTACCACCTGGCGACAAACTCCAAGGTGGCGCTGAAGATCATCAACCGGAGCACCCTCGTCAAGACGGACATGCAGGGCCGCGTCGAGCGCGAGATTAGCTACCTGCGGCTTCTACGGCACCGGCACATCATCAAGCTGTACGAGGTAATCAAGAACAAGCAGGAGATTATCATGGTGATGGAGTTTGCTGGGCAGGAGCTGTTCGATCACATTGTGCGGCACGAGCGGCTCGAGGAGGACGAGGCGCGCAAGTACTTCCAACAGATTATCAGCGCGGTGCAGTACTGCCACAAGCACAAAATCGTGCACCGCGACCTTAAGCCCGAGAACCTGCTTCTTGACGAGAAGATGGAGATCAAGATTGCGGACTTCGGACTCTCGAATATCATGACTGACGGCAATTTCCTGAAGACGAGCTGCGGCAGCCCGAACTACGCTGCGCCCGAGGTCATCAGCGGGCGGCTGTACGCGGGGCCCGAGGTCGACGTGTGGAGCTGCGGCGTTGTGCTGTACGTGATGCTCGTCGGCCGCCTGCCCTTCGACGAGGAGTCGATCCCCGACCTCTTCTACCGCATCTCGAACGCCATATACACGATCCCCGATTTTGTGAGTTCAGGCGCGCGACACCTGCTGCAGCGCATGCTCGTCGTGAACCCTCTCGAACGCATCACCGTGGACGAGATCATCAAAGACCCATGGTTCCGCAAGAACCTGCCGAGCGATCTCTTCCCTGAGCTGTCAGAAACGAGCGGCGACGAGCTCGATATGGGCGTCGTGAACTACTTGAGCGAGCAGCTGGGGTACTCGAAGTCCGAAATCATCAAGATTATGCAGAACGAGCTCTCGGACGCGGACGCCGCGAACTTCCAAGAGATTCACGATGCTTACCAGCTCGCGAAGGACTCGATGAGCGCGGACAACGTGAGCTCGCTCGACGAGTACATGAACCGCAAGTCAGTCGAGGTCAGCACGAAGCCGGACAGCGTCGCCCACGGCATTGGCAACTTGTACTTCCAGAACGTGCGCTCGCCGGCGATGACGAAGAGCGGGCTGCCCTCGGCGTACCCCTTCGACAGCACGCACCTCGGCCCGCAGGGCTCGGCCGGCTCGACGATCTCGGTTCTGCCGCAGAGCCTGACGCCGTATCACCTCGCGTACATGCAGAAACGTGGCGTCGAGGTCACGAAGAAACGCTCGCCGGTGAGCACCAAGAAGTCGAAGATCAGATGGCACTTCGGCATCCGCTCGCGCTCCTACCCTCTCGACGTCATGGGCGAGATTTACCACGCACTCAAGACGCTCGGCGCCGAGTGGCTTCCGCCAACTACCGAGGACATTTGGACAATCTATGTGCGCTGGAACCGCGAGACCGCGGCCAGCGACGACCGCGACGCCATCCGCGAGGTCGTGAAGATGCGTATCCAGCTTTACCAGCTTGAACAGAACAACTACTTGGTCGATTTCAAGTTCGACGGCTTCGAAAGCGAAGACGAGCGCGCGCACGACGTCGACGACACGTTCAGCGCGTATCCGTTCCTGCGCATGGCCACGCGCCTCATCATGGAGCTGGCCGTGAATAGCCAGAATTAGAGCGCCGAGGGCAGCACGCGCAGGCTCGGCTGTAATGACCGCCTGCCGACCCCGCGCGTTTTGGGCTCCCTCGCGCGACCCCGGCCGGTGCACGACCGTCCCGCTCCGACGAGTAATGACTCGCTCACGCGACGCTCCGCATAGATAGTCTAAGTATCAGCTCCGCGAGCCTAACGAATGAATGCAATGCTTTTCGCCGGCAGCTTAAGGCAGCCAGACGTTTATATCGTACATGTCTTGGGTGTGCCGTTTGCCCGACTGGCACTGGAGGAAGGGGGGACGAGGCGCATATGTGACTGACATCTCTGCGCATTTGCTGCTCACAAGGTCGCAGCAGCACAGGTAGCGGTAGCACATCACACGCGTGGCGCCCATTTAACGCAAGCCCGCCCGCCCTCGCCTCCCTGTACACGCATCGCGCGTGCCCGTCAGTACCGCAGCTCGGTGCGAACGATCCCGCGCAGCGCTGAATCACTGCTCTGCTCGCTAAACGGGAGCAGCTTCTCGCCAACGAGCGGCGCGCCGCACGCGTTAGTCGCGTGTTTCAGAATCGCACCGAAGTCGGGGTTCTCGACGTGCGCATCGAACTGCGCAGCCAGCGCGCGTGCTACCTTCACGCCGCGGCTCGCCTGCAACACAGGGTACGCCTTCACAAGTTCTTCAAAGAGCTTCGGGTTGCGCACAATTTTGAAAAACAGGAAGTGCCACTCCTCCTCGGGCAGCACATCGCGCCGCAGTGCCATGCCGCAGAGCACAGTCAGAATAAGCTCGAGGGTTTTAACCACCCCGCTGTCACACGGTGGCGTTGCCCAGTGCTTGAGGAAGCTGAACATTGTCTGGAACAGCTGGCTCCATCCGTAGCGCAGGATATATCGCGACTCGACAAAGTACGCGCACGCTTGGTACACCAGCACAACGAGCTGGTGCAGAAGCGCCCAATCTGGCACGTCCGGCGTGTCTAGCATCTCGAGGTCCGCTTGTGTTGCGACGTTGCCGGGCGCGCGTGGCGAGGCTGGTGGCGAAGCGGGCGGCGACGCGGGCGGGCTTGCGCCGTCGCGTTTTTTGAGGCCGAGGTTGCGCAGCCCACACTGCACGAGATCGAATATGCCTTCGATAGGCAGCCGGCGCGACGTGTCGACGGGCGCGACCGACGGGGGCAGGACCTGCACCCGGAACGGCCGCCGAAGCGCGTCACTCACGAGCTGTGCAGGCAGCGTTTCAACCACGTGGCGCAGCGCAAGCGTGCCGACCCACGCGTGCGCGCGCAGTAGCGCGCGCCGAGTCGGACTGCGCGTGCGACGCGCGGCTGCAAACCCGCGCGACATGCTCTCTGCGAGCACGGCGAGGCATGGCGACGACACAAAAAGCTGGACGAACACCGAATTGTGAACGACGAATATGTACAGCGGCAGCATCACTGGCCAGCGCGTCGCGACGTGGGCACGCTGGGGCTCCGTCGCGAGAATGCCGCCCAGCCAGCCTCCAAACGCCTTGCGTGGCTCCTCCGTGCTTGCGTATGCCTTGAGCTCGTGCTGAGCAAGGGCGATAATGCTCATCATCAGCGTCTCGTCGATGAAGTCACCCACACGCTGCTGGTATACGAGCGCATTGTCCTCCTCGTACATGTTGACAGCGGTGAGGACTCCAATGGCGGCGAGGGCGTCGACTGCGACCGGAAGGGTTGCAAACGCTCCAATGACGCGAATAAATGCGGCGAAGAAGTTTTTAGTCGTGAAGACGGCTTCGAGGTCGGAGCCGGCAGCGGCTTTGGCCACGAGCAGCACAAAGCTCGTAGCCGGAACCACCTCCGGCAGCGCGCCGTGCTGCACAAGTCGCAGTAGGGCCACCCCCAGCTCGTCAAGCATCGAGTCTGCGCGCGCTATGCCGACAAGTGTCTGCACGCGAGACGCGTGCTCCGGGATCTGAGCGATCGTCTCGAGGAACACAGTCTCGAGCACGCCAAGACTATTTTGGACGACGAGAGCGTCTGGGTGCCGCGCGCTGAGGTTTCGCACAGCGTGCTCGACCACACGCTGAACGGGGCCTGCGTGCGCACTGAGCGGTTGCTGCACGCGCAGCACGCGGCGAAGCTCGGCTTTGTTAACTGGCAGCAGAAACAGCTCGACCCAGAAGCCCGGCGGCTGTTGCGGCTGCGTGAACAGCTGCTCGTACAGTAGCACGACCTTCGCCTGGAACGCCGGCCGATCAGCGTTCATCTGCTTGAGCGGCGACCGCAGATCCGTTGTGGACCGTGCGCGCGTGTGCGTCGGCGTGTGCGCCGGCGTCCGGCCAGCGGAGGGGCTCGGGGCGTCGGGCATGCCAGTTTGTGGACTCGCGGGCCGCAGCGATTAGTCACGGAGCTCGACGCGCGGCGCTGCCGAGGCGGCGCTGCAGGTATGTGCGCGGGCTGCCACGGCGTTTTGCAGCGGCCTAGCAACCACGGGTTCCGCTAATGATGTGTTGACCGCCGTGGCTGTCTCTAAAGGAGTAACAGTATGTCTATATATCATCATGCGCTTCATGTGGCCTGGAGAAACGCATTTCGAAAAGCGAATCGTCAACTACCCAATTCGAAACAAGGCTCGAATAATTCGACTCCATTCGGCAATTCAGCTTGTTGAGTTAGAGGGTACGAGTAATTATCTATCGTATGATGCGCTACTAGTTCTTAGGATCGTTGGATAGCAATACAAGTCTCACTAAGTAGATGGGCCCAATTGGAATCCGGCTCCCGGCGCAAAACAGAATACATCAGCTAGGACGATATCGCAATCTACAAAATCGGAGTTGGGAAGGGCATGCTGGCAGTGGTCATAGCAGCAGCAAAGTTTTCAAGTTTACAGTGCCCGGTTTGGAGTGAAAACAAGCTGCAGGAATCTCACTTCAACCGCTGCAGCGTCTTGGCAGTGCGATTGTAGTTCTATTCGCCTAAACTAGCCTGGCTGTCCCCGCCACTCGCAAACCGCTTTGGCTGACCCGGGGGGGGCTCCAGGGTTCCAGATACTCAGGGAAACCTCTCAACATCATCTCCAAATCTTCGCGACTCACACTCTAGAAAGTTCTACTCGGCGGCACAAATGGGTTCCCGGGCTCAAGTTCGTGTAGGGCCTAGGAAAAGTAGGCCGATCCGAGACTCAGCAGCGTTCCTGTCACTACGCCCAGTTGGTGAGCGCTCTGTGAGACGTCCTTGTTACTAGCTTCGATCCGGGTTCAATGGCTTCTAGCGTCTACGTGATCGAGCAGTGATTGTCCGCGCACCAAGCCGCGGCATACGTTGCTATTAGGCTGTACGCTCCGGCTACGTCTAGTTTGAGCCTGCCCAGCGTTGCCACTGGCGACAGCGGGTTGCGCGCACTCTGTCTCGCCCGTCAGCGCTGCATACGTAAGCGCTGTCCTGATGAGCGAGCTGATCAACTCGAACCCCGTCGTACTCGACGAGGCAGCGCTGCCACGGCGTGCCGCGGACTCGCACACCGAGAGTGACCTCGCCGGGCTGCGGCGATTCGCGCTCGGTGGCGGCGACGTCGACCTTGTGGACGACGACACCGTCGAGGAGGTCGACGCGCAGGAGATTTTCGACCTGATCGCGAACGTTCAGGACCCCGAACACCCCCTGACCCTCGGCCAGCTCAACGTGGTGGGGCTGGACCGCGTCCGCGTTAGCGACAGCGATCCTGCCGCCATCGCACACGTCGCGGTCGAGATCACGCCCACTATCACGCACTGCAGCCTTGCGACGCTGATTGGCCTCGGCCTCAAGGTCCGGCTCGACCGCAGCCTGTCGCCGCGGTTCCGTACCAAGCTTACTGTCACACCGGGCAGCCACCAGAGCGAGAAGCAAGTGAACAAGCAGCTCAACGACAAGGAGCGCGTGGCTGCAGCGACTGACAACGCGCAGTTGTTGAAAGTCGTGGAGGAGATGCTTGTCAATTGTTAACGGGAGGTTCTGGCTTTTATACTAGCGGCTTAGCACTGCTGTACCACAGAGGTCGCCACCCTACGGCAGCGGCACGGCGTACCCGAGGTCCTCGGCCGTGGCGAGCATCTCGGTGCGCACCTTTTCGGTGACCGCGCCGACGTCGGCTGCAGTCAGGTCTTTCGTGATCACGGGCTCGAGCACACGTATCCTGATGATCCCCGGTCGGGAGATGCGGGCCTTCGTGGAGAAAATATTCGAGTAGTTGCACACGACGTACGGCACCACGGGGATGCCGCACTGCTGCGCGAAGTGAAAGGCGCCCTTCTTGAACGGCAGCAGCATCGGCTTCATCGCGTTCGAGCGCGTGCCTTCCGGGAACATGAAGATGCTCTGCCGGTCGCGGAGCACTTCCTCGCGCGCGCTTTCGAACGCCTTGAGTGCGTTCGTGCGACTCGCGCGGTCGATGAAGACGGTCTTGCTTGCAGACATGAACCATCCCAGAATAGGGTACCACCTCAGCGCCTTCTTCGCGGTCACGGAGCACCACTTTGGGAACGTCGCGCCAAGTATAGCGATGTCGAACATGCTCTGGTGGTTCGCAATAAACACGGCGGGGCGCGTCGTCCCGAGGTAGTTGTGCGGGTCTTCAATGACGAAGCGGATCCCAAGGAGCCACCGGCATAGGAAGTAGTGCGTGCGCGCAGTGACCCACTGTGCGAGCCCGCGCTTGCCGAAAAATCCGAACAGAATGCCCTCGAACATGCCGAGAAACGCGCTGGCGAGCAGGATCCACGTGTACGCGATCGTGCGCGCATAAAACGTGGCCGTCTGGCTCACGTTAATCTTGGCCACCGCTAAACTCACCGCCAAAATGCCGAAATTGTACACGAGCGCGCGCAGCAGAGTCATAGCAGGGCGGCTCAGCAAACGCCGGATAGGTGTGTGGGCTAGGTTTTTATAATACCCGCAACACTGCGTTTAGGGTCCGCAGATGGCACCAGCGCGGCACTGTGCTGCCCGGGACCGCCGGCGTTGCGACAGCGGTGCCGAAGCTGGTGTGGGCGGTATGGGCTGTATGGCTCGAGCAGCGCGGCGATTTTAGCGGCATCAGCCCGACACGCTTGTTGCGCCCGGGGTGCCGCGCTTGTTGCACCTATCACCTTCGTCCGCATTTCGGCCGTAGAAGTGTGCATCCCAGAATCGCCGCAACTCGGCGACAATGCATTACAATATAAATAGAATTCAGTCGCTAATTTACAACGCTTCGCAGTGGCCTTGGTGCGCTCGCGAGTTACGCTTGCCGTTGCGAACTACGCCTTCCTGCCCTTCTTGGCCGGGCGCGCTTTCTTTACGGCAGCCATCTCCTGTTGGTATATGTCCTCTGCGTTCTCCTTGCGCTTCCGGCTCGGCGCCTTCACAGAGACCTTGCCCGTGCGCGCCGCGACAGCGCCAGACTCCTCATCGAACTCGACTTCGTTCGAGATGGCATAGCGGTCGAGGTCTAAAGCATTAATGAGCTCGCGTTTCTTCAGATCCTCTTCGTCCAGCGGCGTCTCCGGTGAGCCAGCGTCATCAGCGGCGCCGGAGTCTGCTGAGTCCTGCTCGTCGGCCGGCTCGCTATCCGCTTCGCCAAGGCCAGCACCATCGCCAACTGCTTCTCGGCGATCGTCGGTCACATCGAGCTTGACGCCGTGGCGCGCGTCCTCGTGTGCGACAATCAAGTCGTCCTCGAGTCCGTCGCGCGCCTGCGGCAGCTGCTGGCCAATCTCGGCGCCGAGCACTTTCCTGAAGTAGGCCGAGATTTTGCGCATTGTTTTCGAAAACATCGCCAGGCCTTGGTTCGTGGGCAGGTTCAGCTCTGCGCTGAGGTCGCCGATGTCCTTCTTCTGCAGCCCGATGCCGAGAAGCACCGCCTGCTGCACGCTGCTCAGCAGCACCTCGGGACCGAGTTCGCCGTTAAAGAACGCAGACGCAAGCGCGGGCAAGAGATCCGTGATCACATGGTGGTCAACGCGGCCCGACGCGTACGAGTCCAGGCGTTTCAAATCGAACGGCGAGAAGTGCGCGTCGAGCCACGCCTTGCTGATCGCCTGCGGCGATCCCGCTGCTTGCGGCACCGCCTGCAGGACCACGAGCGCCTGTACGGCAGGGAAGTCGCGGAACGAAAACGAGAGCAGCTCGACGAAACGCTTGCCGAAGTCACGGCTAAAGAGCTGCAGCCACTCGCTGTTCGGCCTGAGGCTGTTGATCATGATCGCCGTGTGCTCACCCGTGAGGTCGTTCACGGTCTGTCGCAGGTACACAGGCAGGAACTCGAGCCGCTTCCAGAACTTGAACAGCGGCTGGGTCATACCGTACGACACCCCGAGGTAATCCAACGGCTCGGGCTGCATCTCGGCCAGCCGCATCAGTAGCGGAGGCATCTGCTTCGGATCCTTGGTGTGCAGCTCCTCGGCCAGCGAGGCCTGGCCGAGATCGGCGTCAGAGACTCGCGGCGCGACCTCGAAGTCCGCCTTGAACAGCTCGACCGACTCATCCAGCGGCACGAACTCGCCCTTGAAGAAGCGCTGCAGTTGGTCCATGGCGCGTGCGCCGTAGCCCATTCCGATATAGTCTGGGTTCGTTGCGATACGTACCACGCGCCCGCCGCTCAGCGACGCGAACTCGGTGTCCTGGAACTGCTGGCTCACGACCCAGGGAATGAGATCCCCACCGCCGCGCTGCCCCGCTGCCAGCGAGGAGGCCATAGAAGCGCGCGAGATCTTACCCTCTAGCGCGAGCTGGATCACGCAGAGCGGCTCAGGCAATGCGTTTGCCTGCCGCTGTGGCGCCAGCAGCACGAACAGCTGGTGGGCCGGTGCGTCGCTCAAAAGCTGCAAGTCGTTCGGGCTGTTTTTGTAGTGGCTCGCCACGTACAAGCCCATGATTTTATGCAGAAAAGCCTCGGACACAGGGTGGAAACTGAACAGCGTGTTGCGGTTAATCGAAAACAACTCGCACTCGGACGGGTGCGGGTAGCTGCGCGCGCCCTGGCTCGTCGGGCTCGAGACGCTCGCGTCCAGACAGAGCAGCTTGTTGAGCCAACCCTCCACGGGGTCGCCCGCAGCGTATCGAATCGGCTCGTTGAGAGTGATTTCACGCAGCTTGCGATCGCTGCCAGTTGCACTACGCAACTGGGAGAGCAGCTTCAAGGACAAGGACCGCCCCGTGCCTTCGTAGCCGTTGATTGTCGACGCCATGAATACGAGGTACGGCCCGAGGAGTTTCTTCACCAACGGCAGCGGGATGGCCGCGGCCTCGTCGATAACCAAGAGCTCGGCCTGGCCCAGAACGTGCGCATCCGTGGGCTGGATCCACTGCACGGTCTGGCGATGCGTCTTGAAGATGTTCACACGCACGATAGCCTTGTGGAACTGCGCGCTTGTGGACTGCACGATGTCGTAGTCCGCATGCTCTTCAAAGCCCAGAGCGTCGAAGCCCTTGAACAGGAATTCGAACAACGTTTTCAGGTTCTCTGGTGACGGAGACGTAATGAAAATGTTCGAGTACCCTTGCGCGACGGCCGCGGCGATTGCAAGGCCCATTGCCGCAGACTTGCCGCGGCCACGGCCGGCGGTGAGCGCAACCGTTTGGCGCAGCGTCTTGTCGCTGATGGCGTCGGCGAACGTGAGAATCGCCTTGGCCTGGTCGAGTGTGCGGCACAGCTTCGCCAGCGGCTGCACGGTCTCGACGCCATCGAGCGAGTCCGCTAGTTCGACAAGTGCCGGGTCCTTCTGTTTAGTGGTTTCAGCGGGCGGCAGCGCCTTGATGCCACGCGCGCCGGAAACGGGAAGCACATTCAGCTCGTCGTCTACCACGAGGCAGTTGCGGTTGCTCTGCAGCGACAGGATGAACCGCTCGTTGAAACGGGCAACGACGTCGTCGCGTGCCTCGGTGCGGTACCGTGCATGCACGTCCATCGCCATCGAATACAGCTGTTTCAGTGAGCGCATCGACTGCAGCAGCAGCACAACCAGGCCGCCGCCGGCGACAGTCTCCACGGTGCGCGCGAGGATGTTGGGCGTCATGGCCTCGAAGTCCTGCAAGATCAGCATCCCGTATGTGTTTCCCAGGATATTCTCGGTCTCCTTGTAGAACACGTACCGGATCTGCTGCAGCGAAATGAACAGCTCGAACGGGTCCTGGTGGTTGGCCTCGCGGACACCTTTCTTAATCTCTTTCTTGATTTTCTGCTCGCGCTTCTTGCGGTGTGATGTGAACCCAAGGAGCTTCTTTTTGTACGCCCAAAGCACCTGCTTGTTCATGTTGAGGTCCGCGGACGCCAGCAGGTAGTGCAAATTCGGCAACTGGTTGCGCGCGCGGTCGCCTACCATCACTATGAAGCTACGCTCGCCAGTCTGCACGCCATTGCGGATCAGCGCGGGGATGCGCGCGTCGATCTTCTTGGGCGCCATACGGGGGCCGTTACTCGCGTGCAAAGGCTGCTGCTAAACCCGAAAAATCAAAGCATCACGTGCCTAGTTACATAATTCTTTTTCTTCCGCCGTATACGACATACTGCTATTCCCGGGCGCGCGGGCAGGCATGCGCACGCCGGCTGCCCCTTTCGGCCGCTTTTTACTGGCCCGCTTCGCACCTGGCGTGCGCACACTTTGCAGAACCGCGCGGATGAGCGAGTCCGTGGTAGAGGTCGGCGCGAAACGCGCACCGGTTTGCATGCCGCCGTCCAAACGCCGGCAGAAAGTCAAAGTGCACAAACCGAAACCAGTGGACGCTGTGAGCAGCGAGGGCGTGCTGCGACGCAACATTGCCGACCTATTCCCCGATGCGCCCCAGAACGACATGACCGCGTTCTTCAACCGCGACCGCGCGCAGCCGTGGCCACTGCACCAGCAGAACGTGCCTCTTACTATCGCCGGCATCTCGCATAATGGTCTCGGAATCGGGTTCTCCGGCGCCCTCAATAGCGTTGTGGTTGTGCCCTTCACGTACCCTGGCGAGGACGTGGTTGTGGACGTGGTGCGCACCGAGCAGTACTACGTGATGGCGGAACTGCGCACAGTGGAGAAGCCGGCCGCCATGCGCGACGACACACTCGTGTTTTGCCAGTACTTCGGCGCGCGCGCAGGCTGCGCGGGTTGCCAGTACCAGAGCGCTAGCTACGCCCAGCAGCTCGAGCTAAAGCGGCAGGTCGTCGTGAACGCATACCGGTATTTCGCGCCGTCGCTCCAGATTCCGGCGGTGAGGGCGACCGTCGCGTCGCCGCTACCGCGCGGGTACCGCACGAAGCTGACGCCGCACTTCGACGTGCCCAAACAAGGCCTGCAGCCGAACTTTCCGATCGGCTTCGGGCACGTACTGAAGAACGAGGTCGTCGACATCGAGGAATGCGCGATCGGCACCAGGGTGGTGAACGAGGGGCTGCAGCGCGAGCGCGCACGCGTGCGCGATGCGTACAAGTCGTTCAAACGTGGCGCAACCCTGCTGCTGCGCGAGGCCGCGGGTGGCGAGCTCGTCACCGACCCGAAGGCTGTCATGCGCGAGACCGTCGGCGAGTTCAGCTTCTCGTACAAGGCTGGCGAGTTTTTTCAGAACAATAACAGTATTCTGCCGCTGGTGACGGCGTACGTCGCGCAGAACCTGCAAATCGACGGCGTGGCGCCGGAGTATCTCGTCGACACGTACTGCGGGTGCGGGCTGTTCGCGATAGCGTGCAGCGCCAACGCGAAGCAGGTGCTCGGCGTCGAGATCAGCGCGCAGAACGTGGAGTTCGCGCGGCTGAATGCTGTCGCCAACGGCGTCCACAACGCCGAGTTTGTCGTTGGCCAGGCCGAGCGCATCTTTGCGCGCGCGCCGGCCGACAGCGCGCGCACGGCCGTCGTGATCGACCCGCCGCGCAAGGGCTGCGACGAGGCGTTTTTGAACCAGCTGCTCGCGTTCGGACCGGCGCGCATCGTGTACGTGAGCTGCAACGTGCACTCGCAGGCGCGCGACCTGGCCTATTTCGTGGCCAAGAGTGCCGGCGCGTACGAGGTGGAGAGCGTGGGCGGGTTCGACTTCTTTCCGCAGACATACCACGTGGAGAGCGTCGCGGTGCTGCGGCGCACGCACCCCGCCTCGTGCTCGCCGGGGGAGCCTAGCGAGCCGGTCGCGGAGGCAACTAGCGGTGTTGCTACTGCTATCGCTGCTTCTACGACTGCTGCGCCCTCTGCTGCGTCTGCGACGGCGGAGTTGGAGGCGTCCAGCTAATATCAATCACGGCGTGGCCGAGGTGCATTTCGAAATACTGGTTGTAGAAGATTGCTGCGCCGCAGGTACGTGTACATATCCTAGAATTTAGCGCTGTTGAGCGCTGTTGAAGCTTTCCAGTCGCCTCCAATGACTCCCTGATTCTCAGGGACTTTTCTATGTCGTATCATGGGAGATGGGAACGACACGGTGCCCGCGCGCTCTGAGAGAGCGAGCACCGGGCAGTCACCGACTCAAGACTGATGAAGTAGAGTTAAGGTGGATCCAGGCATGCAGCGGAGCAGCCTTACTTTGCATAGAGGCCGCGCATAATCCGCTCGAAGAGGTTTTGACTGGAATTATTTTATGCCCCAGGATTGAAACGCTGGTGCCCAAACTTGACGGGGGCCTCGGTCAAAGTTGACGGGTGCTTTGTTGGCTTCAACCTGCGGCGAGCGAGAAGGCGCGAGCCTTGTATTCGTTGAACACTGTGGTATGAAACGTGTTCCGGCGGGCGCCTGACCGGAGGCGGCTCTATTGCACCGCCGTTCTGGTAGACTTCCCGCTTCAAAATTTTCATGACACGCAGGCGGGGCGCAGACTGCGTCCGCCTGTAATGCTGCAGGGAGCGGCCGCTTGCCGCGCGCTACACCTTCGGCAGTCTGTCCATGTCCGCCTTGCCCGACGCGATCCACTCCTTGTCGATGATCTTGTCGCGCACGTCGTAGAGCAGCCGATAAGAGGTGCGGATGGTGCCGTCGCTGACGTCTGTGTACTCTGCAATCGTCGACCCCGACAGCTGCTCGTCAAACAGCGCCGTTGCCATATAGATGGCCGCGGCCGCGACGGAGGTCGGTGAGCGCCCCGCTAGCGTGCCCTCGTCGCGCACGCGCTGCGCGATGTACTCAGCGGCGCGTGTCGTCTGCATGGACAGCGCGAGGCGCGAGCAGAAGCGCCGGATGAGGTCCTCGGCGCGCGTCTGCGAGGCCTGGTACGCGGCAGCCTTGTCCTGTGGGTTGATTCCGAGCTCCTTGGCGCTCGTGTTCTGCAGAATGCGCTCCATGAACTTGAACGTGCGCCCGATGTCCTGCGGCGGGACCATGGTGAGCGCGGCGATCTCCTTGAACGCGCGCGGGACACCCGAGTACCGGCACGCGACGATTATGGACGCCGCGATGATCGATATCGTGGAGCGGCTGCGCAGGCTGGGGCGGTCGTGCACAATCTTGAACGCCTGCTTCGCCGCGTCCTGGACGGTGCGCGGCAGCGAGTCCGCCTCGCAGATGTGCGTGATGCGTGAGAACGCAGAGAGTAGCGCGCCCTCCTTGCGGTCGGTCGAGTTGTTGTTCTGCGCGCGGCTGAGGTCGCGCCCGAACGTCGAGCCCGGAGGGCCCACGGCGACGATCGTGTCGAGCTGGTTGCCGTCGAGCAGTGGGTTGCTCGCGTCGCCGACACGGCTCGGGTCGTCGCTGCCGTGATCGTCGTTGCTGAACGTGCGCCACTCGCTGCGCGAGTCGATCACGCGGTCGCTCAGCACGAGCCCGCAGTTCCCGCAGACCATGTCGCCCTCGGCGAACCGCTCCTCGATGTCAGGCGGGTCGATCCGGCACTCAGGGCATATCAGCCGCACGTTCAGGTCGGGGCGGAACGGCTCAGCGCTCATGCGGGACGAAGTTGGAGTGCGCCAGACGGAAAGGTGACTAATGTGATAGCTGCAGCAGTTAAAGCGCGCCGCATTGGCCCCGCGCCGGGGCGCTGTCAACCGTGCGCGCGCGCTAGTATATACAATGGCCGCCGCTGGCCGCCTGCGTGAATAAGCGTTCTAAATCGTGCATGCTTCTGGGCGCTTCGCGAAGCTTCGCGAAGGAGAAGCGACGGGCTCTGGCACGCCGCCGCGCAGTGTGCTGCAATTAGGGAGTTTTGTTTGTGACTCTGGCGCGGCTATGCTGTCGGGCGGAGTCCCGCAGTGCCACGGCCGTGCCACCAGGGCACGGCGGTACAGCGAGTGTATACCTTCAGGTGCGCGCCTCAAGTTCGGCCAGCCGCTCGCGCACCTGCTCCTCGAGGATCTCGTGGACCTCGCGGCACCCCGCGATGCCGAGCTCGACGCACGGTTGCAACCGGTCGAGCAGTAGCCGTTTCTCGGCGAGCAGCGTCGTGACGCGCCCCGACTTCCCGACGACGCCCACCGTTACCACGGGCAGGTCCGCGCTTTCGAGGTGGTTCGGGTCGAGCAGTGGCACATTTTCCGCGAGCGCAACGCCGACGGCGGCTACAAACTCGCGCATGGGCACACCGGCGTCGATCAGCGCGAGGCACATCGCGTTGATGCACAGCGGCATGATGTGCCCGTCCTGTGCCAGCACATGCACGTCGACGACGATCTCGGTGCGCGGAATGAGGTGCAGCAGCACGACCTCCTCGAACGTCTCGCACAGGCTCATGCTCAGCTCCTGCAGTTGCTTGTCGTTCGACGCGTGCTGGCTGCGCACGACTGACGAGAACGGTGCAACGTGCACGTTTACGGTCAGCTGCGCGCGCCCGCCCTCACCGCCTCGCTGCCGCGGCTCCTGGGGGCCGGACACCGTACACACGGCCTGCGCCGTGCCCATCTCGACCGTCGCGCTGCCGTCGGCCGCATGTGCATGCGTCCCAACGGCGCACCGCACGAAACGCAGCTCGTTGTACCGCCGCCCGTCCGCGCGCAGGCCTTCGGGCGAGTACAGCTCGTACCGCGACATGCTCAAGATTAGTAACGGGCTGCAAAACGGCGCGTCTTAGGCGGCGCCTCGGATTCCGCGGAGGTACGTGCGCGCCTCCGGAGACATTCGTACTCGCCGCTCATGCGGTGGTGGACTTCAGTTGTACATAGATCGTACAGTTCGCGGCGCCCGGGTTGGGTAGCTGCTAGCATATGTGGCGTCCGTTCCTCTCCCATGCTGCGGCCCATTAGCAGTCAATCAGACCCGTGTGCGCCCAATTGCCTCCCTGCGGCTTTATGAAGCTCTCTCACCCGCTAAGTGCCAACGTGGGACCCGTATTTTTGGCCTGCCGCGACCGGCGGTAGCCGCCGCTTCGGAGCGCGTCACGTGTCAATCATATGACGCATTCTGCGGCCCCAAAACCGTCTGTCATTCTTCGTGTACTATGCGCGCGTTCAGAAGGCAGTACGCTACCGCGCCGCTTGAAGCAGCAAAGCTGCAGATCACGCGTTGTGCCGAGCGCAAGGTGTACCCGCCGCCGGATAAGCTCGTGTTCGGGCACGTCTTCACCGACCACATGCTTATCGCGGACTGGAGCGCCGACAAAGGCTGGCACGCGCCGCAGATCCGCCCGTTCGGCGACATGCCCATGCATCCGGCATCCTGCGTGTTTCACTACGGCTTCGAGTGCTTCGAGGGCATGAAAGCGTTCAAGGACGTCAACGGCGAGCTGCGCATGTTCCGCGCCGACCGCAACGTCGCGCGTCTGAAGTCCAGCAGCACGCGCCTCACGCTACCGGGCTTCGACGAGCCGCAGGCGCTCGAGCTGCTGCAGCGCTTCGTCCGTCTCGAGGAGTCGACGGTGCCCAAGGGCAGAGGCTTCTCGCTCTACATCCGCCCGACCATGATCGGCACGCAGCCGACGCTCGGTATCCGCGCGCCGGACAACGCACGTCTCTTCGTCATCGCGTCCCCGGTGGGGCCATACTACGCTTCTGGCTTCAAGGCCATCAAGCTCGAGGCTACGGACTGGGCCGTGCGCGCATGGCCGTTGGGCACGGGTGACAAGAAGCTCGGCGGTAACTACGCGCCTTGTGTGCTCCCGCAGCAGCAGTCGGCAGCTAGAGGTTACGCCCAGAACCTGTGGCTCTTTGACGGCTACCTCACCGAGGTCGGCTCGATGAACCTTTTCCTCGTGTTCAAAAACCCGGACGGCACGAGCGAGCTCGTGACGCCGCCGCTCGATGGCACCATTCTGGAGGGTATCACGCGTCTCTCCATCCTTGAGCTCGCGCGCGAGCGCCTTGACAAGAGCCAGTGGACGGTCAGCGAGCGCAAGGTGCACATCGATGAGGTCATCCAGCGTCAGAAGAAGGGCGAACTGCTCGAGGTCTTTGGCGCGGGCACCGCGGCCATCGTCAGCCCGGTCAAGGAAATCGGCTACCACGGCAAACCCATCACCGTGCCCATGGCCCCCGACCAGGAGGCGGGGCCTCTCACAGCCGCCATCCAGCAGTGGGTTCAGGACATCCAGTACGGCGTCGTGGACCACCACTTCTGTCCGGTTGTCCCGCACTTTGATTAGGCCGTGCTCTCAGCACTCCAGCCGCCCTGCTAGTACATAATACTGTTCTGTACCACTATTTGTCCTTGCTCTATATGTTCTCGGTACTTGAGGCCCCAGCTGATGGCGTGCTGCTGCACGCGATCGTGCCAGCGGCGCTGGCGCTACTCGAATCGCATGCTCGGAACCTCTGGCTCTGACCGAGTTCAGATGCCTGCAGCTCTTCGAATCCCACGGAGTGAAAGAACGCACGGTGGCGCTGGCCCAGCTCCTCTCGCTTGTTTTAAGCGTCTCTAGTGGCATGCAAAGGACGTGTCGCCATAAGCGCTGTTTCTCTCCGATCGTGACCAATCTGCTTTGTCGAACTTCCGTACGTATCGAACTGAGATAAACTTATTATGGAAGCGGTTGTGACTGCTAGCTCTCATTTGGAACAGTCGACGCGTGTATTTCTTCCTAAATGATTACGGCTAGATCATTAGACCAAGTCTACTCGGAATAGACATGGTACGTCCCTACTCATACTTGGATACACCATCGGCTGGAGTCCTCCGCGATATTCAATCACGCTCTCTTAATATCCAAAATGAAAGCCGCGAAGTTGAGGTTCACAGTTGTATTAAATCTTTCAATACTGGAGTTCAGATTCTAGTTAACTTTTGTCACTTTTTGCGGATGAGGTCACCAGTGGAGAGCACTTCAACTGAACGCACTAGCTGCCATGCGCTCCTAGACCCAAAGCTTACCATCAGAGGCTCCAATTGAATCCACGTGTGAGCTCTGGAACGCCTCTGATATCATGGAATCAATTACCGAGCTCCCTCTCCACTTTTGTCATCGAATAGTGATGATATATCCCCACAGCCGTTTACAAAGCTGCATTCCAGGTCCACAACGACTGATGTGCCAGCCACCCAGAAATTGCCGAGACGTTTGCAGCCGTTCGGGGATACGGAAATATTCTAGGAAAATGTCACCTGCCACGTCAATTTGTGAATCAGAAGCAAGGATCGTTGCAGAGTTTTCTGCACCGCGTAGCGATGTGTGCTCATTCTATATCGTCATCCTAATTTAGGCTAACTAACCCCTTACGTGACTCTAGCTAGTGGGGAGGCCCTAAATAGAATAGACCGGCACCCATAGTACTGGGTCTCCATCTTCTTCTAAAAATACCGTTCATTATATTAACACGGATCTAGCATAGAGCAGCAATAAGCAAGCCATTCGAGTACTGCGCTTTTTGTACCAGTCATGGGGGCGTATCTCTTACTAGCTAAGACAATCCCCCCAAATGTGTGCGGAGCGTATTATCTCGTGGAAATACGCTTGCGGAAATACGCTAACGGCATTTAGCAGCGTTACAGGAGCGCGTCTCGAAGACACGAACCCTAGGCCTATGCGCCCAGCATTATGCAGGGTAGCAACAACCCCACCGCCAGTTTAATCCCAACACGGATATAGCCGGTCTGACATTAGGAAACCAACAGTCGTTTACAACACGATACTCACAATATCACCAACGTCACGATGGGCATTGGCCTGCACTATACAGCTATAAATAGCACATTATTCGAGTGAAGTTCTCCGGCGTATTCTCATGTATATGTGTACTTGGAGCCCCATTTTTTCACTCAGAGCTACAAACTATCCTAGCTGCATCCATTCTATAAAAACTCATGACCAAAATTATCCTCCTCTGCAGGGTGCGAGAGGCATCGTCTCTAATAACGGCAGCCTGAGATTACTTATTTAAGTAATCATGCACGGATTCATAGAGGTCCCCGCAGCACCTGCAGGGACGCACGCGTGATGCCGTATGCCTGCATAAATATGCAGGCCAAGAATCTTTTGGTCACCTATCTTATGAGCAGATAGATAGCGCGCCACCATTCAAACCTAGAATGATGAGTTGTCGTCTTGATTCCATCGTCCCGCTATTATTTATTCTGTTCGCAACCGCAGTCGCGCAACTCGACATAGGCGTTGCGGTGACCATTCCGCTTGTTGAGACTCTGTATGAAACTATCGGCGTCGACGTTTTAGCGGTAACAATTACTACACACGAAGTCGTGACCTCGTACAGTACTTCCACAACGGCAAGCTCTGCAACAGCAAGTACGAGCGAGTCGCTGGCTTCTACCGCACAATATCTTCAACCGACAACTACAAGCAGCGTATCAGCTCTGAGTACTCAGATTCCTGCCACGACTACCATCATTACCTCTGACTCTCCAACGGCGCAAAGTGTCTTCGTGTATTCTACAACAGGATCCACCGCTGACCCAAATACGGCGCCCTCGTCGACTCTAACATCGAATACCCATGCATCTTCAGATTCGGCGACTAATTCTTTGCTTGAAACGTCCCAAATTGTTACATCACCCGCATCCACACCCGGAGAATCAGCGGCCTCTCAAACCGTCGATATTCAAAGTATGGCAGAAAGCAAAGAGAGCAGCACGTATTCCTCTAAAACGTCATCAACTGTCTCCGCCACGCACGCATCAAGCATTTGGCTCACAACGTCAGCAACATCGATTTCCACATCTACCATTACTCTCGCCATGTCTTCCTCAACGGGATTAGCTGCAGTGTCGACAACTTCGACGACGGCAATTTTAACTTCCACAACACGCATTGACGCAATTGCAAGTGGAAGTGCAGCTTCAAGTCCGCCGGATGAATCAATCTGGTTGGGAGCGGCGTCTTCATCCATTTATGGCACCTCAACGCTCACGACGAACAGCCTAACGATCAACTCCACATCTGTACTGACTGTGGAAACGGAAATAGCGTCGAACTTGAATGCGGAGACAAACATTCTGAGTTCTACATCTGAGACACAATACTTCACCGCATTGTCTACTACAGGAGCGAATACACTCACATTGTCAGCAGTAAGAAATTACGGACTTTCGTCTATGCCCTATCAATCAGGCTCTCAAGCTTTCACCTCTTCAACGGGCTCTGGTGCACATCCTAGCACAAGTCAGGCGTATTCGATCATTGATACGACAGGTCTTGTGGGATCCGAAGGTACGTTATCAAGTGCCAAAACTTCCGCAGACCAGGGCTTTACAAGTAGCACGGACTCTGTTGCCTTCTCGGCGACTGTTGGTAGTTCAATTCACCTAATCCGAACCTCAGCCGTTGACATTCTGTCTGATGAAAGCTCGGAGATTGCAGCTATCCGCTTATCTTCTACGAAAGGTATTAGCAGCACGACGCTCAGTTTGGAGTACACAACTGGCATTACTGACCTAACAAGTGTGAATTTGAAGGGACCTTCCACTTCCCCTGCACTTGGCGGGGCTACTTTCAGTCTGGGAGGGGCACGCACTTCGAGTTTTGCCATCGGGGTAGTGAGCAGTACTATCCCCAATGGCACGCTCACTATTGCGAGCTCTTCCGTTATTGCGCTCACTAGAAGTGATAGCTTGCGGGGAATTTCTGATAAGTCAACTGCGAGGAGCGCTATAAGTCAGCTATCGTATGGTGCAAGTCAAAACACAGCCCTCTTCGATACGGGGGTGGTTTCAAGCGTGAAGAGTGATATTCTCTACGCATTTTCGTTGTCTTTGGGTTCACCTGCAGTCTCAGCACCGACTCAAACTTTTGCGAATGACAGACAGAGCTTGTGGTCATTTTCCTCTACCACTGACTTCCTGGGCATATCAGGCTACCTTTCTGGAAGCTCAAAATCTCTCGCGTCTGTCTCTGGCTCTTCATATGACACCTATACTGTGATACAGGTCTCTAGCGCCAGTGATTCTCACATAGGATCGGCTAGCATCGTTTCGGCTACAATTAACCCCTCTCATGGACACGGGAACTCAGAAAAGCCCATAACAAGCAGCTTTACGGAGCAGTACCATGCGACGAGTTTGAAACCAAGTATCAAAGCCACCGCGTTTTCAATGTCTTCATTGTCTAGCGCGTCTACCACCACCACTGCCGTACTAAGCCTCTCAATGAGTTCTAGAGCTGCCAATGCTGCCAATTCAACACCATCCGGTCCAACCGTCAGTCTTTCCCTCGAACAAGCTTCAGGTGACGCTTCGGGCGCATTATCTCTCTCATCATGGCCTACCAGTGGTCATAACATGTTGAGTGTCGTCAGCGATAAGTTATACACGGCCTTTTCTACAAATGTCGTGGTTGGTTCAAAAATTACCAGCGCGTCACTCAGAGATGGTTTGAGTGGTGTACCCAGCAGCAAACGTCAAATCACTAACACTGAGTCCTCGCATGTCAAAAGCGCGACTCCCATCTCCTCATCGATCGCTACCCATACCATCAGCGCCTCCTCAATCATTACCGAACTGGCCTCGAAATCGAGTATTTACGTTTCCACTGGATTCTTTCCAGCCCCCTCAGTCTTATCTCGTACGTCCGGCATTGGCTCTCTAGTGACATCCTCTGGTCTAACTTCCTCTGGTCTACCTGCGTCTGGACCGCACTCGTCCAATCCGTACTCGACCATTCAGTACTCGTCGGGTCTGCGATCCTCTGGTCTACCTTCCTCTGGTCTACAATCCTCTGGTCTGCCCACGTCTGGACCGCACTCGTCCAATCCGTACTCGACCATTCAGTACTCGTCGGGTCTACAATCCTCTGGTCTGCCTTCCTCTGGTCTGCCCACGTCTGGACCGCACTCGTCCAATCCGTACTCGACCATTCAGTACTCGTCGGGTCTACAATCCTCTGGTCTGCCTTCCTCTGGTCTGCCCACGTCTGGACCGCACTCGTCCAATCCGTACTCGACCATTCAGTACTCGTCGGGTCTACAATCCTCTGGTCTGCCTACGTCTGGACCGCACTCGTCCAATCTGTACTCGACCATTCAGTACTCGTCGGGTCTACGATCCTCTGGTCTGCCTTCCTCTGGTCTACAATCCTCTGGTCTGCCCACGTCTGGACCGCACTCGTCCAATCCGTACTCGACCATTCAGTACTCGTCGGGTCT
>JAKUAD010000011.1:0-300823 GCA_030579095.1 Starmerella davenportii
TACCGGCGGCGGCGGCGCGGCGCGCGGCGCTAAGGGCGGGCAGAGCGCCGCGCAGCGCGGCCTGCAGCGGCAGCTCGCGCAGGGTGGCCCGCAGAAGGCGAACGCGGGCTCGTCCTCCAAGAACACGCTACTCGGGCTCGCCGACATGCTGCGCAAGCGCAAGCTGCTGCCGGCCGTCTTCTTCGTCTTCTCCCGCAAGATGTGCGAGCAGCACGCCACGGACATGCACAGCGTGCAGCTCAACACGGGAAAAGAGCAGTCGCAGGTGCACATGTTCATCGAGAGCGCTGTTGGCCGCCTGCGCGCCGAGGACCGCGACATCCCGCAGATCTGCATGCTGCGCGGCATGCTCAAGAACGGCGTCGGCGTACACCACTCGGGGCTGCTGCCGATCATGAAGGAGGTCGTCGAGATCCTGTTCGCGCGCGGCCTCGTCAAGATCCTGTTCGCGACCGAGACCTTCGCCATGGGCCTCAACCTGCCAACGCGCACCGTCGTCTTCACCGCGATCCGCAAGTTTGACTCCAAGGCGATGCGCATGCTGAACCCGAGCGAGTACACGCAGATGGCCGGCCGCGCCGGCCGCCGCGGGCTCGACGCTGTTGGCACGGTCATCATCATGAACACGGGCAAGGATTCGGTCTACCCGAAGCACCAGCTCGAGAACATGATCGTCGGCAAGGCCAAGAAACTGTCCTCGCAGTTCAGGCTCACGTACCAGATGATCCTGGGGCTGCTGCGCATCGAGGCGCTGCGCGTCGAGGACGTCATCGAGCAGTCGTTCTCCGAGAACGACTCGCACAGCCAGCGCCCGCAGATGCAGCAGCTGATCCTGAAGGCGGGCACGCGCGTCGCGGACGCCAAGACGGAGCTGCGCAAGCTGCTTGCGGCCAGCCCGACCCCGGACCAGGACCTCGAGCACCTGCTGAAGTACCACAACGTCGAGCTTGCGTACCAGGCGCTCACGGCGCAGCTGTACGCGAACGTCGAGATCGAGCGCGGGGCGCTGCTCCGCAACCGGTTTGCGGTCTACGTGCACCACCATGTCGTCCAGATAGGCGTAGTCACAAAGACGCTAACACACGGGCTGCGGCTGGTCTACGTGGCCCAGCTGCGGCAGCGCCACGGCGCGGCGTACTTCTGGCCGCTGGACGGCGTACAGGTCACCGCCGCCGACAAAGCAAAGTCGCATCAGGTCAATATTGATTGGTCGACCGTCGTTCTGGTGAGCGCGCTGGCGCCCCCACGACCGATCAAGCCCGACGACGTGCCCAAGCTGGAAGAGCTGCGCGCTCTCGCCGCGTACGCCGAGGAACACTTGGCCGAGCTCGTGACGGAGGTCGATGTAAGCCACCTGCGATCGATCGACGCGCAGATTGCCTACGACAAACGCGCCGCTGCGCGCGTCGCGCTCGACGAGGCCCGCGTCGCGCTGGAAACCGGCGCGCCGTACGTTGCCGAGAGCGCGCCCGTGCGCGCGCTGAGCCAGTTACACGTGCAGGCGCGCGCCGTCGCGGAGGCCGAGCTCAGCGTGCGGCAGCTCGAGGAGTCGTCGGCGTCTGGCGCGGCGCTGCTACCTGAGTACGAGCAGCGTATCAACGTGCTCAAGGACTCGGGGTACATCAACGAGAACCTGACCGTCGCGCTCAAAGGGCGTGTCGCGTGCGAGATCAGCACTGGGCTCGAGCTGTACATGACCGAGCTGCTGATGGACAACTTCCTGTCCGCGTACGAACCCGAAGAGATCGTCGCGCTGCTCAGCGCGTTCGTGTTCGAGGGCGCGCGCGGCGCAGAGACGGTCTCCGTGTCGCCGAAGCTCGACCGCGGGCAGGAGAAGATCCTGGAGATCTTCGAGTACGTGAATGCGCTGGCCAGCAAGAACCACGTCACGCTCACGGACGAAGAGTCGCAGTTCGCGGAGAAGGACCGGTTCGCGCTCGTGCACATCATCTACGAGTGGGCGCGGGGCATGTCGTTCTCGCAGATCACGGCCCTGACGTCGGTGCAGGAGGGGCTCATTGTGCGTGTCATCAACCGGCTCGACGAGGTGTGTCGCTCGGTCATGTCGGCGGCGCGCATCATCGGCGCCGTCGACCTGTACGACAAGCTCGCCATCGCGCAGGAAAAGATCAAGCGCGACATCGTGTTTTGCTCGTCGCTCTACCTGTAGGTAAAAAAATAAAAATAGAGGTCGCCTCTAGCGCCCGGGTGCGCACGAAGCGCAGGCTATATATAATCAAAGAGGAAAAGAACACAAGCTACGAATTGGCCGTTCCGGCATCGACAGTTGGGTGACTGCGCGTGAGACCGATGCGTGCAAATTCTCGAGAACACTCGATACAGCGAGGGCGACACAATGTAGCCGAAAATAGCTGCTCTAGGCGTGGGAGGGCATTTCGGTACCCACCATGAGTCTATAAAATAGGCCATCCCGACCAGAAGATGTAACGAATAAAGGTAAGGCTGGCCAGATGGAGCTGGGGCAGCGCTGCAACCGGTCTCAGTAGAGCCCTAAAGTAGCCACGGCCGTCCAGAATACACTATAGCAAGTATTATACACAATAGCCCTGGCAGACGATGGTTCAGTGCAGGATGGTTCAGTATACGGCCGCAGGACGCGCAGCCCAGAACGTACACTCTCCGCACCTCGGCAAGGGCAGCTTCGCACTAAGTCTCTCCCTGTACGCGCGCAACTTCGTGCTGCCGCTTTTCAGAGCCACTCTGCAGCGCCCACCTGGACCCGCGAGGCATTCAGCGCGACAAGTCCGGCGCTGGCGGCGAGCCGAAGGTCCCGACACGGGCAGGACGCACGAGGTGTTGCATACATAAGACATACAGATGCCGGGTTAGCTATGGGCAGCGGGCCATCGAGGCGCGGCTACTGCTCGCTGAGCACGCGGGAGAACTCCTCGTAGTTGATCTGGCCGTCGCCGTCGACGTCCGCAGCGCGGATCATCTCGTCGGCCTCCTCATCTGTGAGCTTGTCGCCGATCGACGTAAGGACATGCCGCAGCTCGGCCGCGGAGATGAGCCCGTTGCCGTTGCGGTCGAAGACGCGGAAAGCCTCCTTGATGACCTCCTCGTCGTCCGAGGTCTTCATGCGGCGCGCCATCATCGTGATGAACTCGGAGAAGTCCACGGTGCCGTCGTTGTCGATGTCGATCTCGTTGATCATGTCCGAGATCTCTGCCTCCGTCGGCGTCTGCCCGAGAGAGCGCATGACGGTGCCGAGCTCGCGCGACGTAATCTTGCCGTCGCGGTCCTTGTCGAACAGCGAGAACGCCTCGCGGTACGCATTGAGCTGGGATTCGGTGAGCTTCTCGGCCATCGTCGTAAGTGTGCAGGTTCGCAGGCGCGCGTGCCGTAAGCAGCGCCAGGCTGCTGCTCTTCGCGGATCTGTTCAGGGCAGGGCGGGGGCGCTCACCCCACGGGATACGGTCATAATATAAGCGGCGCGCGCGCGCCGCCCGGCAGGCCGACGCGTGCGCCGAGAGCTGCGGCCTTAGAGGGCGGCCGAGCCCACGCTATGCAGTTATGTAGGGCTTATTTCTTCACGCGCGGTGCGTGCTCGCAGTCGGGTGCCTTGCGAGCCAGCAGCACGCGCGGCGGCCGCCGGTGCACGGGGTGGGCGGTGCGGCACGGCGGAATGGGACTGCGCCTCAATGCGCACGCGCGCAATCGCGGCGCTGCCGCCGCTTTTTTTCGAGGGGAATCAGGACGTCGGGATCCAAATAGCGCGGGCGCTATAAATAGCGCGATGTATAAATATAAGCGTTCCGGAAATAGACCGGAGACACAGCCTGCGCGTGCATGTATGGATCGCTGGGCGCTGCGCATGGTGCGCGCGTTGCAGGGCACCTGGATCCGCCCACGCGCATCGGCACGAGTCGTGCACTGCGTCTGGCGCGCAGCGGAGGCCTGAATCGGGGTGCACGGGTGCGCTGGGGAGTAAGTGCGCATGCCCGGGATGGGCTGTGCCGGTACGATAGGAGGGGCGCCAGGCTGCACGAGAGGTGCAAGAACGTACCAGGATGAACAATGCGAAGGCGCAAGCTGCGCCGTCGGAAGGCGCTGGGCGCACGAGAATTCCGACGCGACTAAGCGTTTCTCGAGATCCGTGCATGTCGCTAAGCGCCGCGACTTTTGTCCGTCCTGAGTTTGCGCGCGCCGCCCGGAACGCTAAGCGTTATTGGAACAGAGACTCCGGGTTGTCCAGGCGCTGGAAGTAGTACGAGCCCTCGTTTTTAAGGCTGATCTCGGTCTCCGCGCCGGTCGTGTGCTCGGCGCACCAGTATCGCTTCCATTTTAGCTTGTTGTGGACCTTGCCGCCCGACGACGCGATCTCGAACTCGAAGAAGAAGGCGTGGTTGCGCACGGCGCCGCCGTCGACGCGGACATGCAGCCGGTTCGTGTCTTTGTCGAGCGACCAGTGGCCCTGCATCGCGTCCGTGAGCGCCGGCGCGGCGGCCCCCGGTTCGAGCCGCAGCACGCGGCGCGGCGCGTAGTTCGAGAGTAGGCTGCGCGCGCGGCCGTCGCGGCTGAGCCAGAGGTAGCGGTAGTAGCGCACCTCGTGCTTTGGGCGGTAGAACGAGACGCCCTCGACCTCGCCGTCGCGGAAGTACCGCGACATGCACACGTAGACGCCTGGGAAGCGCAGCGTCGGGCGCTGGCGGAACAGCGCGTGATACGAGCCGTAGCGCGCGACGTCGAGCGACCCGTCCGCCACCTCCGGGTACGCATGCCGGCACAGCGGCTCCCAGAACAGCGCGCTGTCCGGCGGCAGCCACAGCGCACGCCCGAGCAGGATCGTGTCTACGAGCCGCTGCGGGCGGTCAATGGCGACGTGCGCGAGCACGTGCGCGAGGATCTCCGGCGGCAACCGCGCAACCGGCGCGGCGGCCGCGTCTTCCGCCTCCGCGCTGTCGGCACGAGCAGGCGCGTCCGAGCTCATGCGACGCCGCTGCCTGTGGTGACTAATCAAACCCGGCGGCGCGGGTTTTTGGCAGCGCCGGATCGCGATTCCCCCGGCCTGCGCCCTCTGATGCCCTCGCGACGAGCGCCCGAATCCGCCAACTTGCCTGCGAAGTCGAAACAGAGGGCTGGCACGCTCAGCCCGGCGCTGCTGAACGAGATCACGCTGTTGGACATGATCTACCGAAAGTTCTACGCGCAACAGCGCACGCAGCGCTGGTTCAAGTACCTGCAGATACTGCGCCGGCGGCTCCTGCGGTTTGTACAGGCCGGGGCCGTCGACGTGCGCGGCGCGGAGTTCGTGGTGCGCAAGCTGGTGCGCCCGGCCGCCGTCGCGTTCCAGGCGATCATCGCGCAGGGCGCGTTCATCACGCTCGGGTTCGCGCTCATCGCGCTACTGGCACGGGTCCACACGCTGCTGCGTGCTGGGCTTCCCGCGCGCCCCCCGCGCGCGTCGCGCGCGCCGGCGGCAGCAGTGACGGAGACGGATGACCTTGGCGAGACCGTAGATACGGATGAGAACGCTTCGATGAGAGATGCCGCGGAGAAGGTTGCTGGCGATGTGATTGGGTTGGAAGAGGGCTCTGCAGATATGGATAACGCGATGCAAGGCCTGTACCAGGACAGCGGGGCACCGGTCATGTCCCAGGCGTTCGGAAACGCGAAGCGCAAGGCGCTCAGAGGCAAAGAGCAGACTGCCGCTAGGGCCGTCAAGTCTGCACGTGCCAACGTCGCGTCCCAGCAGCGCGCGCCCAAATCCAGTGCCGGGACAATAGACGACATCTTTGGCCCGACCGGTGCAGATCTGACGTACGTGTCTGCTGCGGCGGACTCGGACTCTGACGAGACGCTGGTCGCGCCTCCTCTGCTGTCGCACCGAGAAACTGGCTTGTCGGCCGCAGCCCTGGCGAACGCCCAGCCGCCGCCCTTCGAAACGCGGAACGCGGCGCTGGTCGAGCCGGTAGGACAAGGTATAGAGACTCTCCATCTGCATGCTGCGTTTCCGCAGAGCGAGACGCTTTCCAAGCTGCGCGCCGGCCCTCGCTCGCCGGCGGTGTCGCTGAAAACCACGGCCAAAAGCGCCGGACAAAGCGGAAGCAAAAGCAAAAGCATAAGCAAAAGCAAAAACAAAACGAAGCCGAGCGCAAAGCGCTCGCGCAGCATCATCGACGATATTTTTAGGTAGTTAGCAAACTCGGGCGCGGCCGGCATCATGCGCTTTAAGGCACACACACAGCGCGCCGGCGAGTCACACGAGTGCTGCAACGTCATCGGCGACTTTTTTAGGTAGCTAGCGATCTCAGAGCGCATTCGCCGAGCCTGCCCACATGCACGCGCTCCCTCACTCCAGGCACTTTCTGAAGCACGCAAGAACACGGGTCAGCGTTGACATTGTCGCTAATTAGAGACGAACCGCTTGGCGAAGGTCGGCAGCACGAAGCTCGCGGCGTGGATCGCCTCGTTGTAGTACCGGTTCTCGGCGCCAGCCGCGGCGGCGTCGGCCCATGCCCGCGCCGGCGCGGTCACGTCCGTGGACGCGCTCTTCGCGCACACGAGCAGGCCGAGCTGCCCCGAGGTATACGTGGGCACGCACGTCGCAGCGTACCGCACGACTGGGAACACCTCGGCGCACGTCTGCTGCAGCTGCTTGAGCACGTCGAGCTTGAGCCAGACGTTCTCGCTCGCCTGCATCGCGACGATCCCCTGGTCCCGCAGGTTCTCGCTGAGCAGCTTGAAGTAACGTGTGCTGAAGAGCTGCGCGGCGGGCCCGTCCGGGTCGGAAGTATCCGAGATGATCACGTCGTATGTGTCGGCGCTGCGCGAGAGGAACTCGAAGCCGTCCATGATGTGCACGTGCACGCGCGGGTCGGCGCCCGGCGCGAGGCACGCGGCCATGCGCGGGAGGTACTTCTGCGCGAGCTCGATGACGGTGCCGTCGATCTCGACGAGGTCGACGCGCTCGACGCTAGCGTGCTTGAGGACTTCGCGCACGCAGCCGCCGTCGCCGCCGCCGACGACGAGCACGCGCTTGGGCGCGGGGTGCGCCATCATCGGCACGTGCGTGATCATCTCCTGGTACGCGAACTCGTCGCGCTCGGTCGCCTGCACGACGCCGTCGAGCACGAGCACGTTGCCGTAAGCCGCACTCTCGAAGACCAGCACGTGCTGGAACGCGGTCTTGCGCTCGTACAGCACGCGCCGCTGCGCGAGCCCGAACGCCTGGCCCGGCCACTGCTCGCTCTGCTCGAAGAACCAGCCCGCTTTGCTCGCCATCGCCCCGCGCGTCACTAGCACGTGACACACACTAGCGCGCGAAAAATATGGTGAACGCGGTGGCCGCCGCTGGCGCGCGCGTCTACGCGGCGCACGCGGGGCGCGTCTACGCGCTGAGCACGCAGCTCGACATCGAGCAGGAGGTAGCGCTCGACCTGCAGCGCCTGGGCCTCGCGGCCGACGGGAAGTATCTGCTCGGCATCGGCGGCGCGGAAAAGTCCGTGTGCGTGCTCGATGCGGACTCGCTCGCGCTGCTGCACACACACCTCTTCCCGAAGCGGCCGTCCGCGTGGTCCGTGAGCGGCGACAACCTTGTCGTCGCGGACAAGTTCGGCGATGTGTTCTGCGTGCCGCTGCTGCAGCCGCTCGACGCCGAGAAGCGCAAGCACATGCAGCCGGTGTTGGGCCACGTTTCGATGGTGCTCGACGTCGTCGCCACGCCCGGCCACATCCTGACCAGCGACCGCGACGAGCATGTGCGCGTGAGCCGCTTCCCGAACGCGTTCGTCATCGACCGCTTCCTGCTCGGCGCGCGCGCGTACATCGCGCACCTCGCGCGCGCGGGCAACCTGCTGCTGGCGGCGGGCGGCGACCCGTTCGTGATCGCGTGGGACTGGGCCGCCGGCACTGAGCTCGCGCGCTTCGACGTTGCCGCGCACCTCGAGCTGCCGCCGACGGCGCCCTGCGACGTCATCGCCGTCGCAGTCGGTGGCGACACGGCGTACGTGGCCGTCGAGGGTCAGCGCCGTGTCGTGCAACTCAGCTTCCCTGCGCTCGAGCCCCAGCACGTGCATACGCTGCCGGACCGCGTCAACGCGCTCGCCTGCTCGAGCGCGCAGGCGTACGCGGCGCTGCCGCGCGCAGTGTACAAGCTGGGTGCCGAGCCAGTGCTGCGCGAGCTGCCGGGCGCTGCTGACGCGGCGACGCAGGCGCACCTCAAGAAGACGCCACGGTGCTAGGCGCGATGGCGCACACGCATGCGCGCACGCGCACGCGCACGCACACGCGACGCGCGCGCCCAGCTCGCTCTGCACCCCGTAGAACTAGCTAGCTTTCGTAAATGCCGCGGCGCGGCGTGCAGCGGGCGCTGCCGCATCTGACAGCGCGGACCTAACCCCGAAGGTCGTATACCCACAGACACAGTCCACAAAAATTTGCTGCGCAGGGTAAGGGCGACCCAAACAAGTGCGGTTGTGCAGCGCGCGCGCCATTCTCTCACAAACCCGTGCCCACCTGGCTCGCAGGACTTATACGTGCCTAGCAGCCACGCCGCCTCTTCCCCTCGTTCAAACCAGATGCGCACCCGGCAAGTTAGCCACGCGGTGGCCAGCGTCGCGTTCCGCGCGGCGCGGCTGCCCATCCAGACGCTGGCCGTGCTTACGACCCTCGTCTTCGTGCTGTACGTCGTCGTCGTCGAGATACGCCCGGCGGCGCTGCCAACGAACCTCGCGCGCAGCTTCGTAGTCGAGTCCGCGGAGCACTGGACGCCCGCCGCCGCGTACGCGGGCGACCTGGGCGCGCTCGCGCGCTTCATCGGCACGACCGTGTCGTTGCCCGCTGACGCGCCGGCTGCCGTGCAGCGCTACGTCGCGTCGCTCTTTGGCGCCGAGGCCGCGCCGCTGCAGCAGGTGCTCGTGCGCGAGGACAGCATGCAGCGCGTGCTCGCGAACGTGCACGTCTTCGACGTCGCCGGCTCCGTGTGGGAGCTGCAGAGCGCGCCGTCCTGGCTCGCGTACTCCAAGTACTTCGCCGGCCGCCTGCGCGACCTGCTTCACGACGCGTCCTGGTTCGATATCGGCGTCGTCTCCGCGGGCTGGATAGGCATGAACTACACGTTCTTCAATCTGTTCTTGCAGATGCGCGCGTTCGGCTCGCGCACGTTCCTCTTCGTCTCCGCGCTCATCAGCTCGGGCTTCGCGTTCGCATCCGCCTACGCACTCACCGTCATCTCCGGCACCAACGTCCCCAAGCTCGCGCTCATCCAGGCGCTGCCCTTCTTCGTGCTCGTTGTTGGCTTTAACAACAAAGTTGAGCTCACTAAGAACGCCTTCCGCTACCTGCTCAACGATAACTCGTCCGAGTTCAAGATAGGCGCCGCCGACGCCGTCAAGCAGGCCACGGGCAACCTGATCTGGAAATTCTTCAGGGACTCCGTGCTCGAGTCCGCAGGCATGCTCTGCGCGGGGCTCGTCACCTCCATCCCCGGGCTCTTCCAGTTCGCCATCCTCAGCGCACTCGTGCTCGCGTTCGATCTCTTCTTCCTCACCACCTTCTACGCGGCCTGCCTGTCGCTGAAGCTCGCGATGGTCCGAGTCGAGCGCAACAACGCCGTGCGCCGCGCACTGCTCGAGGACGGCGTCGCCAGCGACGTCGCTAAGGCGTACGCTGACGACATCCTTTACTCCTCGGCGCACGCGCGTGCGGCCCAGCTCACACGCTTCACCTGGTTCGGTGGATCGGTGCGCCTGCTCACTGTCTTCGCGCTTATGGCCATCAACTGGCTGCACATCGTCAAGTTCCCCATCACGCTCAGCGTCTACCGCGCGGACCTCGCCCCGAGCAGCGTCGCCGACTTCGCCGTCGACGCGCTGCCGCTGCCCTGCGTGCTCACGCTGATCCCGCCCCTGCGCTTCGTGCCGGCCAACCGCAGCTGGATGCTCCTCGACTCCGTCGTCTCATTCCTGCACTCCGCGCCCATGATCCGCGTCGCGCTGGTTGCGCTCATCGCGTCGCTTGCGTTCAACGGGTACCTCGTCAGCCTGGTCATGCGCCACGACACCTCGGTCGTGGAGAAGAAGATCCCGGTCGTCGTGCGCGTGCCAGCTGTGGCCGCCACAGAGACTGACGCCGAGCCTGTACAAGCGCAGGCCGAGTCCCGCAGCGACCAGCCGCTGCGCTCGCCCGAGGACTGCGCGCTCATCGTTAAGTCAGGCATGGCCCCAAACCTCACCAACGAGGAGCTCGTGCGGATGGTCGTCACGGGCCAGCTGCCTTTGTACGCTCTGGAGAAGCAGCTCAAGGACACGACGCGCGCAGTGGTCGTGCGCCGTGTTGCCGTCTCGCGTCTGAGCCGCACTAAGACGCTGGAGACCAGTGACCTTCCCTTCGCAAACTACAACTACGACCGCGTGCTCGGTGCCTGCTGCGAGAACGTGATCGGGTATATGCCGTTGCCGATTGGCGTCGCGGGTCCGGTGCTGATCGACGGCGAGGAGTTTTTCTTGCCGCTGGCCACTACCGAGGGCGTACTTGTCGCGTCTACGATGCGCGGGTGCAAGGCTCTCAACGCCGGTGGCGGCGTCACGACGGAGGTGCTCGCTGACGGCATGACTCGCGGCCCGTGCGTCACCTTTGCGACCGCGAAGCGCGCGGCCGCGTGCAAGATCTACCTCGACAGCGAGCCGGGGCGCAAAGCTATGGAGAAAGCGTTTAACTCGACGTCGCGGTTTGCGCGACTCGACTCTCTCAAGACCGCGCTGGCGGGTCCGTTTCTCTATATCCGCTTCCGCGCGCGGACTGGTGACGCCATGGGCATGAACATGATCTCGAAGGGCACGGAGAAGGCGCTGCAAGTGCTCGCTGAGGAGTGCGGCTTCGAGGACATGACCATCGTCAGCGTGAGCGGGAACTACTGTACTGATAAAAAGGCCGCCGCCGTCAACTGGATCGAGGGCAGAGGCAAGAGCGTCGTGGCCGAGTGCATCGTGCCGGGCGACGTGATCCGCTCCGTGCTCAAGACTGGCGTCGACGAGCTTGTCGAGCTGAACATGGCCAAAAACCTCGTCGGCAGCGGCGTCGCAGGCGTACTCGGTGGGTTCAACGCTCACGCCGCCAACCTCGTCGCCGCGCTGTTCCTCGCGACGGGCCAGGACCCGGCACAGGTGGTCGAGTCCGCGAACTGCATGACGCTGATGAACAACTTCGATGGCGACCTGCAGATTTCGGTGACCATGCCCTCGCTCGAGGTCGGCACCATTGGCGGTGGCACGATCCTCGAGCCGCAGGCGGCGATCCTCAACATGCTGGGCGTGCGCGGACCGCACATGTCGAATCCGGGCGACAACGCGCGCAAGCTGGCCAGAATCATCGCGACGGCGGTTCTCGCTGGCGAGCTGTCGCTGAACTCGGCTTTGGCCGCTGGCCATCTCGTGAAGAGCCACATGGCTCACAATCGTGCGCCACAGCCCGCGGCGAGCGCGAAGTAAGAGCGCGCAGTCGTTCTGTCAGCGCGTTTGCTCTTGCTGCCGGTTGACCGATCACTCACCCCCTTCCCGCCGTCTTGGTGCGGTTCGTCGCCTCAACCGGCTCCGCCGTCTCAATCCCCATGATCCTTTGCGCGTTTAATGTATGTAGTGCTGTAATTTATTTCGCGGTGGAGCCAAACATATGGTCTGACGGCGCGTTGACAACTCCGCGGTAAATATAACCTCATCGGCTATGTATCATTATTATGTAGCGCGTCTGCAGCACGGGTGGTGGTGAAAAGCCCCCGTGCGCTATTTTTGCACATAACCCGCTCTCGCACGGCCCCTTTCCCGGGCTGCAAATAACTGTTCTTGAAAGCCTGGGACCGTATAATTCGGCAATTGAGCTGCAATTATTTTAATTCGCCGCTGATGCATTGTGCCCCTGATACGCGTCGCGCGGCCAACTTGTCCATGTTGCACTGTCAGCAACCGAGCACCTCGCGCAACAGTATGCACTGCTGCAAGGAATAGTGCATACGAGACTTATCTATGATATCAGTGAGATCTCTGTGGCATCGAATCTTAGAATCTCCCGTAAATATCGCGAAGCCTACACAAAACCTTTAGACATAATGGGCGAGTTACTAGCTCTATTCAAATGGATATTTGCTTGCAACTTGCGGTCACTCCATTCTACAAAAATACTCCCGAATCTGTACGTTCCTGTAAATGGCTATATCCAGCGAGGACGCGCATAAGCGCCGCCAGATCTTTGGATAAGCGTAGCAAGTACGTCATACACGTGGTCTCTCCCCAAACATGGTTATCTTGTACGCGCAAAAAGACGTTACATTCTAAACAGGGTTATTTAGGCGCGCTTTATTTGGCAGCAGGGCCTGGAGAAATAATTATCCGATTTCTTATCTTGCATATTTTGCAGGTCACGCCACTTCTGTGAGGGTCACGCTACTGCTTATCAAGATAGTGAGATTGGGCGCGCGGGAGAATGCAGCCGTGCTTAGCACATAAGCATGCGTCATTGCATGCAATAACGTGTTTTTCTCTTATCGACGCATTTTATCAGCGATACAGAAATCTTATTAATACTTTTTTTATCGGCTTATCACTAGCGACCTCAAGCTCTCGCTGTCCTTAAAACAGAACACAAGTCTGCGGAGTGCAGCAATCTCGTCAAAATTCACGTCCCACTAGCTGTTTACCCGAATCTCTACATGCCACGTCCTGAGGCAGGTAATGCCAACGGCGTCGCTCCTGTGCTCGTGCACGACCCAAACCTCGTGTCGCCGCCGGCTTCGGCAGGGATGACTCTCGCGCCGTCAGGAGCGTTTGTTCCCTCTCTTCATGCCGCGGAAGTGCTGCAGGATATCAAGAAAGATTCTGCTTCTGCGCCGCTGCCCGGCGCGTACACGAAAGAGTCACCCGAAATGCTCCGAAGGAAGCCCGGCCCTGTCTCCCAAATACAGGTCCGCCACGGGACCACCATGTGCCAGAACTGCCTGACCACCACTACACCATTGTGGAGGCGTGACGAGAACGGCCAGATAATGTGTAACGCGTGCGGTCTCTTCCTGAAGCTGCACGGCCGGAAGCGGCCGATCAGCCTTAAATCGAATGTCATCAAGCCACGCAACCGCTCTAATCGCTCTAATAAACTGGGCTCCAAACGCGTCCAGGTCCAAATGCCCATGGCAGTCACAACGGCACCACGGCAGTCCCAGATGTCCGCAAATCAGCAGCAGCAGGTTCAGCAGCAGCAAGCACAGCTCCAGCAGGCGCAAGCACAAGCGCAGCAGCTTCAGCAGGCTCAACTACAAGCTCAGCTGCAAGTGCAGCAGCAGCAACAACAGCAGGCGGCAGTGGCACAACAGGCGGCGGCGCAGCAGGTCGCGCAGCAGGCAGCGCAACAAGCAGCGCAACAAGCAGCGCAGCAAGCAGCGCAGCAAGCGCAGCAACAAGCGGCACAGGCTGTCCAGACCCTCTCCCAGTCGGTTGCTAGCGTTCAGCAGCCACCCACGCCATCTCAGGCGCTGCCGCAATCAATCGCTGCGTCACAGCCCGTGCCGCAAGATTCCCGTTCGAGTCACTCGCCGACTGCAGGACGTCACAGTAGTTCAGAGTCCCTTGTGCAAGGCGTGCGGCCGCCGCGCGTACAGCTTCCGCCTCTGGGTGCGCAGCTTCCGCCGCTAGGCGCACACATTCCCCTATCGCAGCATGGTCTACCTATTTCTCTTCCCGCCATCCAGTCGATGCAGCCACTCCAGGTTGTGTACCCCGGCTCCCCAGCCCTGCATCCGTACACAGGTGTTTTGCTCAACTCACCCGCGCTAGGGCCACTCGCTGGTGGTCTTGTCGCAAGCCCTGTCATTGCACCTACGCCGTCGATCGCGGCGGCGCTGCAGAGCCCGCCGCTGGGAACTCCCGGTCATACGCCCGAGCACCCACCGCACGCAGCTGATCTCGAACGTATCCCGCATCTTGTACAGGTGCCTGCTGCGCAGTTCAAGGCAGACCAGGACAAGGCTGCTCGCGAGCGCGAAGAGCACGTACGAAATGCAAGCGTTGACACTGGTGCCGCGCGGCTAATGACTCGCGTCAGCGAGCTTGAGCTCGTAAACGACCTTCTACGACGCCGCGTGCAGGATCTGGAGACGTCTGAGTCTGAATCGCGCCGCACGGTAGGCGAGCTGAAAGTCCAGCTTGCCGAGCTGCAGGCCAAGCTCGACGGCGTCCCGACGCCGACCGCGCAGAGCACGACACCCCCGCAGGAGACCGCTTCCCCGGCACCATCCTCCAATTGATACGAGATTTATGTACTATTCCCATTCTGTTGCATGTTTACCCATTTTTTTAATCACCCTCGCCTCCTGTCATTAGCACGCTCGCATTGCGTATGCCCGGACTCCAAGCAATTATTCGAAGCAATCAACGGTTACTACTGCATTGGGAACGCGTGCCTACGCGCCGTACGAGTGAAGACTGTAAACCACTTCCCGTCGACATACGGACAACAACATGGGCGGTTGGTGTAGTTGGTTATCACGTGCGCTTAGCATGCGCGAGGTCACCGGTTCGACTCCGGTATCGTCCATTATTTTTGTGTGTTTAGTATTGTTATTTCTATCTCGCCTCGATGTCGGGTGCGCGTTCTATTCTAGCTATAATTCAACGAAGAAGTTGAGGATCTTACTGAGACACTCTGAATATTTTTTATCGACAGTTGAACCTACTCGGCAGAGCCTAGAATAAATAAGTACTGCGTAATAAGCTCAGCTACGGCCGGTGACATCTCCTTAGGGCGGCTTGACATGAGCTCGAGTTTCTTGCGCAACTTGACGCCCTCGAACTCGGACTGGCGGATCTGGTTGTTGAGGTTCGAGTCCGACGTATCTTCGAGACCCATGCGTGCACAGAACTCGTCGACCAGCTGCATCTCGCGCCGGCAGATCCGCAGTTTGCCCAGCGTCGACAGCTCGTTCTGACACTGTCTCTCGAGGGCTAGCAGCTCGGCGAACAATGCACGCAGCTGGTCTGGTGCGGTCTCGTCATCGATCATCTCGGCGTCTTCGTCCTCAGCCTGCATCAGCGTCGTCTGAAAGCAGCTGTTGAGTTGGGCTTCGTCTACTATGGCCTGGACAAAGCTACTGCTCGCCGACGCTGGCGGCCGCTGCGGCGCCCCCACCTGTCCGGCGCGGTTGCGAGCCCTGTCTACGGCCCTGCTCTCCATCTCGGCCTGCCTGGCGCGAAGCGCGCTCATCATTTCCTCAAGACACAGATCCATGACTGGTATACTTGGAAGTGTGCGAGGGCGTTTGCACAGAGGTTGGCGCGGTCGTTAGCGCATGCGCGCGCGCGCGCGAACTTGTGGCACTGCCCTAACCTTGAGTGAGTTGCGCGCGCTCGCAGCGCGCCGCGTGGTTAGAGGTGCGCACGCGCGTAGTTACATAATGTATGTCGGTGCTGTACGCTCAGGCGGCGGTCACAGCCATCACCGACATCCAGGACTTCCTGGCGAACCAGGGCGCTGAGTACCGCGACAAGTGGACGGCCGAGGTTAAGTTCTACCGGCCTCTGCACAAGGAGATACCCGCGAAGTCGCTGTTCACTGTATGGCAGAGCCAGGCGCCGCAGAGTATGTACGTGTTCACGGACAAGACTGAAGCTGCGACCGAGCTGCCGCTGCGCGACATCCTGGAGTCGCAGCTGCAGCGGATGTGGGCGCCACGGCAGGCGTTCAAAGGCACCGGGTACGTGTACGAGTGCGCCGACGGCGGCCAGATTCGCATCGCGAACGTGTGGGTGCAGGGCGGGTATAAAGGCGTTTTGCTCGATGCGCAAACGTTCGGGCACCGCGAGACGGCTGACGTCGTGAGTGCGGTCGCGCGCGAGTTCCAGCTGGGCGAGCCGCCCGCGTCCGCAGAGACCGAGATCGCCAAGGCGCGTCTGTACTCGGTGGTCTACCGCTAGAAGGCGCGTGTGACTAGAAGACCACATGCCGCTGCAAGTAGTTTAGGTAGTGGCTATGTACACCGCGCCGCAGGTTTCCCACGAGCGCCAGGCCGGCCCGCACGCGGCAGGGGCGGGACCCGGGCGCCAAAGCGCCGCTAATAAATAGATCACCACACGAGCGCGGTGGTGATGAAGGAGGTGCCCGAGCCGAGCATGAGCCCTAGGCTCATCATGAGCACGAGCACGCCCGAGCCGACGTGTTGCGAGCTCGGCGTGAGCTCTTTTTTCGTGAGCACGACGGCGCTGCTCATGAGGTGGCCGCTGGTGACACCGTACGCGAGCATGACCGTGAGATAGAACCAGTCGTGCTGGAGCCCTGCACGTACGTAAACCACGAGCACCGCGACAATGGCGACGCGGGCGAGCGCCAGGGAGACGAGGCTGACGTTGCTTGTGACGCGGAGGTACGGCTTCGAGCACAGCAGGCGGCCAACGAGGTCACCGAGGTTCCACACGAGGTGCGTGAGTGGCGAGAAGAGCTTGAGCCCGAGGTGCGTCGAGACGACGTTGTTCGCGAAAACGGGGTAGCTCAGAGAGACGATGAAGACGAGCAGCACGCTGATGAACGGTGCCCACGCGAGCTCGAAGACCTGCACGTACTCGTGCACCGAGCGGGCTGCTGCCGGCGCCGCAGGCTCGCCACCGCCGTGCACGCTGATGTACTCGCGGTGCACCTTGTAGATGAGCACGAGCACGAGCGCGGCCAGGCCGCTCACGCTGAGGAACGTCAGCGGCGCGACCCACTCCGCGGGCGAGCTGTTGAACGCCATCGCGAGCAGCGGCGGCAGCACGCCCGCGACGGCCTGCCCATTCATGATCCAAAGCGAGTTTGCGCTCCCCTGCATCTCCTGCGCCAGCGCCATCGACCCATTCTGCACGAGCGCGGTGCCGACGCTGCTGGCCACGGCGACCGCGATCATCAGCGCCAGCCACGCAGAGCCGGACGCCACCGCGTTCAGCGCCGTCAGCGCCGTGAACACTGCGCACACCACGAGCTCGCCGTACACGACGCGCCGCCGGTAGTTTGACGGCTTCGCCGCGAGCACGATGTTCGCCGCGAACGCCGCGAGCGTCGACGCGGTCATCACGACGGAGCTGAACTGCGCGTACAGCTGCGGCTCGCCGGCGAGCTTGCGGTGCGCCAGCACCGACGCCGTGATCAGCGCGTTCCACGGCCACAGCGTCGACGCCCCGATGAGGCCGTAGACGTAGTGGGTCATAACAGCACGTGACGGCGCGCGCCGCCTTCGACCCAGCTTTCCTTGCACGCGCAACCTGAAACCGCCCGAAACGCGCGTTTCACGGGGTAGAGTTGCCCGCGTGTGGCGACGGCGCGCGGCGCAACCGAAAAGAAGTGCTGCATCGCGCGCTGCGCCGGGGGCGCGTTCGGCGCGCTCGCATTAATTAAGTAGATCGTTTCACCCTGCCGCGCGCCCTACCCCTGAGCCGCGCAAGTCTGCGCGCACGCCCAGCAGCGGCGGCAACACGCCGCCCGCCCACGCCCGCCTAGTTTTCCTAGTCTTCCGCTCGTGCGCGCGCGCTCCGGCCCCCAAACGTGCCGCGCCACCCCGCGCGCGCCGGCCCTGCGGGCCTGCACGCATCGACCTCGGCGTCCCCTGCCCTCGCATCCGGGCAAGGGTACATGCTCCCGCGAAAGTAACACGTACCTCTTCATTAGCCGACACGTTGCAAACGACCCACGATGGCATCCAAGGAGAGTGAGGTCCGGCAGCGCCGGCAGGACGCGAAGGGCGGCGACGCCGCGCCCGTGCCCGCCGCGCCGGCCAAGCGGGACGACGGGAGCCTGTTCGCGGACCTGGCGCGCATCGAGGCCGTGGTCGCGCCCGTGATTTTCACGCTGCTGGCCGCGTTCGTGCGCCTGTACCGGATCGGCAAGTCGAACCGCGTCGTGTGGGACGAGGCGCACTTTGGCAAATTCGGCTCGTTCTACCTGAACCACACGTACTACTTCGACGTGCACCCGCCGCTCGGCAAGATGCTGTGCGGGCTCAGCGGGTACCTCGCGGGCTACAACGGCAGCTTCATGTTCACGAGCGGCATGAACTACCCGGAGTACCTCAACTTCGCGTTCATGCGCGCGTTCAACGCCGCGTTCAGTATTGTGTCCGTGCCTGTCGCGTACTTCACGGCCAAGGCGCTCGGCCTCTCGCTGCCCGCGGTCTGGCTCGTTGCGACCATGGTCTGCCTCGAGCAGAGCCTCATCGTGCTCGCGCGCTTCATTCTGCTCGACTCGATGCTGATCTGCTTTACCACCACCGCGTTCCTCGGACTTGCCAAGATCCACCAGCTGCGCCGCCGCCCGTTCTCTGCGCCCTGGCTCTTCTGGTTCTTCTTCACTGGTGCCTCCATCGGGCTCACCACGAGCGTCAAGATGGTCGGCCTCTTCGTCACCGCGCTTGTCGGCCTCTACACGGCGTGCGACCTGTGGCTCAAGCTCGGCGACCGCAAGCAGAGCCTCGTGTCGCAAGCAGCGCACCTCGCCGCCCGCGCGCTCTTCCTCATTGTCGTGCCGCTCGTCATCTTCGCCATCAGTTACAAGATCCACTTCGCGCTGCTTTACAAGACCGGCGACGGCGCCGCGATGATGTCGTCGCTGTTCCGTGCCAATCTCGAGGGCGAGAGCATAGACAACAGTCCGCTTGACGTCGCGTACGGCGCGCGCATCACGCTCAAGAATGCCGGCCTCGGCGGCCAGCTGCTTCACTCGCACGTGCAGACCTTCCCGGGCGGCTCGCAGCAGCAGCAGGTGACGACGTACGGCCACGCAGACGCGAACAACGAGTGGCTCATCGAGACCGCGCGCCCGGAGCCGCTCTACGACCCCGAGGAGCCGGTGCGCTTCCTGCACACAGGCGACCACATCCGCCTCATCCACGCGCAGACCGGTCGCAACCTACACTCGCACGAGATCAAGGCGCCGATCAACAAGAACGCGTGGGAGGTCAGTGGCTACGGCAACTTGACCATCGGCGACGCTAAGGACAACTGGATCGTCGAGATCGTCGAGAGCCTCGGCGACGAGGACCCGACGCTGGTGCATCCGCTGTCGACGGCGATCAGGCTGCGCAACGAGGTGCTAGGCTGCTATCTTACGAACGATGGCACCCAGCTGCCGGAGTGGGGCTTCCGCCAGGGTGAAGTCGTGTGCGCGAACCTGAGCAAGCGCAACAAGAACACGTGGTGGAACGTCGAGCAGCACTGGAACGAACGCCTGCCGATCGCGGTGGATCGCAAGTACCCAAAGAGCTCGTTCCTGCGCGACTTTGTCGCGCTCTGGGTTGGACAGATGCGCTCAAACAACGCGCTCATCACCGATAGCGACCGCGACGACAGCCTCGCGTCGAGCTGGTGGGAGTGGCCTATCGTTTACCGTGGCCTGCGCATGTGCGGCTGGGGCAACGATCACCTGCGCTACCTCCTGCTCGGCACGCCGACGACGCTGTGGCTCACCACGCTCGCCGTCGTCGTGTTCCCGTTCGTGTGCGTCGTCTACGTCCTGCGCTGGCAGCGCCAGTACGTTGACTTCACACCGGAGTCGTTCGAGTTCTTCGTTACGACTGGCGTCCTATCGTGGCTGGGCTGGCTGTTCCAATACGTGCCGTTCATCGTGATGGGCCGTGTCACGTACCTCCACCACTACATGCCGGCGCTCTACTTCGCTATCTTCGTCTTCGCGTTCTTGCTCGACTGGTTCACGCCGCGCCGATACCGCACCGCGACCTTCGCGTTCTTTATCCTGCTCACGGTGGCCTGCTTCTATCACTTCCGCCACCTCTGCTTCGGCATGAGCGGCGATCCGTCCGACTTCAACTACCTCCGCTGGTTCGACCGTTGGCGCGTTGGCGATGACCTGCCGCTCAGCGCCGAGCGCATCCCGCGCTCGCTCACCGAGGTCGTGGGTGAGGCCGCCGAGGTCATCGGTGATGCTGCAAATGCGACCCTCGGGGACGCGGCCCTCGATGCGGCCACCAACGCCACTGACGCCGCCGGTGCCGCCGCGGAGGGCGTCCTCTCCAGCGTAAAAACTGCTGTCGAGACGCTCGCCGAGACGCTCGTTGAGACGGTGCAGTCCGCGGCAGAAGCCGCGGCAGAGCTCGCCCAGGAGGCAGCGTAGATTCCAGTGTAGACTGTTTAGTGTATGTACTTATTGGTATTACAGTCGAGGTGCTGCAGTCGTGCTTGTAGTTGTGGCCAGACGCGTTTCATCAGCTGTTCGTACCCAACGTATGCGATCCCTGCACCTTTTGCATGCGTCGGTTGCATCCACCGCGTGCATCCACCGCGTGCGTGCGTCAGTTGTATCCACCGTGAGCGCGTACCCCAAGGCATGTATCCATGGGAAGTCATTATCCACTCTATATCCCGAGACAGCGCTGGGCATGGGCCTCTGATCATGCAGGCTTTATCCACCGCAGACGGCTGTACATCCACACACATTGTGTGGGTGCAGATATAAGCACCACTATACCTACAAGACTTTCCTTATATGCCTTTCGAGGAGCCGCACACTCCCATTGAATCATACCTGGCGTTCGAGGCCGTGGACAGCCACCAGGAACCGCAAAACAGGGACGATCCAAGCGAGCTATCCTCAGACACGTCGCACCTCAGGGAAACTGAGATCAGTTCCGATAGAAGAGGATTGTGGCCAGAGGAGGAATTTCAGTACTTATGCAGGCCCCCGAATGTGCAGCTTGAGGCTGAATTAATAGGCCATCTGTCTACACGCAGCGATCAGGAGCAGGTCACGTCCGAACCCGAGAACAGAACCCTTCTGAAAGCGGCGGAGCACGGCGTGTACCCCCGGTCTACAGCGGACCCCAGCTTTCAAAGAAGCGTGCCACATGGACAAGCCGTATCCACATATAGCGCTGACAGCGCCGACGAGCCAAGCGACGCGACCTACGTCGCTGGCGCGTCGGAGAGTGACGAGACTGGCTCTGACCTAGACCCGCGTCTGAAAGACATCAGCAGTAGGACTTCTGTAAGCAGAAAGATTCCAATTGCGAGCCCCGAGACGCCACAAGACGCCAAGGACAGACGTGCATCGATCTTGGAGAAGGTCATGATCGTGCGCGAACAGCGTGCTGAGATCAATGCCACGCTTGTACGCGAGCGACTCGTGATTCGTGTGTCTGCCAACCTGTACAAGTGCCGGCTTTGTCCAGGAAGCCGGTTCCGCTTCGCATCGCAGGCGAAGATCCATTGCACGCGGCACCTGAGTCCAGCATACGAGTGTCCCCTCTGCTCAAGGAGATACAAATACTCTAGCACGATCCTCAGACACCTAGAAACATGTCCCGGTTCTGCGCAGCCCATGGAAGTCAAGGAACCTCCTTCGTCCGGTGAGAATCAGTAGACTCCCCAACAGAGGCCGCGGCTTGTGCTTTGATCCCACATGCGTCCAGTCCGACATCTTCTTCCCAACAAGCACAGTAGAATGTTGAAAACTCCCGTTCAACCAACTTGCTTGCTGTCGCCAAAGGGCCAGTTTCGTTTTGACTATTCATGTGCAATTTTTGTACCATCTTCCATGTATCTTTCTCATTACTTGGATTATTTTCTGTATGTACATATACGCACAACTAGTCGCTATCGCTGCTGCTGCTCTCCTCGCCTGAGTACTGCCCATAGCCGAAAACGGGGCCCACTTTCTGCTTCCACTGGGCATCCCAAGTGAGCTTTGACTCAAGAGTGGCACCCTTTTTCAGTTCAGCCAGCTTCCAAGAGTCCTGGAGAACCTCAAGCCCGGTCAAGAGCTCGTCCACGTCCTTGAACTGGATGCCGTTGTCCTCAGATACGAGCTCCTTGATAGCAGGGTACGCCAGCGCGAGAACGGGGAGGCACGCACCGAACATGTCCACAACCTTCATCGGCAGATCGAACCCACTGCTCGATTTGTGCAAGGAGATCCCGAGGTCACACACGGCAAGAAGTTTGTGGTAGTCGGTGTAAGGCAACCAGGCCGTCTTGATCTCAGCATTTGGGAAATTGCGCGATTTAACGTCGGCGAGGAACTGCTCCTGCAGAGGCCCCTTCCCCGTGACGATGCAGAGTAGACGCGGGCCCTCGGTGTAGCGTTCGAGGGCGGTGAGCAGCATGGTCAAGTCCTCGTCGGGCGTGTATGAGGTCGAAGTGACGACCCACGCCAGCGTGGGGTCTCCGAGACCGAGCTTTGTTCGCACCTGGTCACGATCGCCCACGCGAACCTGAAAGAAAGGGCGGTCGTAGAGAGGCATGACCTTTTTAGGGTTTATCGCGAACGACGTCTTGAGCGCCATGCCCAAACGTACCGAGACAACGAGGTGCAGGTACGCGATCCGCCCGAAAAGCATCTCATACGCGCGGTAGAGTCGCACTGCGAGGCCTTTCTGCGTCATCGCGAGCACAGAGTAGCCGAGATTGTGCCAATCGATCACCAGCTTCGTGCCGGGGAACGTCCATAGCGTGACGAAGCGCGCGACGCCAAGTGTGGGGATGGAGGGAGGATTCTGCACCAGCACGACCGTGGGTCTACTGGCCTTCAACGCTCGGTATAGGCTTAAGTGCTCGGCGAGCGCGCGCCGGACGGCGTACAGGAGATATGGCATCCTCCCGCGCTTGAGCGGCTCCGGCAGCGGTTTGATCTTGATCAACCGATTACTGCGTATCTCGGGCATGATCTCGCTACGTGCGTAGCCAATGAAGTCAACCGGGCAGCCGACGCCGGCAATGCTGAGCGCATGGAAACACATGCGCGGCGAGTGCCCGATGTCGCCCAGCACTACCACTGCCGCCTTGCGGTCTTCGCGGTACTCAGGCGTTAGGTACCACATGAGGACCGAGAGCAAAACGTACATCGCCGTCACCAGTCCAAGAGCCCATCCCAACATTGCCGTTAGTGTGTTACGTTATACGAGGCCAATGAGCCGGTCCCTAAATAGAGCCGGGGCGTCGCACTATGCAGTAAGACATAGCATTAATGTTCTACCAAGATATGAGCGCATCCTGGCTCAGATAATGTCCATTTATGCCCGATAAATGACCCACAAGGTGCAATCTTAATATGAAGGTACTTGTGTCGACACGCGAAATGTGATGCCAATCAGGTCAATGAATGCCCTGAACAACATTATTTGATACTTAACACATGGTGAGATATATCTAGAGCGAAATACGTACGCGTGGGAGAGCACTATATAACATCACATCACTAATTCGGACGACACGCTGTACAAATCGAGGCCCTGATTTTTCGGCACCGCATGTGTTTAAATCATCATACTAGCACGGTATCTTTATATGCTAAAGAGGTCGCCACAGCTTGCTCACCGCCCTCGCGCCCCACAATCCGAGTGTCAGCAGCGTTAGTCAAATGGTCATGTGACCATAATTTGCCTAAAATGCTTTTGTCACGCTATCTCTCTCGCCCTCAGCCGCTCTTTGGGTTGACTATCCGGTAAGTTTCCTATTTCCCACTAAGAACAAAACTGTATGCCTGAGTAAGAGAAATTATGAATGATATTAAAGAGTTTCGTAACGTATTGACACAGTTAAATACATTAAAACCCCCTGGGGTGTCTGGGAGCCGCATCAAACGTTTAACTGAACTGGCTGTGAAGAATGCAGCATCGCATAGAGAGATTGTGGACGCGCTGACCGAGTTCAGCGCCTCGAGTTCGGCAACGCGCAAGCTTGGGATGATGTACGTGATCGACGCGGTTGCCAGAGGCCTCAAGGAGGAGTCAAGACGTCAGCCAGGAAACCCAGACTACGACGCCGGAGTCGAGGAAATTGCAAAGCACCTACAGGAGCTTGTTGGGAACCTACAGGTGCGCCGTCAGAGCACGGAGCAGTTCGAGAAGATGCGCAAGCTGTTAGATATTTGGGCGAAGGCAGAGACCTTCGACCCCGCGCTGCTCGACAAGCTACGCGAAGAGTTTTTCTACGAGCCGTACTCCACTACCCCTCCTGGTTCACCTCCGGCCGAATGGGGAGGGCTCCGGAAGCAGGAGGAATTCAAAAAGGCACCCGAAGCTGCGGCGCCGAGTGCCGACGCGTTGCTGGGCGTGCTGCAAAACCTAGCCAAATCTAAACCAACAGCGCCGGCATCCTCCGCCAGTTCTGCGGCACCTACGGGAGTCGTGACTGCCTCAGAATCCTCAAACCTGCTACAGCAGTTAATGTCGCAGGCAAGTCAAGCACCGGCCGGATCCAACCCAGCCCCAGCGCCCGCGTACCAGCGCGGCCGCGCTGCCGCAAGCGTTGGCGCGCGCGAACGCAATCACTCGCGCTCGCCGTCGCGACAAGGCTCCGAGGAGTCGGACCAGCCCAAGTCCCGGGCTGGTGACAAAACGCGCAACCTGCAGCGAGAAAACTCGCTGCTCCCTGACAGAATCAAGGTCTGGTCGCGCACTCTGTATATTGGCAACGTCACGGACCAGTACACGGAGGCAAGCCTACGCAAGGAGCTCGAGCTAGTCGCTCCGCTGCAGTCTATTATACTTCATCGCGAGAAACGACACGCTTTTGCCAAGGTCTACTGTCGTGCTGATGCTGAGACCGTGCGCAACGAGTACGAGCGTCGCAATAGGGACGGTCGGAGTGGGCTTCGCGTGAAGTGGGGCGTCGGTTTCGGACCACGCGATTCGTTCGACTACCACAAGGGTATGTCGATCATATCGATCATGCGCCTTACCGAAGCCGACCGCAAGTGGGCTATGTGCGCCGAGTATGGCGGCACCGGCGGCCTGCCTTTAGAGCCGGGTATGGTTATGGAAGAGCCCGACATCGAGATTGGCGCGGGCGTGAGCTCGAAGTCGAGCAATCGCCGCGGGAATGTGATGCCCATGGTGCCTAGTCCGATGATTGGGGTGCCTCCCATTCCTGGGATGCCGATGCCGGGTATGCCGCAGATTCCAGGCATGCCGCCAATGGCTGGATTACCCGGTATGCCGGGAATGCCTGGGATGCCTGGGATGCCCGGTATGCCGATGCCTGGGATGCCCGGTATGCCCGGTATACCTGGGATGCCCGGGATGCCTGGGATGCTCGGGATGCCCGGGATGCCGGGGATGCCCGGGATGCCCGGGATGCCCGGAATGCCCGGAATGCCCGGGATGCTTACTCCAGGCTCGCCCGACAATCAGGCGTCGGGGATGCCCGCACCAAATATGGACATGCAACAAATGTTCGCCCAGATGCAACAGCAGATGCAACAGCAGCAGCAGCAGCAGTCCAAGTGAGTCTCGCACAGCTCTACGCACCTTAGTTTTATAAACTCTTAGATCATTTTCTATGCCCGATTTTTTCATAGTGCACGTCTCGAGATACACTAGGTATGTCGCGAGACATGCACTGTCGCTCGTTGAGTCTGCACACATGCTGCCACCCGTGTACACCCACGACGGGCTCTATGCTGCATAATGGCACGGGGTAGCCCGTCCACTCGTAACAAAATGCCGACTCACAGAAGAACGTCGATCAGCTCGTAGTACTCAGGGCTCGTACGCTCAGCTATTTCGGACTTTGCCAGCCAAGCGTAGTCTACATTTTGAGTAGGTTGGAATTGGCCTTGCAGAATGTGTTGTCGGATCACGAACTGCGGCTTGTCCCCAACTTCCAGAACAGCAGCTGGGGTGGGCGACACGGTCCAGATGTTCATACCCTCCCCACCTAGCGTACGTAGGCCTACATCCGCCGCATGATGCAGACTGGGAGCTTGATCAGCAACATCAAAAGACGGGATCTGCCAGCCTTTGCCGGGCGTGTTGATTAGCAGGTAGAGCGTCTGGTCAAGCTTCCGCTCGAGGCTTTTTAAGTCTTTTCGTGTGTCTGCGGCGGTTACTCGAGGCTGTTCGCGCACCTTCTCCTGCGCATCCGGTGCCAGCCTGATCTCCTGCTTAAAGCGACGGTCGCGATTATGCAGGAGATCGGGTGCTCCATCTGGAAATATTGCATTTTCATCGTGAGAGAGCGGGGCTTTTTGTTGATCGAGGAAGCGGCGCTCGGCCAACGAGCCTTTCTTGAAGTAGAAGCTACTATTGAATGTCCACATAAGTCGTTTTTCGAGCTCCGACATGTACCGGTAGTAGGCCCTCATGAAGGGTACCGGCTCTGGCGTTACAATGGGGATCCTACTCAGAAGCACGCCGACCCGAAGTGGTTTGACCATGCTCGCACCGTTGCCGTTATAGGCTGAACGCAGTGAAATGAACAAAACGCCTTACGGTTAGTCACCAGGTGACGAGGAGTTGCAGCGCTTCGGAACCTGATCCCAAAGGACTCAACAACCAGAACGCTCCTGCCGAATTTCCAGCACATGTCGGAGCAGCTGCGCTCTATAAAATAAGTTGCGCTAGATGCTTTGTGCTTGCACGATCATGCATCAGCAACTATGACCTGCAAGAGATTGCGCGGCCCAAAATTGCTGGAACCTTTTACTTTACGTGGTTACTCGGGTTGCCAAATTTCGTGCGCCCGGGCGTGGCCAGCGAGCTGTCTATAAGTCCTGCTGCGAGGCCGATACGCGCGCACCACTTTGTAATACTACTTTAATTGGAAATAACGCGCAGATTACTCAGAAGGGTGTGTTAAAGCCAAGGGCCCCCAGATTGCTCAGATGCGCCGGCGTCCTCTATCTGAGTCTGCTGTAACCCCTGCCGGTGGATGACTTTGATCTCCTCCATTGTCTGGTGAAAGGCACCCAACAATACAGCGCGATGCAAGGGTATTTCCCCTTATCCACATGTGACACGCTTGCTCAGAGTTTAAAACTAGATCTTAGACACGTCTGAAACAAGATTTAATACTGAGCCTAAAGTGCGCCTCTTAAGAATGAATGACGGGGGCCTCAGGCTATGTAACTCCGGGTTTCTGCTCGTTTTTTGGAGCGACTTCAGACCCGAGCGCGCTGCGGATTACTGGAGATTTACCTCTTCGAATCACGGGTTGTAGTCGAGTTGCATACGTGGGTCCCATCCCCCCCCCCCTTGTCTCTCCCTGGCACCGCGGTTTCAGTAATTATAATCGTCCGATACAGTTTGTTTATGTGATCACATGGTTTCGACTTAGGGTTGACAATCGGTACCCTGTTGTAAACAATATAGGAATAGCTGCCAGATGCCTCTGGGACCCCGACCAGCTCCCACAAGCCAGACCGTAGGCAGGTATTCTAGATTCTGCGAGTCCGAGGCAGCGGGGGACATGGACTCCCAATGCGCTCCAGAACTCTACAGAAAGGGCGGTTCCAAGCTATTTGGGCCGCGTCCCATGGTCCAATCCGCGAATCTCAGCCCACAGCAGAGAGAGACACCGTCAGTAGACCTAAAACGGTCCGACTCTTCACAGTCGAGTTTCTTTTCTGAAACGAGGACGGATTCTGTGAGTTCTGCTGAGTCCATGGATGGAAGCACCTTAAAGGCCCAAAAATCACGATATACAGCACTCAGTCACGATCTTCCTACAATTCCAAGCTATTCCCATGTCGATGACGTGGATTCAGTGACGCAGGGACCGAGTTCAGAGTCTGTCGACGCGACGACTCCGAGCGCAGAAGCGCACTCCGAGCTCAAAAGCAAGCCCAACGAACCCGAGGTCTCTCAAAATAACACTCAGCTGCCCAAGCTACCACCGAGTGGTGCCGTTACTGACCTTTCAAAACTGCTGTCGAAGTTGGCCATTCCAAAGGCGCCCGTGGCTCGTAAGCCTGTGGGCTCGGTTCCTAGCTCCCCGCAAAGACCTGCAGCACGAAAATCTCTGCCAAGTTCCCAATCACAGATGCTACCTTTTCCGTCGATTGATACGAGGCGTAACAGCCTGGGATTCGTTCCAAAGTATCCAAAGTCGCCTCATCTGAACCTTCCTACAGAGCTCATGCCGAGTGTACCGACACCTATTAGCGTCTGTGTCGATCTTCCGCAGCTGTATCCTGTCTCCCATCAACGATTCTTTGCTGAGCAGCTAACCGAGGACGATTTAGAGAGCCCAGCAGAGATATGGTCGCTAACTTGTCTGCTTCAATGGATGTACTCTCTGCTCCTGGCGAATGGCGGAGATCTGCGAATGGAGGACATGAAAAAAGCTCTGGTAAAGCTCTTTGTTTACCGAATCAATAAGCTCGACCTTTCACTTGCTCAAGATATCGCTCGAGACGCGCTACAATCTCTACAGCAGCAAGGGTGTATTTCCGAGAGCCAGCCTCACTTAGTGATCAATGCCGACAATAGAACTCCGCAGGGAGTGTTGACTTTGCTGTGCAATGACGGGTGTTACACGAACAGCACCAGCAATTCAGTCATCCCCCGTGGTACGGGCTGTTACTCTTCAAGATGCAATCAGGAATCTAGAAGAACATTTATTGACGCCTGGTCGCTCTCGAGTCTCTTGACGTGGCTCTACAATTACGCTCTCTCACAGCAAGTTCCTGTGTCTAAAGATTGTGCTTGTAAGGCTCTTTCCCGGCTCATTAATGAAAAAAACACACACTTGGACACGAAATCGACCCTAAGTCTGGCAAGAGAGGTAGTTCAAACGCTACAAGATGAGTCCTATATCTCCGGTGATGATTTGGCATTGCATATCAATACGGCCATGATGATAGACAATCCGCCGACAGGAGTATTGAATCTTTTACGCAAAGACAATAACGAAAAACAACTCGGAGCTTCGGACCAGTCTGCATATCACCTGAGCATTTACAATGACCAGCAAAGACAGACGGTGCCTGTATTGGAAATGCCCCTACTGCCTCCTATAGAGCTTGGCCCTACAATCCACCCAGGGGAGATGAAAACTAGTACTGATATCATTGAAAGTCGGCCATCGAATCAAGAGATCTGCCGGAAATCCGTGAGAGCTTTGGAAATGAACTGGCGCAAATTCTGGTTTTTTGAGAAATCAGATATCACGAGTGTCAATCCCCGAGAAATAGAGCTGCAGTTCGCCATACATGAGCTTATCATGAGCGAAGTCTTGTTCGTTAAGGATCTGGAGACCTTGCTAGATGTTTATGGCGATCTGAAGCTAATGAGCAGATACCCAATTATGGACCAGCAGCAGGATTTTGTTTTCAGCGTGTTTGGGAGGGTTGAGAAAGTACTGCAAACAAACAAGCGGATGCTCGGGCAATTGCTGGAGCGCCAGGTTAGGCAAGGGCCTTACATTTCGGACGTTGGAGACATCATCATTGAATGGGCCACTGCTGACGACACAAACGAGGCGTATGAGCACTATGCGAATGATTTTTTGAAAACTGAGCTACACTTGCGTAAGGAGCTGTCCCAAAATGAGCGTACGCAGCGCTGGATGGAAGAGCGGGGCAAGGACCCCAAGCTTGAAGGTAAACCTCACACGTTCTTCTTTCACAGGGTCTTGCCACGGCTAGCGCGCTACCAGCTGCTTCTAAATCGCATTTTGAGCCACACCCCAAATGTGCGATCAACAGGCCCCTCTGCTGTCGATAACACTCAGTATCAGAGTGTCAGCAACGCTATCGACGCGTGTAACGTGCTAACCCAAAGATGCGACGATTGTGTGGATAAGCAAAAGCGCGTCACCGACGTGCAAAATTTGAAGGCCCACATAGTCTTCAAACATTCGGTGCAAACAGATTTAGAGCTCACAGACAGGAGGCGAAGGCTGGTAAAGCAAGGCGATGTGCAACGTCGTGGAGAGCTCAAAATGGACAGAGTTTCCAATCACGTTTTACTACTCGACAACTACATGGTGCTCAGCAAAAAAAAAGAGGGGCAACAGGGGACTGTATTCTACGTCAGTAGACCTCCGATTCCAATGGATCTGCTGGTCATTGAGAATGGGACCGATGAGGGCGTAGCAAAGGTATCCTCGCGGCTCGCCATCACTATACTGAGTAACGACGAGCCTGAACAGACCGATGTGGAGGACGAAAATAGCATGTACCCGCTGAGTATCACGCACCTGGGGTCCAGCGGTCATAAATACGTCCTCTATCTGCCCACAAAAGCTGAAAGACAGCAATGGATCGAGGCAATCGTGGAGATCAAGCAGGGCCGCGCGCTTCTGGCATTCACAAGCTCGAGCGAACCATTTAGTATGCGCTTGGTGACAGATGTGTTCGCGTACCCAGAAAACGAAGTTCCGCATTTGCCAATTCCGATAGCGAACACGGCCACGTATAGAGCACTCTGTGACTCCAGCGGAGCTGTAGCGGCTCACACGCGGATCATGCTCCGTCGAAAAGTGAATTGCTTCGTGCAGGTACAAGCTTGCTACCTGATGGGCACAGACCACGGCCTTTGGTTTTTCAACACGCTTGACGATAGGCCCTGGAGCGAAATCTTGAGTACGCCACAGCGCGTCCTGCGGCTACAGGTCTTGGAGATGATGAACGCCGTATTCTTGATGTGCGGAGACAGGAATCTGATGTGGTTTCCCCTCGATCAACTCATCGCCCGGGGTCTAGGGGACCGGCACAAATCCTACGGCATGCGTCTGAACAAACAGAAAAGAATCGTTGACTTTTCCGTCGCCACGTACAAAAACACTGTGGTTGTGATATATCAACAACAGAACGGCATCCTGAAAGTGATTGAGCCTTTGTACTCGTATGGGGCGGTGGGCATGCGCAATCTCACCAGCGTGGGAATCCGGCCAGCGTCTAGATGCATCGACAGCTTTCGAACGCTGGATCGCTTAGAGACGTCGGGCGAAGTCCAGCGCGTCGATGTCTTTACGAACAGCCTCGTTTTAGCCACCTCGAAATGGTTCGAGTGGGTATCTTTGGACACTAAGGCCCCGCGCAAGATACCAGCAAGTACCGTTGCGGCGTTCACTAAAGAGATGAGCACGTGGGGGAAGCCGCTCCGTGTTTTCCGTATCAACGACAACCGGTTGCTGCTATGCTACGAAGCATGCTATGTGGCCTGCGACAAACACGGCAAGGTTCCACTGCAGCCCACGACGTGGTTCCGAGACAGGCATGTCGAGGTCGCGTACGTGGCACCTTACCTCGTGCTGCTGTCGCATAGCAGCGAAATGGTCGAGATAGTAGCCACAGATACGGTACCAGGGCGCAGCGTCCAGGTGATCACTGGCAAAGACATATGCTTTTTGAGTACGCTTCCGACAAGCGTGACGATTCGCATGGCCCAGCCATGGGTGCCTGGCCGCCAGGCCGTACTCCAGATCAAGCCTAGAGCGCTTCCTTGAAACGACGCCACCTCTTCGGCGATGGTTTTTGCTACCTGCGCCTCTCGGTAAATTCCTCGACCAACCTGCAAGGGTACGACGGTGATCGATCTAGTAGATTACAGCGCGGACCGAGCGTGCCGCCACTGAGAACGTGCGTTTCGCTGCGCGGTTTACTTAGAGTACATACAACAGCTTCAGGAATTCCGAAAAAGATGGCCGCGGTCGCCAAAAAATAGACACCTCCACGTTGTGCTTTTTTTCGGGCGGAATGACAGATTCCGCCGATTTGCGAAGAAAGTCACGCAGTCATGCATACGCCCTGCTGTACGTAATTTTAGATATGCAGTTCAGACGCATTTCACAGCTGAAAGGCATCTCCTCGAGGTGCATTACCCGTGCCCATATCTGGAACGTGGCCGCGTCGTTGCGCTTCAGGCGTCAGATGCTCCTGGTCGATTGGCGCAGCCAGATACAACTGGCTTTGACCTCAGAAGATGTAGAAAGTAGAGCTTAATATATGTAAGCATTTTCAGAGGCAGGATAGCGTTTCGGGGATCGCAAAGGTATGAGCAACCTGATACCTGGAGAGACTGCTACTTGTGTATCCAGAGCGGCGTCGCCCGCAATGGGCTCGCCCGGTGTACCGGCGTGCTTTGAACATGATTCCAGCAACGTAATTCAAGCTTCCGCGTTTCCAGCGGCGCCGGGGCGCGCGGGTTTCTTGCAGGTAACACGTTGCGCGTAGGCGCTGCTGGCACCAGATGCTCAGGCACGGCCAATGAGCATAACGTGACATGGGTTAGGGCAGTACGGGTTCTCAGCCGGTGTTGCAACATCGCGCCTGCACTTCTTTATCGCTGCACGCGCTGGGACTCGGCATGGTCTCGAGCACTGTAACCACGTACGGTGGCACCGAGCGAATCGAATTCACGCCGTACACCGATAAAGAGACCCCCAGGAGTGCCAGCACGGATGGCGCCTCTGAGGACGACGACTTCCATGCGAGCGAGCACGATTATTTATTAGACAAGCACGCCGGATCACTCAACGGCTCATCAGAGGACTCACCCGGGTACTTTGCTCCCCCATATAGCCGTGGCTCGCCCGTATCGGAGGTGACAGACCGCACGGACTACGAGGAGGAGGACGCCGAGATAGGAGACGAGACCGGCCCGCCACCGCGCCACACTAGTGAGAAGACACGCCTGATGAGTGACGAAGAAAGCGTTAAGCCTGTGCGTACACCGCAGCTCGGGCGCGTAGCCTCGCGGCCTGAGCCTCAGCCTTCTCTGTCTTCTGCGTCGAAAAGAGCTGCCGTCGCAGCGGCTGAACTTAACGACGACGTCCTCGTGGGCACGCGTGTGTCAGAAGGCCATGAAAACTTCGTGACGGCATACAACATGCTCACCGGCATCCGCGTTGCGGTTTCGCGTTGTACGGCCAAGAACAACCGTCCGCTCACGAGCACTGACTTCAGCGAGACAGACGAGATCAGCTTTGACCTCAACGGCGGCGGCAGCTCCCCCTCATCGAAGTATATCTTCCAATTCAAAGATTACTCGCCTTGGGTATTCAGGCACCTACGCGACGCTTTCAAACTAGACCCTGCAGACTACCTCATGTCGCTGACGTCCAAATACATTGTGAGCGAACTAGGGTCGCCAGGAAAAAGCGGCTCATTTTTCTACTACTCGCGCGATTACCGATTCATCATCAAAACCATACATCACAGCGAGCACAAACTTTTGCGCCGTGTTCTGCGGCAGTACTACGGGCATATTCTGAAGAACCCAGACACTCTCATCTCACAATTTTATGGCCTCCACCGCGTGCGCCTGCCGTTCGGCCGCAAGATTCATTTCGTGGTCATGAACAACGTCTTCCCAGCTTTGTATGAGATCCACGAACGTTACGACCTGAAAGGTAGTCTTTACGGCCGCGAATACAAGCCCGATCCCAATAAGCCGATCGCCGTCTTCAAGGATCTAGACTGGATGCGGCGGCACAAGCGCATCATTCTTGGGCCCGAAAAACGCGAGCGGCTGATCAGACAGCTCGAAACCGACGTGCGCTTTCTGGAGCGCATTAATGTGATGGACTATTCGTTGCTCGTGGGCGTGCACTCGATGTCCGAAGGGAACGCAGCACTCAATGCACTGCTGAACCTTGCCGAGTTTGGACCCAAGGACAAGGAGGCACCGCAGACCGAGCGGCGCGTGGCTTCGGCTGCTGTTCATCGAGGCCCTCAAGGACATACTGCTCAGAAAGAATTTGCCGAGCTGCAAACGATGTTGCAACGCGCGACGCCCGAGCGGCTCAAGGAATTTGACTTTGCAGACGAGTACCGGAGCGAGTTCTATTTTTACCATGAGCATGGTGGCTTCATGTCCACAGACTCCAAGAACGACGATCGCGACATCGTGTACTACCTGGGCATTATCGACTTTCTCACGCCTTACAACTTCCGCAAATCGGTAGAGACGTTCTGCAAGGGTCTGCTGCATGATCGCAAGGATCTGAGTGCTGTACCTGCGCAGGAGTACGGCGAGCGCTTTTTGCGGTTCATGCGCGGCTCAATCGGCCCGGAAATACACCCTTCCAAAAGCTCACGACAGAGCGTGACCAAGTCTCGCGCCTCTGAGCACGTAGAGGACGCCCGTCCGGCGCCGCAGACACAAGCAGAACAGGCTGCCGCGGCTGCCGCCAGCCAGACAGGAAACCCCAGTTCCCCGGCGGTCTCGTCCGCCGCCGCTGCTGCTGCTCGCGCGGCCGCCGCAAAAGCGGATCCTAGGCGGAGTCGTCCACTTGACAGCACAGCGACCCAGCGCCAGCCAACACAGCAATATGTCCAGGCTGATGTGCTCATTGGAGCCGACCCTAGACCGTCTGCACCTCCTCATCTGCATTCGGAATCTACGGGGCGTTCTGCGATCCATGGGCAGTCGGCGCAGCCCATACACACTGCACACGCGGATTATGTCGCCGAGGCCTCTCATCCCGCCCCTAACTTTGGGACGCAGTCAGCAGTGCCCTCTTCAGAAGACGCACAGCTCGCACGGTCATCGTCTACGCAGAGCAGAGTGCCACTGGGCGGCAACGTACCAGGCCACGCCATTGCGAGCGCTTCCACAAGCCAGCTCGACCAGATGCCACTGGACCTTCTCTCCAAATCCGAAAATTCCCAGCCAACGCACACAGTCCTACCGTTCACGTCAGGGTCCTCGGCGGCTGCGACCACGCATTCGTTCGCGATGTCAGCGGCACCTCCCGTGCCCGAGACGCCAGCAGGCCCGGCCGGTCCACGGCCTGCCGACGTGAGTTCATACGCGGGGCCGGTACAGGCCCGGACACTCCCGTTCCATGCTGCACACTCTGCCACATACCTGCCACCCTTGGTAGGAGTCTCTGCCTCATCTGCATCTTTATCATCCGCATCCACGCCAGCTCTGCAGCTTATGGCACCGCGGCACCAGTCGTCTAGCGCGAGTCTGGGCACCAGACTAGGGCAGGCTGTCACGGACACGTTACCGCACGAGAGCTCGACGTCGTCAGTCAGCGGACTAGCGCGTCCGGATGCATCCATGCGCGCTAGTATCGTGGGCTACGGTGCGCAGTAATGTCAGAGCCGCCTGTGCCGTGTGCGGACATAAGGGGCTGGGGACAGGCACTTTGCACATAATTTATTCTGCTCAAATGTAATGAGATACGGTTGAAAGCGCATGTCGTACTGCGTGGCGATGCTCAATGCCAAGCATTATCGAGCCGCGTGGACCCAAGGGATCGACGGGACAACTTTAGAACTACCACGAGGAGGAACTTCGTCAGCGTTTGTGAACTTCTGTCTCGATGTGATGTCACCGCGTGTGCAGCGCTTGTGCAGATCTCGTCGATAGACATCAAACATTTTATAGCCAAGGTCAGCTGGTGGCCGCGCCAATATCAACTTGTTGGACAATAGCCTACGAGCTCCAGTCCAGAACGAGTAAAAAATGTATCTTGACAGAGCGCCAAAGGGCGTTGGTATAGCATAGGCCATCATGGAATGACAGCGTGCCCGCTGGTTTTGTTTTAGTGCGGTGAACCACTAGCCCCGTGCACTTTTGACAGCTAATATCAATTGATTCTCTAGCATACTGAATGTTCTGATACCCGACACGATCGCAAGAGTGCGTCTGCTCAAAGGGCCGGAGACCCTCCCGCTAGGTTCTGCTACTCCGATCATCGAGCCACAATCTACAGCCGGCGATCATAACCTAATCTTGCTTGGCATTGCTATGCTCGGTATTGGAGGAATTCGCTGTAGGAACGATAGACAATACAACCACTTTGCAAAGCCTACCAGAAATCAAGGAGTTTCCTCCCTTTCAAGCTAATCGAGACCTTTGCGCCGCTAGCAAATCGTAAGCGAGAGATGACTACGAGCTTGATCTAAGTTCATAAACTCGCCTGCTCAGGCTGTCATCCAGGGTCAAGACGATGACGCATGGAGCGTCGCTCTGCGAATCGTCTGTGAGCTGAGCTTCAATGACAACGTTCGAGGAAACCGGTTGATGGCTAGCCAAATACACTCACAGCACACACAGCTGTACAATAGGATACGTAATTGTCTCCTAAATATGGCTGAACTCTCTCCTCTGGGTGGTACAAGAGATTCTCTATTGCATGAAAATACTATAGACGTCAATCTATTTGTATTACCCGTATGGTAGAGACGCAAAAAATGCCGTCCCAGCAGTGGCAGATGAGGTCCCCAAGTACTAGCAGCCTTCTCCCAGTCTGAATACTATTATATTCGGCCACTTGGGTAGCTACTTAGTCTCCTCGCAGGGCCACCTCTGCCAGTGGAACCGCGTCTGGTCAAAACTTTACGAATAGCGACTTCGCGGCAGTTCACCTTTGGACAGCATCCTCAGAGATAACTCTAACCACGACGCATTCCGCTCTAGTGTTGTCGCAACTTTAAACTCTAATAGTAGCGATACAACCAATCACATGAATTCAGGTCTTAAGACGTACATCACTGGAGGGTGCTGTGTAGCACAAGACTGAGCATACTGTCGCTGAATAGCAGTAGCAACTAGTAACTCTGTTCCACTGGTGGACCGAGGAGATTCATATGTGTCCACGTCCCCACAAGACTTTCCAGATAGCCTGCCCGAAATATTGTCAGACGTGATTGTGACCTCCTATCGATAGCCCTTACGAGAAGGGCGGAAGTTCCTGTTTCTTGACACATGAAACACTGACAGTAACCAGACAAGTGCTGGATTCTGAACTGGCAACAGACGTCACCGGATGCTTTCAAGAACCAATAACGAGTAGGTTATCATCTTGTATGCCATAGAAGAGAAGCGACCCTCGACCAAGTGTCGGAAAGTCTGCGTGACTTGGACCGCAGCAGGGTGGTACAACCCATAACCCACAGAAACTGCCACTCTAGGCGCCGTGCAGAAGCGTGCAGACGACTTAGCAAGATATAACTAGTTAATATATATGTAAATATTCTAAGATGGTATATGAGCGCGCAAACCGAGCCATATAGCGCCACCACGCGTCACGCCTTATGTCGAACCTAATCTCCCAGACCTCTCCCATCCGCTCCGTCCGGCCCACCGCAGCCACCAGTTGGCGTCACCATGTGCTACGCCTAACCTGGTTTTGGGGACAGTCCCAAAGCGAGCCGCTAGGGCACTTGCAGGTGTGGTGGCGCTGCTTATGTGGACACCCAGCGTGCACCCTACACAACCAAATGTCCGCCACCATTCCGCGAATTTCGGCGCAGGCTTTGCTGGACTTGCAGAAGAGCGATAGCCCTGTGATCGTGCTTGATTGCACGATCGACCGCGGGGCGACGGACGGTCGTGCACACTTCGCTGCCGAGCACATTGCCGGCTCCCGCTACTTCCCGTATCTAGACATTACGAGCGAGGGCCCGTTTCCGGCGACGATGCCGCGCACGTTCGCCGAATTCTGCAGTAAGATGGGCAAGCTCGGCTTCAAGCGCAGTGACAAGCTTGTTGTGTACGACCAGCAGTGCTTCTTCGGCTCGCAGCGCGCGGCGTTCGTGCTGGCGACTTTCGGCCATCCCGACGTCGCCTACCTGGACAGCTACGCCGTGTATAAACAGCTCGGCGGAACGACTGCCACAGGTGCTGACGAGTTTGTGCCCAAAGAGGTGGAGTATGCAGACCCCGCCGCTGAGAAGGTCGTACCGAAGCTATGGTTCGAGCTGCAGGATATCGTGAAGCTGTACTCCTCGGGTGAGGTCGCAGCGTACAACATCATCGACGCGCGCATGCCGAGCATGTATGCAGCCGGACACCTCCGTGACGCTGTCAACATTTTCTATAAGGACTTGACTGAGGATCAGCACTACAAGTCGGCCGAGCAGATAGCCGCGATTCTCAAGCAGAAGGGCATCGACACGACGAAGCCCACCGTCGTGTACTGCAACTCGGGCACCACGGCGTGCGTCGTCAAAGCCCCTATTGATGAACTCCTCGCGGTCCCAGCGATTGTCTATGATGGCTCGTGGAACGAGTACGGCAAGATCGGCCCGAAGGAGTACGCTGTTGTGGCGTGAGCAACTCGACGACAGCACGGCGTGTGCCTAAGTTGATGCGTGTTTTTGCCGTGATTCAATGGCGGCGAGCGCTGAGCTGGCTGCCCCGCGTCCAGGGGCAACCGTGGCTGCTGGACCACGCGCGGGATGTGGTGGAGTGTCCCAGCTGGTCGCAACTCGGTCCCGAAGACGCGTTCAGTACTCTGAAGTATAGAACCGCTCAGCCCACCTCCTGCTGAGATCCTGGAAGCTCGCAACGATACAGGCGGCCTCGGTAGTGGATGACAGAATTGCGTGCGCGCAGGTACCCTTGCCGGCGCCGCTCTCTGCGTGCTATAAATATAAAAATGTCAATATATAAACCCGCTTTAGACCTACGAGCGTGTTACAAAGGCTCTGCACGCCACCAGTAGCGAGTTGGGTCCGCGTGAAGCAACAAACGACAGGTTCCCACCGTTCTTGCGCGCGCGCCTCCGCGCACTGCGCAGAGCGTGCAGCCGTCCTGGATTGGCCCACTTCAAGATAGTCTCACAATTCCACCGTCTGCTGCCTTCCGTCGGCACTCACCGACGTCACAGCGCGAGAGACCTGCGCGTGGCGCGACGGCGCAGGCTGGTCGTGCCATCGAGCATTAGGCGGCGGAGGCCCTAACCACAAACACCCCTAACCCGGGATTCACGCCTCCACAAGTGCCAGAACGGCTCAGCTGCTCGCCTAGTTTCCCCGCGCAAGCTGTGTGCAGATTGCAGAGACGGGCATGTTCAGCGAGTACGCGTCTCGGTACCTCTCGCGCTCGCGCGCTACTCCTGCGCCGCTGTTCAATGGCGCGATATCTGAGATAGACGACGATAGCGACGATAACTACCTCGGGCCGGACAGCGACTTCGCCGCATCGTTCGCAACCACCGACACTCGCGCGTCCTACTCCAGCTCGAATGAGGATGACCCCCCCAGTGAGCTTCTCATCGAGAGGCCGTCCGTACCGCCCGCCCGCGCATCGCGCGCGCCGCGCGAGGCGCCATACGAGGCGCCGGCGGGAGCCCTCAACCCACAGGCGTCAAACGAGCTGTCGTTCCTAGGTCGCCCGCGCCCCACTGTGTTCGTGGAGACCGCGGTAGCGTGGGTTTACGCCGTGCTGGCGGCTCTCGCGCTCGTAACGTCGGCACTCTTCGTAGTGTCCGGCTCGCTGCAGCAGGGCGCAGTGTACGCTGCGTTCGCGCGGTCTGCGCGTTACGTCGCCGCTCATGCGCTCGTTGCGTGCGGCGTGTCGTTCGCCTGGCTGGCGCTAGTACGGCGGCACCCGCGCTCCATCATCCGTGCGTCCGTCGTGCTGGTGCCACCCGTGCTGCTATCGACTGTCATCTATGCAGCGACATGGAACGTGCATGCGGCAGTGGGCTACGGCTCGGTGGTGCCGCTTGTGGTTGCCGCTCTGTGGGCCCGCTACTTCCACCGCGCTGGCGGGCGCCTCGACAAGGCGACGCGCGTCGTCGAGGTCTCCGTCAGCGTCATCAACGAGTGCTCCGCGCTGTTCCAGCTGCTCGTCGTCCTGGGCGGCATTGCAGGGCTGCTGGTGTCCGGTGTGTGGCTCGTGTTCGTCGCGCACGCGTGCTCGATGGGCTGGCCCGGCATTGCGTTCGCAGCGTTTCTCACGCTGATGTACGTGTGGACATGGGGCGTGCTGTGTGCGCTGATCCAGTCCGTGCTTACACTAGTGACAGCACGCTGGTGCGCCCGGCGTAGCATGCAGGGCTGCCTGAGCCTCAGCGTCCAGGAGACGCTGGCTAACTCGGCGTCTACGGCGTGCTATGCGGCGCTCGTTGCGGTGGCCGTGCGTGGCCCTCTTTTTGTGCTGCCGCACGCGGTGCAGAGCGCGCTAAAGGCGCTCGTTGGCTGGGCACTGCCTAGCGTCGTTGAGCTGCTGAGCCCGCTATGCTACCCCGTGTCGATTGTGCACCGCTGCTCGTTGCACGCCGCGGCTGCCGACGTGCGCGCGTTCGACGCTGACCTGGGCACGTACCACCTGGCGAAGGTGATGCTGACCGCGACGCGGCTGTGCTGCTCGCTGGTCACGATGTTCCTGTGCTGGGTGCATGCCGACCGGCTCAGCGATAGCTCGTCGTTCTCGGCGTACCTTGTCGGCGCGTCGGCCTTCGCTGTGGGCTACGTCGTCTCGGGCACGGCCGAGAACGTGCTCAGCACCGTCGTCGATGCGCTGCTCGTTTGCTTTTGCCTGCATGCACACGCACACCCGGAGCTCGAGGAGCTCTTCGCGGCGACGCTCGCGTCCGACTACCATGACGCCGAGCCATAGACCTAATGATCCGCATGTTACGAACTCTAGACTGCCCTGCGGCATATTGCATCCCGCCAAAACGTGCTATGTATTAATAGTATGCGCCAGCCCTCACAGGCGCACGGCCCTTACATACCAAATTTATGCATCTATTCGAGTTTGTACGCGAAAGCACAGCCGACGCCGTCTGGGCCGGTATAGCACAAGTCCCGACGGTGTCAGCACCCAGGTCCACTTGTGCGGTAGCACTCACGCGCCGACGAGGGCCGCGCCCGCCGACGCGGTGCCTGTGGTAGCGACAGTGGGCGCGCGCGAGCGCCCTGAATGAGCTCATAACCGCCGGCGCTGACCTAAACACGCCGTTGATGGCGGACAAGGCGGACAAGTACGAGCTGCTGCTCGCACAAATGGAGGCGCTGCTCGTGGCGAACGGCGTGTCCAATATGGCGAACGCGGCCGCACTGCTGTTCTCGTTCTACCACTCGCAGCCGCGTCCGCAGCGCGAGGTCAACTGGGCCGGTTTTTACACAATACGCGGGCGCATGCTGGAGCTGGGTCCTTTCCAGGGCAACGTCGCATGCCAAATCATCGAGTTCGGCAAGGGCGTGTGTGGCACAGCCGTAGCCGAGAACCGTACCGTGCTTGTGCGCGATGTGCATGAGTTCCCGGGGCACATCGCGTGCGACGCGGCCAGTAGCAGCGAGATCGTCGTGCCCATCTGCGAGCACCAGCGGGTCGTCGGCGTCATTGACATTGACTGCCGCGACGTCGGCGGCTTCGACCGCGTCGACCAACGCTACCTCGAGCGCCTGGCCACCTTGCTCGCGCCGACGATCGCGCAGCTGCAGCCCGTAGACAACGACGATGACGAGCTCGTCGTGGGCTCGCCGCATCTGCTCGACTAGCCGGCGCCAGCGCGGCGCCGTAGAGACGCAGAGCGGCGTCGCCTCGCTTTACTGCTTAGAGGAGAATAAAATAATACGTAGCCCTGCGGAGCTTGTGAGCAAAGCCGCGCCTGCCCGGGTGCAGGTGTGCGGCTAATAAATAGCATCGCGGCGTTGCGCGATCAGATGATCATGACGACCCAGAAACAGAAAACCACAAAGCCGGCGAAGAGCAGCCACTGCCGCCACCCGACGCCGGACTCGTCGGCCGTTTTGACGAGCCGTTTCACCGTGCCTTTGACGGACGTTCGCGCGCTGTCGAACTGTTCGCCCAGCGTGGACAGCACGCCGTTAGTGTTTGAAGCCTCCTTGCCAATGTTCAGCGAGAGGTCTTTCAGCACAGAGATCTTCGAGCTAATCGCCTCGACGAGCTGGTCGTTCTGCGCTTCGGCGTGGTCGTTTGCGGCGTCTCCATACTGGAACGGCGACTCGGGGTACCGCGAGCGCGGTCGCTCCTGGCCGCGTGCCGCGGTCACGGGGGCGTACTGCTGCGCACCAGCGTACGGCCGGGCGTTTGCAAACAGCTGTGTTCTTTCCTTTGCGCGCTGCGCGGAGCTCATGCGTGTCGGTAAGTGCCAGGTATTCGCAACGCCGCCGCCTGCACACCTTACGTGATACCGTTGCCGCGCAGACGCCTGTCCATAATAACGCGTCGCTGCGGTCCAGCACTGCGTCTGCGTCCTTCTTTTGCCGCTGGCCATGAACAAGCGCTTCGTCGAGGCCGATCTCGAGGGCGTGAAGTACACGGTCGCTGCCGCGGGCTACGCCGACGCGATCAGCGTCTCCGTATACAAGAACGACAAGATGGGCAAGGTGCTGCAGTGCCAGCTCCATCCAGTCATCGGCGGCGCACTCAGCGACGACGGGATATTCGCGAACGTGGCGCCAGAGCCGCTGCTAGGTAGTGGCGACGCTGACGTTGCGGGAAAGTTCTACACGGAGACCATCGCGTCTCTGATCCTACGTCAGGCGCCGGAAGAGAGCCGCAAGCTCGTACTAGGACTCGGGGATCTCGGGCCACGCGACGGAGCCGTCTCAGAATTTCACAAACGCGAGTTGCTGCACGTCACGGAGCTCGTGCAGCAGGCGCGGGTGTGGTAGTGCTGCGCACGTTGAGTACGGAAACGGAGTGCGTGTGGTGCGTGCGTAGTCCGCTTCACATGCCCTTCTTTGCGCATTAAGTGTACCCTCTGTATAATAACAGCGGACCAGCCGCCCACGCGACAGTTCAGCCTGTCGCGTCTAATAGATTAGGTCTGCCTTCTTCTGCCCGCTTTGCCCTGCGTTTCGATCCTCCTCCGTAGGCTCTCTTTTTCTATGTGCTGCCGCGTCGCCTCAGTCGGCAGCCACGTCCTCTGTCACAGAGAGCACCTCGACCAGGCCCTCGCCGTTGCTGCGCTCAGACACGAGCCGGTCGATCTCTCTAAAATCCGCAGGGTTGATCAGTCCCGTCACCTCCCAGCTGCCGGCCTCGATGCGCTCGCTCTCGAGCACGTTGAGCAAACCCTTCAGCTCGTCGGCGTACGCCTGGTGCCCAAGCTCGTCGCTCACGCGAATGCGCATGCGTGCGCGTACGACGGGGATCAGCTGAGCATCCACAAGCGCCTTGATCGCGTCAAGCGCCTGCGCCTTCGCGGGCCGCGCCGTGCTGAAACGGAAGTCGAGCCTCTGCAGCGTCTTCTCCAGTATCGACGCGGGATAAGGCCTCCCGTTCTTCGGGTTGATCACTTTTGCCGCGACGATCTGCAGTGCTGCCTGGTGCAGCTGCTCTTGCTGCTGCTGCCGCTCCTTGTTGCCGACCTGCAGCTCGCCCTTGTTGAGAATCTCGAGCACGACGGCGTCGACGTCGGTCGTCCCGAAGTACTTTGCTAAGTCCTGTGAACTCGCGACCTGGCCCTTGCCGACGTTCACAAATACCTGCGGCACCTGCACGACCTCGTCGAGGTCCTTCTCGATGCCCGCGCGCCAGTCCTGCACCTTGTTGCGGTAGCACACAATCTCGAAGCGCCGGTCGCCCTTGCGCATGCGTACCTGCGACACATTCGTGAACTTCACGACGCTCTTCGGTTGGCTGATCACGGCCGACATCGCTACGCGCCTGCCCTGCGCCGCTCGCACGGTTTACTAAGGCGTACGCCCGGCAGCGTCCGCTGCGCGGTGGGAAATTGATAAATAAATAAAACACGTAGCGCATATTCGAACTATGTAAAGCAGTCACATCGGCCGTGGCCGCCGTCGGTTTTTGCCAGGAACGCTGAAGTCGGGGTTGCTTTGCAGGGCAAAGTCGCTAGTCTGCACTGCTTGCCGCACTGGCTGCGCCGCAACCGGCGCGTACGCAGGTGCGTACGCCTGCGCAGGCTGCGCATATCGGGGTGCGTACTGCTGCGCGTATTGCGGCGCGTACTGCTGGGTGGGTGCCGCGTACTGCTGTGCATATTGCGGCGCGTAGCCTTGCGCATACTGCTGAGCGTATTGCTGTGCGGGTGCGGCATACTGTTGCTGGCTGGCCGGCGCGTAGCCCTGCGCGTAGCCTTGCTGCTGCGGATAGTACGCGGGCTGCGCTGCCGGCCTCGCCGCGCGCTGCTGCTGCTGCTGCTGCTGCTGCTGCCAAGCTCGGGGTTGTGGTACCGGTTGCACGAACTGGTCGGACTGCACTGCCTGGGGGGGTGTATACTTCGCGCCTGCGACGCGCTCCTGCGTCTGTGTGTACGCTGTCTGCCCGGGCTGCGAGCGTGGGCCGCGCGGCGGCGACCCGTTCGGACGAGGCAGCGTGCCGGCGCCCGCTAAGCCTGCGCCAGCGAGGGCTGTAGTCGCGGCAGCACTAGCGGACGCCGCTGTGGAGGCCGCGGCCGCGCCCACGGCTGCCGGTGTGCTGCCGGAACTTGTGACGCTGGCCAGCTGGGCCTGGGCCTGTGCATGCGATATGCTGGTCGGAGGCTTCGAGATCGGCATGCGCACGAGATTGTTCGGCCCTTGGCGCACGCGCACGCTCTCCACACCCTGGACATACGCGCCCGCCGGCAGGACTGCACTTTTCGAAGGAGATCCAGCCGCGCCGGTTCCGGCGCGGCGGTCGCCGTAGATCTCACTAGCCGAGTTGTAAACACTCGAGTCCATGGATCGGTGCGATGCCGTCTCCGGGACGTCCGCACCTGGGGTGGTCCGCGGCGGCACTATCGGAGCGCGCTGGTCGCGTAGCAAATTATCCTGTGATGCGTTGCTGAGCGCTGAGCTCTCAAGCGAGTGGTTCGACACGTTATACGGGCCTTTGATGTCGGCAAGCTCCGCGAAGCTGCCAGAAGTCTTGTCGTCGTCCAACATGAAGAAGCCTTTCCCGGAATCCAGCAGGTGCTCCTCGTCGAGGCTGGCGCTATCCTCCGCCTGCGCTCTCTGCGCGTCACGGAAGCAGAGTCCAAAGAAGACAATGTACACAATACTGAGCACAGTCGCGGCGAGCGTGAACCACGCTGCGAACTGCATGCGTACCCGGAACAGTAGAATCTCGACGATGAACGACAGTGCCGTCACCAAAAAGGTGAAGACAAAAAAGCAGAGCACGAAGATATACCATCCAAGATTCGTCCACAGGGTGCCGCACGCCAATAACAGAGAAACGAGCTGCAGTCCAGCGGCTACGACATGCGATAGCAATATCTCCGTGAGGATCTTGCGCCCATTCGACGAGGAGACGTACTCAAGCTCGCTGTCGTCGATGTCGTAGCCGACAGTGTATCCCGTGCAACTCAGACTATCGTCGTCGACTTTGCAGTAGCCGAACACGCCATAGTAGTGCTCACTGGTCGTCGCTAGCGCGAGCTTGCTTTTGGAGAGAGGACTCGTGAAGACGCCAACGGTTTGGAAACCAAAGGCCAGAAACACGAGCGCACACAGCAAAAACGCGTTTCTGTTGAATGCCATTACGGGTAGAAGCTGGCACGGCGCAACGTGTGGGCGATGTGTGTAGGCGTCTTTTCTGTCCACCGCCCCGAGGCGGTTACCCCTGGACGCGTTTGATGTTAGGGTTTAAACTAAGATAACCTCGATGATGCTTAGCCACCACAGTCGCAACGATAACCAACAAATGCAAAAACCCCGGAGTCGGGCCTCAATTTGAGTAGCCTGCGGTTGATTTTGCGGAAATGGTTATGAACGTGGGGTAATTTTGTCTGTGAATCTAGGCACCCTAGTTTTTCGCTCTGTTCTCGCGCGCTGGCCCATCCCTAGATAGGCAGATAAGGTCTATATCACATGATATGCGGAGCGCATGGCCTGACTTTCGACCTGCATGACGCTAAATATAGCACGTCAGGCGCGCGATAATGCATGCGGAATGTCAACACGAGCGCGACCCTTTTCGCGGATCCGACGCGACCAGAAATTGCCGAGTCATGCCGTCAAAGCAGAGCAGCATTCTCTTGATGAAAGATCGCTAAATTGTAGTTTGCATTTGGTTCCATATCCTGAACGCTAGCGCTAAGATTGTGGGGTAGGTTGTCACGTTTTGTGGCGGGCCAGCCCTCCGACCAGCCGCCTCGCCTTACTTCCTGCCATCAACGGATGGTAGGAGAGGACTTGGCTGAGATGGGCTCGGATTAAATATAATTTATCAGCGCATTCTTTATCGCGCAAGAGCTCCTTAAGACAGGGCTTGCTTGCATGGCGAGAGGCTGCCGATGAAGACAGCTTGACGCTTTAGAAGACCATCATTACCACAGCAATGACTCCACGAGAATGAAAGGCGCACGATGGTCGACTGACTCGACAAGGAGGATCATGGTGCCGATATATATTCCTAAAACAGCGGACTTTGACGTCCATCGGGCAGAAGCCTATTGAAACTTGATCGGTTTGAGCTTTCACTTATTCAATCGCCATAAACAGTAGTTAGTTGCATGATTCTGAATCCTGAGAAGCCATCTGAATTGATAAGAACGTATACGGAGATATGCTCTTGCCTGAACCTCTGTGGTATCAGCAATAGTTTTCATGCAATGAATATTGTGATGTAGAAATGAGCTCTCGAACTGCTACGGGTACTCTGGGGCTCGAGGCAGTGTTCATCGGAAGCAAAACTAGCTTCTGTGGAGGCTCTTTTAAACCGGGTGCACACCGTTTCAAGCGCGAAAAATGGACCTTCCAACCAAGGAAACCGGAATGTCTGTAACGACACCAATCCTTCGGCTTGAGATACCAGGCAGCCAGTCTCAGGCGGATCTCGGTGTCGCGAGACGTTTGTGGGTGTCAGCGTCACATGTAGATAAGGAGACGATCTCTGGATAAATAAACTAACAGTGCCGCGCTGAATAGAGTAGGGAGTTCAATCCTAGCTGTAAATATGAAGTGCTCTGGCCCCGTTTCCAACAAATGGCGAGGCCTAGCAGTGGCATAGCGTTTCTCGGCAATCGCGCGAACTGGTAATCGCTAGCAGGCGATATCACCTGATCCTCCGTGTGAAACCTGATCCTCAACTTGAAGTTCGTCATATAAATAGTGTCAGGAGATTGAAAGCTACTAGAAGCAATTCAAGGAGCGGCAAAACACTAAATCCGAACTTTGGTATTACGGTCTCCTGTTTCAGCAGCTCTTTATTCTGAACACTGCTCGAGCACTCATTGGATGCGCCCAGGGAATGCATACCTTATGTAACCGTAACGCCGAGAACTTCTCCTTTGACGCGCGAGTCACATGTTCTTAGAATCTACGCTGTGCGCTTGAGCAAAACACCTTTCGTCCCGATCGTGTTTGCCCGGGGGCATTACATCACAATAGGGCCCGCAAGCTGATTATGGCAAACCATGAACAAGCTGTGAATGATATAGTAAATGCGCTATTACTGGAGTCTTGCGAATCTGTGATACTAGCTGCACTGTTCGAAGAAAAACTGATACGGCAAAATTGGGGACCGGCAACGAAATTACCAGTGACAAAGTCCGGCGAAATTAACGGCCGGCCGGCGCTTCTGCAGCAACGGGGACTCGATATTTACGGTCAAGAAAAGCCCACGGAGACGAAATACTTCACGTGTCAATTATGTGAGAGGAAAGTTGCCGCTAATAGGTTCGCGAGCCACGTTGCCAAGTGTGCGACGAGAGGACGCCGGACGCGTCCTGGTACGTATGTGTGAGCCCATACACCACCCAGCATGTGTGTCTTGTTGATATACTCTTATTCTAGCATCTAGACCCTTCGTCACATTTCGGCACTGGCCGATGTGGCAAGTCGCTGTTTCAATGTTTGTGTATGTATGCACATGCAGTCATGCACATAGGTAAACTGGCAAGCAGATTCTAGTTCAGTACCTTCTCGAAGAAGGCAATTATGTCCGCGATTTCCTCGTCATCGGCTGAGTGTGCAAGACCTTTATAGGTTTTGAGGTCAACGCTGGTGCGCCCGGCTACCTTCTCCATAAACTCCTTGGCATGCAAGCTCTCTGCCGGAGGAACGATCTCATCATAAGTGCCGTGGCAAAGAAGAACCGGAGTGTTTCGGTTGACCATGGATTGCTTTTTCTCCAGAGTCTCGGTGATGGGCAGAAACCCGCTAAGCCCCAGAAAACCAGCAAGAAGATGCTCCTTGCAAAGTAGCGACATAACCTCGGCAATCGCAGCCCCTTGCGAGAATCCGCCAATGACTATCTTCTTGGGAGATATGCCGCTGCTGATCTCGTCTTTGACGTATGAGCGCACCAGGTCAACCGACGCGAGGATCCCCTTTTCGTCTACAGAAGAAGAGCGAATGTCCTTGCCGAAAGCACGTAGATCGAACCAACCTGTGGATTTGTCGCCCAGCAACGCATAGAAGCGCTCGGGAGCGTTGGGAAAAACGAAGTTGACGTGTTGGAGAGCGGGCAGCTCGTGGCATTGCTTCGCAAGAAACGACCAACCGGCCCCGGAATCACCGAAACCATGAAGGAATATCACGGTTGCGGAGGCGTTCTTCGGCGCTGCGACTCTGAGGGCCATGGTACTGGTAGAAGTGGAGCCGCGCTTTCGCTGACGGGATGCGCGGTGTTGGATGCCGCGCTACGGCTAGGGTACGTCTAACCCTACAGCTAGCTTCTGATCAGCAACGAGTAGCGTGAAGCGCATAAATGACGCACAGTGCCATATAGGGCAACTGCCAAGCGAGGCGCTCTGATGGTCCAACAGAGAACGCAGAAGCATTTAACGGCCATGCCGATCATTTCCCATATATATATAAATATGCATTTGTCTACCACGAAACAGTGCCCGGGTTCCAGTAGTGTGAGGGGCTCACTTGCTCGTCCACCCACAAAAACCCTGTGCTGACCATGTTGTCGAGTACATCCTGGCTGTGCTCAACCGACCAGCCCAGATTATCACGCAGGACTTCGGTGGAGACATATCCCAAAGCGTCGCACGCTACATACACTTCCCCTTGGGCCGAGCTGAGCTCCCCTGTGACCGTGCGTACGACACTGGAACCATTCGAGAGCTTCTCTAGACGCACGTCGGGCCCCAAAACTGATAGATCACTTATGGCCTTCGTAATCTCCTTTGCAGTTAACTTTTCCCCCAACAGGGTCTGCAGCTGGTGGTGCAACTTTGACAAGGACATGCAGCCTCCATTCTGGGCGCCCAGGCCCTGGCAGACCTGCACGATCGCAACAGAGAGTCGCGCATAAAACTCCGGTGTTCGGGCGTGTCTTTCAAGAGACACCTGCAAGGGGTCGATACCGAGACAGAGGCATATATCTGCCAGGGCTGCCCGTGCTTGAGGGTCGCCCAGTATCTCTTTTCCATGCCTCTTTTCAAGCTGCATGACCAGCTCCTCAAGACTAACCAGTTGCTTGGCGACTGCCGTCGAGGCCTCGCTGTTCAACGCCGCCCCGATGGCGACGTACTGCATACTACGGAGATGCGAGCGAGTGGGTCAGGGCACAACGATAGCGTATCAGGGTTTTCTGTAAAATGGCTCGCCGCAGTTAGCAAGCAGCTAACGGCAGTCAGGGCGTGCGCGTAAGTCAGTCTATCCACGAGAGCGCCAAAGTCGTGAAGCAACCCGGTCCGCTCGATACGCCTCCTGGTTTAGGGTAGGTGCACGCTCGCTCCCGGCACCCGCGATGCTTAGCACACGCGGAGGCCGGAAAGGGGAGTTAAGCCGCGCAAAGCATGCATCCGTATCTAGTGTATGTGTGTGGGCAGGGGTACAGTGCATGGGATTACGTCATGGCCATTAGCTTGCAAGACAGGAAGCACGGAGATCAACAACGTCACGAACAATCGCAGATAAGCGCCAGAGCTACTGATACGGAGGACCAGCACGCTTGTATGTCTGGAGCGCACGGGCGAGTCAAGTCCAAAAATCCCCATGGTGCGATCAGTAAAGTAGTAGCGGGCGTTGGCCAGCAGCTGGACGGTCTGGTCACCATCGTGCAGGACGTTGGCGCGAGCCCAAGCGACCGCATTGCCGCGGCAGAGGTTATCCGCTCTCTTGTCGAATTCCAAAGTATGTCTTCGGTGTCGGAGATTTGGTATGCGACCCAACCGCTGCTCGGAAATGATAACATTAGCGACGTGAGGCGGGCGGGATGGAGATTGATGCTCAGCTGTCTCGGCAGAGACGAGCTCAACAATTCCACCGTCTCCGCCTACTACTCGGCGATTGTGGCGTACGCTAACATTGAAGATTTCGACCTAGTTCTGGCCTCTTTGAACAAACTCACCTTATCGGGCCGCAAAACGATAAGCACCACGACCGCGCGGAATCTTCCGCACGTGCTCATCAGATGGATGCAAATGCTAGCGCTAAAAACGCAGGAACTACGCAGCAGTCCTAATCTCAAGGATCCAGCTGAGCAGGCAGGCGGGCAAAGCTCGAACGTGAACTTCCATGAACTTCTTGAGTACACTGCACGCTGCCTGAAGTTTAATATGCACATCTGGGAGCCTATAGAAATCGAAAAATTACTGCTCACGGTCGTCGCAATCATTCGGCGAACCTCCGAGGTCCACGACTGCCGGCTGTGCTGCCGAATCATCGACACTGTTATATCCTACGGACTTGTGCCTGCAACTGTTTTGCAGCCAATTCTAGAGGTGCTTTGCGCATTGATTACGATTATCCCCGAGCTGCGCGAGGAAAGTAAAGCAATCGTGTCTAGCCTGAGTAGTGGGCACCTGCGCAACGTCACTTGTATACGACTGTGCTCAATCCTCGACTCACCCACAGCGGAAATCACTGTGGCGATGAGGTCTGCTGCAGCTGTTGAGCTAGCGCATTTCCTGGTGAAGCAAGACTTAGCACAGCGCTCCGATGAAGACGAAGATACCAGCGCCGCCCCTAGCGTCTCGCAAAGTCTAATCAGCGATTCGGGTAGTCCGACTGTTTCTGGAGACAAGGAACCCTACATTGACATCGCCATTCCTATCTATGAGGTGCTTGAAGCGTACCACCGGACCCTCAAAGAAGATAAAACCCCCCTGCGACTTACAGTAACCATACTGGACTGCGTGCTCGTTCTTATCACCAAAATGTCTGTCCTTCAGCGCCTCTATACCAGCGCCGGGCAAGAGGAAGGCTCGCCGTCTGAGATTATCAGACTGCTGAGCGAGATTTACCGTCGCAACAACGCCATTATAGAAGAACAGGGTACAAACCTACCGCAACTCCGACAGCAACTAGAGCCACAATCGTCGCAACGTTCCCAGGTCAGCTTTTCGTCGCACAGCATGCGCGAGGATAATATTATGAGCAGTGAAGACCTGATGCTGATGGACAAATTCCGAACTCTCATGGCGGACTTGGCGGCATGCATCTCCGGAGCTGCCTTGGACAAACTGGGCCCTGTAGATCCTTATGAGCAGATTTACTCGTGCTTACAGCTGTGCGACTTCCTCGATCAGACCTCCTGCCAAACCCTCCTCTGTTCTATCGACGCTTTGCAGTTCTGCACGCCCGGAATCCGTGGATGGGAGAGTAGAGTCCGTGAAGTCGTAGACAAGCTTTACATCCACAGAAAGGACTCCAGTAGAGTACAAGTCCTGAAGGTTGTAAGGCCCGTGTTCAGTCTAGAGCCTTTTGAGGAGGGCTGGATCAGCGAACCAGAACTGACAGCACTCACTAGCCTTCTATTTGGTGAGATGTCCTCTGCTGACACCCACCTATTAGAATCTTTGGAGGAACTTTTTGAGAACCAAATCTTTCATACCGCGAAGCCTGTGTTCAGAAATACATGCCGTCGGCTCGCCTCAGTTGCGACGGAGTCGGACAACCCCGCTGCAGCATTGAGCGCCGTCAATGCACTTATCAAAGCCTTGGCTAAGGCTTTTTTGATTCACGATTTCCACGGGAAACTCATCATCAGCACTCTGATTGATATTTGTCGCAACACGTTTGACAAACCTGACGTTTTTTCGCGGAGCTTCAGCGTAGTTTGCCGCCTGCGTGTGGATACTTGGGATAAGCTACTGCTAGTGGAGACCACAACGGAGCCGTCTTATGGCAAGACGCTGTCTGAGTATCAGGAACCGCTTCCGCCCGTTCTGGCATCTATTCACTCTGTCAATTCCCTGGTGCTTCAGCTCTCACCCGCCTCAGATCCAAAAGGTCTCAGCTTGATGCCGGTCATTGAGCTCATTGTTGAGGTGCTGAGGCGCATGGAATCCCTCAATGAGCGCACAGTGGCTATTGCTCTAATTAACACGGCGTCTATGCTCACGAATTGCCGGATATTTGAAATTGATGCCGAGGCTTCTGCTCCAGTGCTCCAAGAACTGAACGAGCTCTTGCTGCAATTTGTTGGATCCGGAGGCACGAAGTTCCCCAGAACTGCTGCCGGTGGTGTGAAACAATCCTGTGTTTGCGTGGCCATACATGCTTTGACTATCCTGCTACCTTACAAGGATTTGTTTCAAAAGACTGAGTATGACAAGTTGATACACACTCTAGTCGTCTCCATCAGCCAATCCGTACAGACGACAGGTTGGGCCGTCAGTTGTTTTACCGTTGCTTGTTATGAGTCGGCCAGCTCGGTACAGAAGTATCTGCCCCAAATTCTGAGCCAGCTACAGCTGAAAATCACCAACAGAGAGTGCAGCATGCACATCCTTGATTTTCTGCTGAGTCTCGCCCTAGAAGGCTCTTTAACTAAGAATTTCACCGAACAGGATTATAAAAGGGTATTCGGAATGTGCTTCTCATTCATTCAAAATACTCACGACTGGTTACATCGAGTCAAATCCAAGGATGATGTTGCAGCGCAGTGGCTTATACGTCTCGCCTACTCTGCGGTCGAGAATCTGTTTCTCAACATTCCCCTGCGTAACCGCAAACACCTGGTCTCGTTTCTCATCCGGAACTTGATTCTAGCCAATCACGATCCCACGTCTGTGGATCCGAATAGCTTGGTGGTATACGACATGGTCAACATGTTCGCGTATTCTGACGTCCCATCACGAGTTTATATGGACAAACATGTACAAGATGGCCCTGAGTGGGAAACGCGGCGCTGGCTGCGTGGAATCGTTGTGACCGAGATCCGCACGAACCGGAAGACAGGCGAAGCAATAAGAATCATCCGGAGGCCTGCGGGCGTCATCACGACGCGCATGAGGCCTGCTCTCTCAGACTACGAGGTGCTTTTAGAGTCAGAAAGTATCGCAAACGACGACACTATGCCGTACAGTGCGAACTACTACTTCCTGTGCGGACAGCTCTCACTGGCGACATTCCCGAAAGTTGTCCCAGCCATTGACGACATCTCTGCTGTCAGCACAACCAGCGTTACACCCTTGGACTCCCCGATCGAGACTCGGTCGATAGCAAACTCGCTTATTCCGGACACCTCAGCTCCGATTTCGCGACAGTCGCCGCGCAGTGTTCCTATTGCTATTCCAGATGAGCCGCAGGCCAACCGCGCCATCTCCACTCTGGACAGGGTGCCGATCGTGGATTTTTACAAGGTTGGCGTTATCTACGTTGGGCCAGGTCAGTGCACGGAGAAAGAAATTCTTGGCAATACCAGCGGTTCTGAAGCTTATCGTCGCTTTCTGGAGGGCATTGGTAATCTCATTCGGCTAAAAAACAACCGCTTCTACTATGTTGGTGGGCTTGACACTCAGGAGGACTTAGATGGAAAATTTGCGATTGCCTGGTCATCAAAAATCCAGCAGATCATCTTTCACACGATCACCATGATGCCGACAGTGGAAGGGGATGATAGTTTCTCATCGAAAAAGAGGCATATCGGCAACGACTTCGTCAACATCTACTTTGATGAGAGCGGCATCGACTTCGAGTTCGATGTCGTCCAGTCTCAATTCAACTTCATACAAGTCGTGATCACCCCGGCCAGCTACTCGGGAGAACGGAAGTACTGGAAGGTCAGAGCGTACCGCAAGGAGGGCATGCGCAACACCATGGCAGCGTATGAATTCAAGGTCGTGCAAGATTGCAATCTTGCTCTGTTTGTCCGCAACTTATGTCTGAAGGCGAGTCAGTACGCCGCAATACACAATCTCGGCGGAGACTACATGGACAACTGGGTCTATCGGTTGCATTTGATAGAGCAGCTGACGGATCGGGTGTCAAAATTGGAGGCCCAGAGAGGCGGCTCCGACTCTGCGGAGAAAGAGCTTGCAACGGAAGGTTTGGAACTCAGTGACTCCGAGCCCGAGATTACGCTAGCGAACTGGATGGATTTCACTAAATATACTAGCTAATGACTTCCTGCCATAAAAGAGCGCCCTTGTGAGGGCTGGTGCATTCTCGGTAAGGAGGCTAGTGGTTGATTTTCAGTGAGAAGTCGATTACAGGCGTGCCCTGGTGGATCCAGCTCGTCGAGTAGACGTCGATGTAGGGGCTGATGTACTGCTCGATGTTGTGCGCAGTGAGTCCGCCCGAGCACTCGAGCACGATGCGAGGATCGAGGTCGCGCTTCAGGTTCTTCGCAGCTATGTGAAGGTCCTGTGGTGTGAAGTTGTCGAGCATGATGACATCCGCACCTGCGTCGATCGCTTCTCTGGCTTCAGCCTCGGACTGACACTCGACTTCGATTTTGATGGAGAAGCCCGCAAATTTGCGTGCCGTCTTGACGGCTTTGGTGATAGAGCCTGTCGACCACACATGGTTGTCCTTGAGCATCACCATGCTCGAAAGGTCGAATCGGTGAAGGTCAACTCCACCAACGGCCATCGCATACTTCTCTACGATTCGGAATCCGGGTGTCGTTTTGCGGGTGCCGGCGATCACGCCTGGGAAGTTAATCTTAGCCGCGAGGTCGCTGAGCTCTTTGCAGCGCGTCGCGATGCCAGAACTGCGCGCAAGAATGTTCAAGGAGACGCGCTCGGCGATCAGGAGGTTGTTCGCCGGACCAATCACTTTTGCTATCGGGAACTTGTCTTTCGGATCGATGTAGTCCCCTTCCTTGGCCTTCCACTCCCATTCCAGGCCGCATTGACGCCAGACTTCCTCCGCAAACGGGACCCCCGCAAGAACGCCAGCCTCTTTCATGTAGAGGGTCGCCGACTTCGGCACCGAGCTCACCACGAGCCCACCAATGTCGAATGTAGGCGCATCCTCTTCCAGCCAACTGCTGATCTGCCTCTTCCAGCTCCCGTTGACAGGAAGCACCGCCTTAAACATGATGAGTAACCCTAAGACGCGCGCAGTGCCTATTCACGCTATGGGTCCGGCAGACTAACCGTAAGCCGCACAACCAGGGCAGCTCAATACGAGAACACGAGGGTAGACCTGCACGCTGGATTCTGTGCGCTGGCTCAGGACGAATGGTCGCTCTCACTCGTACATAACTGTATAGTCGTGGAATAAATAAGGTTTCGTGCAGTATCGGTAGTCAGGGCTCAGGGAAGGTCTCCTGGGCGGTGCGGAACCCGAGCGTCTCTAAATCTACCGGGGGAGGCTGGGTGCGCGCGCGCTTACCTGGGTTGCGGCCGGCGGCGCGTCCGCGCCGCTTGCGCTGCTTCATGGCGGCGAGTACGTCGCCGCTCGCGATGGCCTCAGCGTTCTCGCCTGGCGTTTCGACGGTGATCTCCTCGTACCGGGGCTCGATGTTACCCGGGAGCATCCGATTCACCGGGTAGTAACTGAGTCGGAACGGTGACGGGGCCGCACCCGGTCGCGCCGAGCCCGCGCTTTCAAAAATCTGGTCGCGGATGTACTTGTGGCCATCGAAAGCCATGGCCAACTTACTGGCCTCGGTTTTGGTCATCAGCATCACGATGCTCCCGTCGCGCTTACGGCCAGTTCGGCCCATGCGCTGGATGTTTCGAATTGGGCTCTGTGACTGGTCGTAGCATACAATGAGATCAACCTGCCCAATGTCCAGGCCTTCCTCACCGATTGACGTCGCAATGAGAACGTTGAAGTCGCCGCTTTTGAACTTCGTGAGAATTGACTGCTGCTCCTTCTGGGTCATGCCTTTGATCTTGCTTTTGCCTGTGCTGGCCTGCCCTACGAACAGTGTCGAGCGTACCCTCTCGGAATTGAAGGTTCTTAGCGTCCATTGTATCTCGGCCGCCGAGTCGCGAAACTCGGCGAATATTATTATGCGCGAGTCCGCTCCGTGGTGCACCAGAAAATTGTCCACGCGATGGCGCAGAATGTCAATTTTAGGGTGGCTCAGAAACCCCAGCCGCCTCTCCGTGTCGGTGTAGCTGTACGTAGGGCCCCTATCATCACCGTAAATAAGCTTTCGACACTTACGCGTAATGGCCGTGAACGCCGGGTTTTGCAACAAGCTCTTGGCGTTCCTGCCATTTGACCCCATCAATTCAAGCTCCAGATGATGCATTCGAGTGTAGAACGGCACAATCCCATGTGTTTTAAGCAGCTGGACAGCATAGACCACCTTGGCCACTATGCCAGAGACCGCTTGGATCTGGAACTTTCGTCCATTGTTGAACCGCGCGGCGGCGCCGCGCATGTAGGACTGCGTTTGCTGCTGAATCATGAACGAATGAGCGCTCGTGACGTCTATTGAGGGGATGATGCGAGCCTGTTTAAGCAGGGTCGCAAAGTCCTTTACGGCCTCATTGATCAGCATGAGAAACTCATCTTGCTCGGGTGAGCTCTCGATCTGAATCTTCTCCACCTCACGCGCATGCACATACCGTCGGATATCCAAGCTATCCTCACTTCGAATTTCGGTGGCAGAGATGAGCAGGTTCTCGATCACCGTTTGGACGCCGTCAAGTTTCCCTGAGGGCGTAGCCGTGAGCGCCAGTATGCGGAAGTCGCTGGTCTGCTCTTTGATCATCTTCACAACGTTGACGTAGCTGTGATTTCCCGTTGCTTTGTGCGCCTCATCAAGCACAAGCAAAACGATGTTTTTTGGGTCTATGGCGCCTTTTCTCAGATCATTTTCAATGGTCTGCGCGGTAGCGAAAAAGACACGCTTTTCATTCCATATCTCTGCCCGGTTCTGTCGATCGACAACCGACTGCAACAGCGCCGCCGTCTCATTAATCGAGATCCCGCTGATCTCGAGGAAGCTCTGGACCTGCTGAGACACAAGCGGGCGCGTGGGGGCAATAAAAATGATCTTAGCCTCCTTTGTCCACCGGTACCAGTTCAGCATAACGACGCTTGCTATGAATGTTTTCCCCAGTCCCGTGGGGAGCGCGCATATGAGATTGCGCGTTAGCGCTTTGCGCACGATATTGCGTTGGTAGTCACGAACCTCGTAATTCACGGGGTAGACGTAAGTTCCCAGATTCTCCGGGTTTAGCTCGTGCGCGGTGCCTTCGTATTGGCGCTCGTTCGACGGGCAAACTAGCGTCAGACTGTTCTCTGAAAGCACAGATGACGAAGAAGAAGGTCTCTGAGCGGCCGCAGCGGGTGCTGGAAGATTCGCGGCGTCTGACTCGTCGTCGGTGGATAGTAGGTCGTCGGGTTCGAAGTGCTCACTAGACAGCAGCTGGTCAACAAGCAGACACTCCTCAGCCGCGGCGCGGGAATGCGCAGCCAGGTCATCCTCGTCCGATGTGTCGAACAGCAACGCCTCCTGCTCGCGCGATAGCTGCATGTGGCGTTCGCCCCAGTGTGTGTTTACGCGTCTCAGACGCGGCAGATGCGTTTGTCAGACGCCAAACGAAGCATGACCAGCGACGCGTCAAAACCCTAAACCATGCCACATAGTAGCGCTCGGCACATGCGAGCTCATAAATATTAGGTGAAGAAGCCCGCAAAAGCCGATTCGAAAGATATCGCTTCTACGCAGCATATGCCTCATGTAGAATGATAGTAACTCACGGTTGGGCGATGTTGATGCGCGATCCCACGCGGCTCGGTGTGCGCGAAGGGGTGTGCGAGCTCGACCGGCCGTGCGACGCCAGCTGCTCGAGGCTCGATGTAGCGCCGAGGTCCGCCAAGGGGACTTCAGCATGGGGATATGAGTAGCCGTACCCGATCGAACTGGCGGTGCGGCGGTGCGAGCGCTCATCGCTGCGCGCACGGAAGGCCCGCTGTGCCTTGCTCAGTAGCCTCCGCAGCTTGTGAAGCGCTGCCGAGTGTCTGAAGCGTAACAGGACGATAATGATGGCTAGCACGGTGGCCACTGTGTAGCCAATCGACCAGCCGAGGTGCGTATACTGCCGGCTGGCCTGTATGTGAGCGATCTGATGCGAGTTGAGCGTTTCGCCGCCGGTCACAAACGCACCGTGCGGGTCTACGTACCCCACCCCGAGGTCTGTGTCTGTGTTGAGCGGGCGGATCTGGCTCGACGCGTACAGCAAAGCCCGGCCCAGGGTCCACGAGATCTCCGTGCCGCCAATATCGATTGCAGACTGGAAAGCGTCCTGAAAGTTGTGGTCGAGGCTCGGGTTCTGCGTGCTGAGCGCGAAATTGAGCCCGCGGCGTAGAACGGTGAGCACCCAGGCCGACTTGAAACACGCCTGCATTATCTCGTTCTCGTTGAACGGCGTGTCGCCGCCTTTGAGCAGCTCTCCCGCGTGCAGGCGGTCCTGAATAGTCTCCCAGTCGCTCGAACACAGCGCGTTAACCTTCGGTGCGAGCGAGGCGTAGTCGAACTTGCCGTTCGTGGCAAACAGGTCCTGCAATGTATACCAGTACTCGCTCACTCCGACAAAGCGCTGCCCTGCGAGTGAGACGTCTGGCGCTAGCAGCGCTTCGAACAGGCACGCCGCGCCTTCGGGGCAGGGCGTCTCGCTCAGCAAGTGCTTGGTGCGCGCCTCGCACGCGTCGAAGTCGCCGCTACCATGAAACGCGTACGCCTTGCCGTCGATGGACTGCGCATCCACGGCCCCGCGGGGCAGGCACGGGTCTATCGCGGCTTGCTCGTCATCGTCGTCGTCGTCGTCGTCGTTGTGGTCATTGCCGCTTGTGAGTTCGTGCACAATCTGCTTGCGCATGCGTACATGCGCCTGGTTGGCGCCGTGTCCAAGCCAGGTGTTCACAAAAACGTGCCAATGGACCGGTGCGCCGCCGACGGTGCGCAGGCGCAGCTCGTGAAGGCTCGGCTCGAGCTGGGGATACGCGCCAGCCTCGGCTGCAAATGCCAGCTGCGCCGACGCGCCGCCCATGTCGAGGAACCCGTACGTGTTGTCGAACGAATCCCAACCACCTGCGAACGCGTAGTGCACGAGGTAGTTGAGACCCAACCAGCCATACAGGCCCTCGGTCTCGCCGTCGATCATCGCGACGTGGGTATCGCACTCTGGCACCAGGAAGTCCGTCTTGTCCTGCAGGTACCCGCATACGGCCTGCAGAATCGCTTTCTGGTCGCCAGGTGCCAGCAGGCGCAGCCCAGCGGTGGCCAGGAAGTAGATCGGCGTCTCGTGGTGTTGCTCCTGTGGTACTGCCTGTTGAGCGGTCTTCAGCAGTGGCTGCAGGTGCTCCTTCCAGATTGCGCGCGTGTGACCCGCAAACGACGAGACCCCTGGGCGCACGCGCACAACCCACTCCTTGGCAGACGCTACCGGCGGGAGCGCTGCAAGAAGACTACTGTCCTTCGCCGCGCCCTCCGCGTACGCCGCGGCATCTGGCCACGTGTACACGAACGCGCGGCTGCCAGAGGACCCTGCGTCAACAATGACGGCGTACTTCATGTGCTGATTAATGCGGTCGCGTGCGCGCACAACCCCGGGGCCACATAGCGCAGCGCGGCGCATGCACGGTGGTTTGAGAACAGCCGAACCGTGCGCAGGCAGGGAACTCGGAGAAACGGCCGAATTCGGTGTCTAAGAGCCTGTGTGGCGCGCGTCAGATGTTCTGGTTTGGGTCGGTGCTGGTCATGAACATGCGCAGCGAGCTTGTCCACACGCCCTTGCCGTGCTTCTCGAGCTGGCTGAGCATGTTCGTGACATTTCCCAGGTTGCGCGCCTCCGATCCGACTGAGGCGGCGATACGCGGGTGCAGCCCCTGGATGCGCGTGAGCGCCTCGATCGTGACGTCCAGCACCGTTGCCTTGCTCTTCACCTTCACGCTACTGTCGGAGCTGCCTGGGTCGTGCGTCGGCGCGGTGTATCGCTGCAGCGCCAGGTCCAGCAGCATATTCGCGACCAGATCCGGGTACTCGTCCGCGGTGCGCGCGAACATGACGTCGATGCCGTGAAAGACCTGCAGCTCTGCCTCGATCTCGAGGTAGCGTTTCTCGTCCGGCATCTCGACGGGGTCGTTCGTGTTCTGCTGCACGTTGCGCCGCATCGCGCGGTTGCACCGCGCCTTCAGACGCTGCACGTGCGACTGCAGGTCGGGCACGACATAAATCACGCGCAGAGCGGTGGCGCTGTCGGCACCCGGGACGGCTTCCACTACAGCGTGCTCTATCTGCGCAAACTGCTCGGGCGCAGCGACTCCAGGGACGTCGAGGCTGTCCAGCAGCTCAGCTGAGAGCGCGACGATTAGCGCGGGAACATCCTCACGGTGCGGAGGAGCCTCTACAAAGCCGTTCCGCGTATCGTCCCAGGTGTCCTTGTATATGCCGTGCATCGCTACGACGCTGAGGACGTGAGCACAGCCGGGCGCCGCGCGCAGCGCCTCGTTAGCGATCTCCTCGACCGGTATCGCCACCTGCTGCTCGCCTAGCTGCTCGCGCATGCCGATCGCAAGTCCGTGCCTATCATTCAGTACCTCGCACACGACCGCAGCCGCCGCCTTCTTGCGGTCTTTGACCATGGGCACGATTTTGGGCTCAGCCGTGGGCGCGCTCCCCGGCGCGGAACCCGTGGATACCGTCTTCGCGGCGCGCTTAGCACGCTTGAGCGTGGAACCGACTGCTGCCGCACGGTGGCGCTTCGTTGGCGGAGAGCTGGGAGTGGCTCTTGGCGCGAAGCTTGGCGTGGCGCTTGGCGCGACGGCTACCGGCGTAGGAGACGGCGGCCGCGAGCTCTCGGGAATGTCGGACGATATGAGGGACATCTGCGCCGTGCCTAGTAGGCTTTCCATTGTCGAAACACTGATGCGTGGAGCATTGGCAGGCGTAGCGACGGCTTGCGACGCGTGTGGTTTCAGGGTACGGGTTTCTTTGAGTGGACTCCCTTCTAGCTGCCTCTCCCGACGTCTTGGATTCGTTTGACGCGCTGCTATTGGGGAAAGGGAAGCTGCCCTCCGCGTATCTACCGGCTTTGTCGCCGGCGAAGATGGCTGCAGAAGGTCGGCTGCGTCGTCGCCTAACCCTAGTGCCCGGCCTGTGACGCCAGAGCCGCGCACAGGGCGAACGCGTTTTCGTGCCGACGGTGCGCGGCTGGGCCGTTCCTCGCTCGCGCGACCCTGCGGGACGTATTCTGGCGACGACGAGATCAGTCGGTTCGAGTCCCGGGGAGGCGAGGAGAGCAGCAGCACCACGCTTTCGTCTCCCGCTTCATCAGCAACACTTTCCAACACTTGCGCCGCTCCCGCCACGCGCTGTGGTGCGGCATCCACAGCGTCCGCCTCGCTGCTCAGCAGGCTGATCTCGATCATGGCCTGATGATTAGTAAATTGATGGAGCTGCTGGAGGCAGCTTCAAAAGCGGTGCAGCCTGCGTACTGCAGTCCGCGCACCACAACAGTCCTTCAGGAATTTACTAACAGGTGTGCAGCTCACCGCACATTGGCTGTGGCGCGGTGCCCAGGGTCTGCTGCTACTGCCTTGCTCTCGGCAGCGAGGTACGCAGTCTGCCGATACCTCCGGCGGTCGCTGGTACACCCAGACAGCAAGGTTCTACGGAATGTTATATTGACGGATCGCTCGCTTCCATTTATCTAGTCATTGTATAGCAGTATGCGTTATAGGCGCGAGTTCACTTGGGAGTGCCGAGCCTACGTATGGGCGGCGTACAAAGCCTGTGACTACGCGACGCCTCTTAACCACATTTCCTATAGATATGTGGGCCTCACGCGCGATTAGCCAGCAATCGACGCCTAATTGACCCGTCTGGTTGGCAAATGATGCAACCTTCGCTCACTTCCCCCATGCGTGACGCTGGGTTCCCCCACCACCCTTATCAGTACCTGTTCACCATTGCAGTCCCGGCGCACAGAATCGCCAGCCATGCTGCACGTGAAGCCGCCGAGTAGTGCGGCTCGGTGTTGTGGCCCGACGCGTTCGCTTGGTCACGTGACTGTATGCTCACTGCTTAGCACGCAGGCGCGCGGCGGCCCGCCCAGCGTCCCCAGGCTGTCCGCGATGTCGCTGGACTACGACGCGAAGGCGCTGCGCGGCCTGATCTCGCGCACGTTTGAGCGCGCGGCGCGCAGCGAGCACGGCGGGCCGCCTGCACGAGCCGAGAAGTGCCTCGTGGCCGCGAAGGTGCTTGAATACAGCAGCCTCGAACACGCGTCGGCTATGGATGCGGCCGAGCACAAGGTGCGGCTCGTCGCGCTGACGCGGCTCGAGACCGACAGCGGCGCGCAGTTCTTCGTGCACAAGGGCAAGGAGCGCGCGGATGTCGGCATGCAGATCGGCCGGACGTGGCCCTTCGACGGCTTCAGCAGCCTCGACGTGCTCACGCCGGACTCGCCACTGCTCATCGTCGGCTTCAAGCGCCTGTACTATTGGGTCTTCGCGGGCCCGGCGCAGCGCCATGAGTTCGAGACTGCGCTGCGCCGCATCTACTACGCCAATACGGGGCTCAACGTCCCGGTCGCGCTCACACCGCCGCCGGTCCCGCAAGTCAGCCGCCGGCGCACCGTGAGTCGCAGCCGCTCTCCACGCAGCGCCAGCGAGGGCCCGCCGCAGCCACTTGTACCCCCGCGCCGCGGCTCGGCCACGAGCAGCCCGCAGCCCGGTGCCGTGCGCCAGTTCGCGAGCCCGCAGCCCGGAGACGACCGTTCCCAGAGCCCGCGCGTCGCGGCCCCGCAGGGCGCCTATCCTGGCACGCAGGCGCGTGTCGCGCACTCTCCGCAGACTATGCAAGGCGCTTTCCCGGGCCATGCGGCATCTCAGCTGCCACAGGGATTCGCACAGGGCGCCCTCGCGCCGCATGCGAAGCTGGGCCCTCAGGGAGCGCCGTATCCGCCAGCCCATGGCCTACGCTCGGGGATGCACTCGCCCCCTCCGCCAGCCGCGGCCAGCGCGGTCAGCCCAGTGCGCGCTGCGGGCTACACCACGTCAAAAGTCGTGCAGCAGCAGCCCCTATCGTCGGCGCAGGCGCAATTTCCCCCGCAGCGGCGCACCCAGCTCGCACAGCCGCCGGCGCAGTACGCTCAGCCTACGCCGCAGCATGCACAGCCAACAGCGCAGTACGCTCAGTCTAGAGGACCCGCACCGCCCATGCAGCAGGCACTCCCCGTGCAGCCTGCGCAATCCGCACAGCCGGTGCAGCCTCAGCCGCGCGCCGAGGATGTGGTCTTGCATGTCACGCCGCCAGTCTCGCGCCCGCTGCCGCAGCTCCAGTCGCCCGCTCACCTCCCATCGCCAGCACGCGCCGATTCCAGCACGCCGGAGGAGCCTGTGCGCGCACGCAAGGAGCGGCCGGTGCTGCCGCCGTTGAATGTCAACTTCGAGCCGCAGCCAGGCTCGCTCATGTCGCCGCTGCACTCGCCGGCCCGGCGCCGCGACGATGAGTCGCCGCGGCCCCTCCCAGGACCGGCTACGCCGGGCCTGCAGACCGGCCCGCAGTCCGCGCCACCTGCTGTGGAGCCACAGCTCATCGCGCCCCTGCGGATGCGCGCGGCTCGCGGCCCCGCCAGCGCCATCGACCCGTCGCCGCCGCTGAGCGCTGTGCCCCAGGCGGAGGCGCCGCTGAGTGCCGTGCCGCCATCCACTGCCCCATTGAGCGCGGCTCCGCGTTCCTCCCCGGCCGCCGCTGCCGCCGAAGCGCTGCTCTCGAATTTCGAGGAGATAAACGCGTCTGATATTGCCGTGCCGCGCCGGTCGCCGTCGCGCACGATGAAGCGCATGAGCATGCCGCAGCGGGCGCCTGCCGTGCCCGACGCACCAGACTCGCCGATCAAGTCGCCAGATCATCCGTCGAACGACGCGCTGAGCGCCGCGCTCGGCGCCGCGCTCGCCCACCGCCCTGTGCAGTCTTCCTCGCTCTCTCCTGCGCGCACGAAGATGCAGAACCTCAACCGCGCCATCGCCGAGTGCAAATGGGACGGGCTGCAGGTGCAGGAGCTCGAGCGCGCGATCGGACAGCAGCTAAGCGAGCTTGCGGATCGTAACTTTTCTGGCGTCGTGAGCATCGACAGCCAGGCCGAGCAGCTCTCACAGCTCGTGCAGCTCGGCCTCGAGGAGACGCAGAACATCGACCGCAAGATGCAGGCCGTCGCGATGAACCTGGCGGGGCACTCGCCGGACGTCGCGCACATTGAGGGTCAGGGCGATGGGCTGCAAGTGCTCACAGTGAGCTACCGGTCGCTCGCGCAGGAGATCGAGAAAATCTTAGCATGCGCGCAGATCGACGACGCGTTCGTGCAGTCGTTCTCAGGCTTGCAGTTCGGCAACCCGGGCGCGCCAGACGCTGCAAAGCACGTCGCCGCGGTCGAGCATGAGCTGCGCCGCCTGTACAAGTGCCAGCGCATGCTCAAAACCATGGACGACGGCGGGCAGATGGTCGCACTGAGGCGGTCAAGCGCGCTCGCGTCTAAGGCGGCGCAGGACGTTAGTGCGCAGTTTGCCGCGTTCTTGACCGCGAAAATCAAGGCCACCAACGCGGCCGTCGACAACTTCGAGATCATGCTGTTCCGCAACTTCTATATCTACAGCGGCTGCGCGCTCTTCGTGCAGGACACCTCGCCGGAGGCTTTCAGAAGTCTCCTGCGCAGCTATGAGAAGCTCGCGCAGAGCGTTTACGTCGCCCAGGACAGCGCCAACTGCAAGGACTGGCTGCAGAAGGCCGACGCGATTGTGGGCAGCCGTCAGGTCCAGGCGCACGTGTCTGCAGAAACGCTGCAGCAGGAGTACCATGAGGGCGCGCCGCGGCCCGAGCTGCCCTCGGTGCGCCTGCCGCCGGCCCAGCTCGACCGGCTGTACAACCTGATGCAACACATCGTCGACCGGCTGTGCACGCAGGTCGCGTACCAGCGCCAGTTCATCGTAGAGTTCTTCCACCTTGGCGCGGACGACGCGCTCAGCTTCGTCGAGTACGTCAAGAAATACCCGCTGCCGTCACGCCGCGCTGACCTAGGCGCGCGCCTGGAAGCGAAGCTTAAGGACGCGCTGCGCGCCACAGCCTCGGGGGTGCCGCCTCAGACGCTTGAAAACGTGTTTTCAAGCACTAAGGCGCCTGTGGCCGAGTGTCTGGATGGCTTGGTGAAGCGGGCGCCGCTGGAGGTGCCTTACCTGCTCGTCACCCTCGACTACCGCGGCAACGTGCTGCGCCAGCACAACTTGCAGTACCTTGCCGACTATCTCGCGTCCCTATACTCGTCGCTCGCGGCCGCCTTCGACCAATATACGCGGCAGCAGACGAAGGTAATATTGGGGGCGCACTTCATTACCAAAAAGCGCGTGGGTATCCACCCCGTGGTGTCGCGGTTCACCGAGCATCTGAGCATCATCGAGAACAGCTACGCCGCCGGGCTCGGGTACCAGCGCACCGGCGTCGAGGTGGGCGACAACGTGAGCAACTACCAATGCACGGAAAGCCGCGAGCTCCTCGACCGCTGCCACACCTCCGTGTTCCGCGCGATCGCGCAGGGCCTGCGCATGGGCGCGGAGACAAACGAGCTCCTTGGCTCGATCAGCACTGCGGCGCGACTGAAAGCAGCGGCCAAGGAGACCGCCGCCGGGAACTCCGGCGAGGAGGCGAAGTTCCTACTTAACCGCCATGTCGTCATGATCGAGAACCTCTACCGCATCTGCACAGACCTGGAGCCGTATAGCAGTCCCGGAATCACGGGCATCGTCAAGGACGCGCGGCAGAACTACAACCGCGAGCTCGAGAGCTACATCGCGGACGTGCTCTCCCGCCCGCTGAGCAAGCTGATGCAGTTTTTGCATCACTACGAGAGCCGCAGCACGCAGCCTAGCAAGCAGAAGGAGGTGCTGTCGCAGCTGAAGCGCACAGTACAGGGCTTCGACGGGAAGGAAATCCGCAAAGGCATTGAGAGCCTACGCCGACGGGTCGAGAAGCACTTCACGGAGGCCGCGGACCCGGCGGTGTTTGGTAACGTGTGGCACGCCATCGGCAAGGAGTATCTGGCCATTTACGACAAAATGTATCGCATCGCGCAGAATGTGGACGGGGTCAGCTACCTGCAGGTCCAGCGGAATGACGTCACGGCCCCGTTCGCCTAGAGTGTGTGCTTGAGCTGCCCTTTTGCTTCCGTTGAGCCCGCTCTAAATTCCGACAGTCGCTCGCGTAAAGGACGCTGGCAAAATGTATATAATAACCAGACGCAGGCAGGCTTCTCCTAAGGTCACTAGTTGGGCAGATATGTATCTTAAAGCTGACAATCTGTGCGTGTAAAATCGTTCTGTCTCAGTGGCACTGGCACACGCGGGCCGCGAGCAAATGCGTGCTGCTACGTCTAACTCACTTGCCGCAGATACCCGTCCCAACCGGTATATATGCTCCTAGCAGAGACGATTCTCAAAACATACCGCGCAACCACGCAGTTCTGGAGGTAATAAGGCAACGCTGCCTCAAACAATGGCTACTGTATCTGTCATCGCCTATTTGTAAACACCTGGACAAGGCACGCTACGCAGCCGCTGCCATGAATAACAAACAGGGGGCCGATTGCTTAGCGAGAAGAGCTGACCCTATGTGCTAGGTGATTCCCCCCGCTGAGAGCAAAACGGCCGAGCCAAATTGTAGCCGAATATTTCAGCACGTGACCTCAAAAATTTGTTTACAACGAGCGCGCCGGCGACTGTACGATCTTTATGGGGAACCAGTCGAGCCGAGTCGCTGGCGGTCAGCGCGAGACGCTCTACGAGCTGTTCGGCCTCAGTTTCGACTGTGACGCCGAGCAATTGAAGCGTGCGTACCGGCAGAGGGCCCTCGAGCTGCACCCCGACCGCAACGCGCACCGAATTGAGGAGGCCACAGCGCTCTTCGCGAAGCTTCAAGCCGCGTACGACCTGCTGCAGGACAGCCAACAGCGCGCTTGGTACGACAACCAACTCAAGCGGCCCGGATACACGACCTACAACGCAGACCTAACGTCGGCAGAGGACGTGCGGCGCGTCGCAGCTGAGGTCCTGAAGTCGGGCCGGTTGAATTTCTTGCAAATATCGGACTACTTTGCGCGGCTCAAGCAGGAGGAGCAGGAGGCGGCGTTCAGCCAGCAGGCCGAGGCGCCGTTCTATCTTCTCGAGGCGCCGCCATTCGGGTCTGCGAGCGACAGCTGGGCCAGCGTGAAAGCATTCTACGACGCATGGTCGTCGTTCTCGACGGTTAAGGACTTCAGCTGGGAGGACATCCACCCTGTGCACGAGATTGCCGACCGCAAGACCCGACGGCGGCTAGAGCAGCAGAACAAGAAGCTGCGCGACTCCGCAAAGCGCGAGTACAACTGCTGTGTCAAGCAGGCCGTCACGCAGCTGCGCCAGATAGACCCGCGGCGGCAGAAACCTAAACGCAGCCCTAATCCCGAGCCCACACCGGGGGCAACGCTCGAGCACAAGGTGGCTGCACTGCAGCTGCGCGAGCAGTACGTGGAGCAGGACTGGGCGAGACCGGACGAACTGCCCGTGGAGACAGTCGAGTGCGTCGCCTGCGAGCTCACTCTGGAGACGGAGTTCGACCTGCAGACACATAACCGCAGCGCGGCGCACAAGCAGCGACTGAGCGCGCTGAAGGAGCAGATGCTGGCGGAGGACGAGCTGCTCCGTGAGCCGCCCAAGCCGAAGCTTGGCAAGGCCAAACTGCGCGCGCAGAAGAAGAAGCAGGCGCTGCTCACCTGTGGCACCTGCGGCCAGCAGATGCTCGCGGACGAGTTCATCGCGCACAAGCGCGCCACGAGACACTGAGCCCATCGGCAGAGTTTTTCTCGCTGGTTGGATGTCCGTACTTAAATCGCGTTAACTGCGCGACATGGAGTGTTGCCGCACCTGTTGCGCGACGCAAATAAGGCCCGTAGGCTCAGGCCAGGGCATAATGTAGGTTGTTACTTCTGCAGCGTATGCAGACAATTATGAGGTACAAAAGTCTAGAAAAGGAGCTGGCGCACCAGCCGCGGCAGCGCCTGTATTATTGCTCGGAGCCCGAGTTGTAGATATTGAGGTCGGACTCGGACTTCGCCGGATGCAGCGCATCGGTCATCAGGATCTTCTTCTCGTCGTCCATGCACTTCAGGTTCTTCGAGTCGACGCCCGTGATGTACTTGCCGTTGAATACGCCGATCTCGAAGCGCGAGATGGGCAACGTCTCCGGGTTGAGCGCGGCCTTGGTGCACGCGTGCACGAGGTCGTTGATATCCTGGTAGAACAGACCGTCGCAGTTCAGCGCGGCGCGGACGTCCTCGATGGCCTTGTTGTGCGCGACGAGCGCCTTGGTGTCCGCGAGATCGATGCCGTAGATATGGTTGAACCGGATCGGAGGCGAGCAGCTCGCGAGATACACCTTTTTCGCACCTGCCTCGCGCGCCATGGCGACGATCTCGAATGAGGTCGTGCCGCGCACAATGCTGTCGTCAACGAGCAGCACGCGCTTGTTGTGGAACTCGAAGCGGTTCGCGTTGAGCTTGCGGCGCACGGACGAGCGGCGCTCGCTCTGGCTGGGCATGATGAACGTACGGCCGACGTAGCGATTCTTCACGAAGCCCTCGCGGTACGGCAGCCCCAGCTCGGTCGCTGTCGACAGCGCGGCCGGGTTCGACGTGTCCGGCACGGGGATCACGACGTCGATGAGCTGGCGCACGTCGTCGTTGCTGCCGCCGAGCTCCTCGCGAATGCGGCGGCCGAGCACGGTGCCCATCTCGATACGGGAGCGGTACACCGAGATGCCGTCGATGACCGAGTCCGGGCGCGCGAAGTACACGTACTCAAAGATGCACGGCGCGTACGAGCGCGGCGGCACGATCTGTGCGACGATGGGCGCGGCGCCCATGCCCTTGGTGATGATGACAGCCTGCCCCGGGAGCACGTCCTTGATGTTCGTGAACCCGCGCGCCTCGAGCGCGATGTTCTCGCTCGCGAACATGTAGTCCATGCCGTTCTCGCTAAGCCTCTCGCCGTACACGAGGGGACGGATGCCGTACGCGTCGCGGAAGCCAAGAATACCGTAGCCCGCGACCATCGAGACGCACGCAAAAGCGCCCTCGACGAGCGCGTACACGCCCTTGAGCGCCTCGATGAGGTCCTCGACGTTGATGCGGCGCTTGTTGAACTCCTGCAGCTTGGCCGCGAACACGTTTAGCAGCAGCTCAGAGTCACTGTCGGTATTGATATGCCGGTGCACAACCTCGTCGACGTACTTCTTGAGCGCTGTCGTGTTCGTCAGATTCCCGTTGTGCGCGATCGAGAGGCCGTAAGGTGAGTTCACGTAGAACGGCTGAGCCTCGGAGTTCGCGGACGTGCCCGCAGTGGGATACCGCAGGTGTGCGATGCCCATGTTGCCGATTAGATTCTTTGTGCGGTTCGGCGTGAACACGTCGCGTACCATGCCGTTGCCCTTGCACTGGTACAACCGGCCGCGCGGCTCGCACGTCATGATCCCGCACGCATCCTGACCACGGTGTTGCAGGTAGTGGCAGCCCTCCAGCAGCTCGGGCGCGGCGCTGTCACCGGGGTTCGCCAGCAGAAGGCCCAGGATGCCGCACATGCTTAACAACCAGGAAAAAAATCCAGGTCGGCGCCGGGTTTTTCATTCACCGCACGTGACCTGTCACTCGTCGCGCCGGCGGAAGCGAGCGCCGCCCACGCGCTTACGTGGCCAGGCCACGGCGCGAGACCGCCTTAGCAGCACCCTCCCGCGCGGCCGCCAGCACGCCAACGCCGCCCACCGAGCAGACACAGGTCTGGAGCAACAGAGTGACGTGCAGACTCGTTTTCTGCATCGAACTGCGTTCAGCAAGCGCATTGCACGGGCGAGACATGACGGTTGCTTCAGCGCATCGCGGCCCGGCTTCGAGAGGCGCGACAGAGCCTCTGATATACCTGAAAGTAGCAGTACTTGCACTTGTGCCTCGCGGCTGCATTGTACCTGCGAGAACCCGCCCTAACCTTTCGGCACGCCACCAAGCGCCTTTCTGCCTGGCCTAGGAACCCCAAATAACGTGCCAAGACTCATGTCGGCACCCGTGTTCAGCCGGTTTAACGACGACGGGTCGTGTCTCGTGGTGACGTATCCCGACAGCGTCGTCATCTACGGCACGCAACCGTTTCAGCAGCTCGTGCGCACGCCGGCCCCCCCCGCGGCCGCGCCGCTGCGCGCAGCGACGATCCTCGACCGCAGCAACCTGCTGCTGCTGCAGCCCGCCGAGGGCTCTAACCTGTGGCTGTACGACGACCGCACGGCGTCCACGTCTGCTGTGCTCGTCGATGAGCCGCCGCGCGACGCGTTCGTGAGCCGCGCCGGTATTCTCGTCGTTTTCGAGACGTTTGTGCTCATGCTGCAGCTGCAGCCGCCGCACGCGCTGCTGGCGCGCGTGGAGACCGCGCGCGACGGTGCGGCATGTCTATATCGCGGTACGCTTGCGCTTGCGCTGCCTGTCACGGGCAAGGTCAAGCTCGCTGAGGTCGCCGCCGGCGAGCTCGCCAACCAGCGGGAGGTGCGCGTGCACAAGTCTGCCGCAGCATGCGTCACGCTAAACGAGCGCTACCTTGCGACGTGCAGTGTTCACGGCACGCTCGTGCGATGTGTGGACCTGCAGACGCTCGAAAAGCTGACGTTCCGGCGCGGCGCCGATCAGGCGCGCGTTTGGGCGCTCGCACTGTCGCCCGCGAGCCGGCTCGCGGCGCTGAGCAGCAACGGCACACTACACGTGTTCGATCTCTCTGCGCGCGAGCGCTCGCCACTGCGCCGCCGCTACGCGCGCGACGGCATGCACGTCGCGCACGCCAAGACGCTGTCGCGCGCGCCGGCGACGCTCGCGTGGGCGTCCGAGCGCGAGATCCTCGTCGCGCGCGCCAACGACAAGATCTGTGAGTCTTTCATATTTGAAAACAACGCGCTCGTCCGCGGGCCGCACTACGCGCTTTAGCGCCGCAACGAGGGCCGGGCCAAGCGGGCCGGGCCAGGTGGGCCGAACGCAGGCGCAGGGGACGTCAGAGAAAGGCGCTGTCTAGTCCACGACCTCGCAGAACACGCCCCCGACCCGGTCGTGGGCACGCGCGAATACTCGCGCGTCCGTCTCGCTGGCAAAGCGGACAAGAACTGCCTCGCCGTAATCAAAGCCCTCCTTCGGAAGCTGGGTCACGGCGTCGGGGTTCAGCGCGTACGGTTCCAGCGCGGCAGCGAGCGTATCGGGGCCGAACCCGATGGCGAGCGCATGCGCGCGGCGCGGCGCGTCTCTGAGCAGCGGCTGCTCGAAGCCGTACGCGTGTTCGTTGGCGAACTGCAGCTGCAGGTCGAACCCACAGAGCGTATGCGAGGCCGCCGCAGCGTAGTAGGCGCGTGCGCTGTCAGCATCGGTGAACTCGAGAAACCAGCCTGCGAGCCGCGTCAGGTTCGCAGGCCGCCGCGCACGCACCGCCGTCAGCGCCGGCGCGGTGCGGCCGATCCGGCGGAAGTCTGCGGGCATGACAGTCGCGTCCAGCGCGTACCAGTACAGCACGCGAGTCACGCGCGTGTTCGGTGCCAGATAGCGGTACATGCGCGACTAACGCGCGCGCGACGCGCTCGCCAGTGACTAAGCGGAGAGACGCGGGCGGCGGCGTTTCTGCGATAGCGCGATGACTAACTTTAGTGTCGCGAGTTGGCGCGTCGTTCCCGCACGAGCGATATAGTTTGCCGCTCGGAATCGCGCACTAGGTTTAGAGTTAAACTTTCCCACGCCTCACGTTGTCGCTGCGCGCGCCAACCATCGCCGGTGAGATCCCGGGCGGTGGGTGCGGCAGCGCGGCCAGCCTGCACGCGTGCGCACGGCGCCGCTTCGGCGGTCACTCCTATATACGTTCTTAGCCCTATTACATGCTCTGGTGTCATCTCAACACGCCCCTGCATGCGCCACAGGTCTGGCGCCCGCCCGCGCCGTGCGGCGGCTGCGGCCTGCGGGCGCATGGGCCCTAACCCCCAAGCGGGCGGTCGTTCGGGTTAGGTTCGCGGTCGGGTTAGGCGTGGGCAGTCACAGGCACCAGGCCACTTTCCGCGCGCACCACTGGCAGCACGCAAGCACCTGGCGTAGTGATGCAGCAGCCCTCGCAAGTGTGGACGTCGACGTACGTGCGCGAGCCCGCGCCACGCTTCTCGCCGCCGCATGTCGGCTCGCCCCTCTCGGCGGCGGTGTCGCCGCCGTTCCCGCCGCTGACGCTTGCCGCGCTCGCCCCGCCGCCGGCCGCACACGCCGAGCCGCGGCCGTTCCCTGCCATTCCACTGCGTATGCCTCGTGCAGACGTCTACGGGCCTGGCGCGTGGCCCGCGCGCGCAGGCAAGCCGGACGAGCTCGACTTCACGCGCCCGCACGCCAGCCTGCTCGAACGCTTCGCGCGTCTCGGCGATGCGACGTGGCAGCAGGCGCAGCCGCCGTGCGCGCGCACCTGCGTGCGCCCCGTGCCGAAGAATGCGCGCGCGGCGCCTGGCGCGGCAGCCGCTGGGTCCGCCCATGCTGCAGCCCCCCCCCCGGCTAGCGTCGGTGCTGCCGCCGCCACTTCTACCATCCCAAATACCCTCTCCGCGGGCCTGGCGGCTGTCCCGGTGGTGCCAGCGTCGGCGCCGCCGGTACCGGCGGGCTCAGTTCCGGTGTCGGCACCGCTGTCCGCATCTGTGGCTGCGCCTGTGCCTGCGTCTGTGGCGAGCGACACCTTTTTTCCTGCTGAGCTGGTCCCTGGTAGCTCGACGCCGTCGCGCACGCCCTCACCGGATGCCGATGTGCGCACGGCCACGCAGACGTTGCGCGCGTTCGCCGCCGCGCCGGCCGCTGCGCCTCTACCGCTGGCAGCGGCAGGCCCGCAAACGACGATGCTGCGGCATTTTAACCTCGCGCCGGGCCCGCCCGAGGCTGTCGCCTCGCAGCTGTGCGACGTGTGCATGGACCAGTACGGTGCGCGGTCGGTGCAGGAGCGCCTAAGCTCGGCCGAGCCTGCGCTGCGCGCTGAGTTCGCGCAGTGCCTGCTAGCGAACGTGCGCGTGCTCGCTGCGGACGCGTTCGGCAACTATGTCGTGCAGGCGGCGCTTGAGCTAGGCACCGACGAGACGCGCACGGCAATGCAGGCGGCGCTCGCGGGCCAGTTTGTGCACCTCTCACTGCAGGCGTTTGGGTGCCGCGTCGTGCAGACGATATTGCGCGTACTCCCGCCGCCGCAGCGCGCCGCCGTCGTGGCCGAGCTCGACGGCTCGGCGATGCGTCTCGCGACAGACCTCAGCGGGAACCACGTCATGCAGCGCGTATTCGAGCTCGCGCCGGGCGCCGCGAGCGCGCACGCGTACGCGGAGCTGCAGCCGCACCTGGGCATGCTGGCGCGCCACATGTACGGCTGCCGCGTCGTGCAGCGGATGCTGGAGTCCGGCGCACCGCCCGTGCGCGCTGCGGTGCTGCGCGCGATCCAGCAGAGCCTCGAGGTGATGGTGCTTGACCAGTACGGCAACTACGTCGTGCAGCACGTCATCGACTTCGGCTCGCGCAAGGAGCGCGAGGGCATCATCGCGGGCGTCGCACCGCGCGTCGTGGCGCTGTCGACGCACAAGTACGCGTCGAACGTCATAGAGAAGTGCATCGCGCGCTGCAGCCCGAAGCAGCGTGCTGCCATGATCGACGCAGTCCTCTCGGCGGGTGTGGACCCGGACGCCACGTTACTGCTGATGATGAAGGACCAGTACGCGAACTACGTCGTGCAGCGGCTGCTCACGAGCGCGGCACCGCAGGACTACGCGCGCCTCGCGCCGCTGGTCAAGCGCAACCTACCGCTCATTTCGCGCAAGCGCGGCGTACGTCACCTACAGGCCATTGAACGCTGCCTCAAGTGACTGTATATTTGCATAGTATAGACATAAGCATGGGTATATAGGACAGGCTCATAATTTGCTGCTGTCGCCTCAGGCCAGCTGCGGATCGCGGCAGGGTAATTCCCAGGGATCGTAAGGGCTTCTCTGAGTCTACTTGGGTATGTTATGGGACCGAGCCACAGCGTAACTGCCTGTGCGTTCCCAAAATTCGCGTCGCCGCCTACGTCGTGCTCTCTATGCCGGGGCAGCGCCAGCGAAATACAAGTGACCGATGGTCACCAGAAGTGTGCTATGGAGTTAACGGATTCCACCTCGAGGTACATGCATACGGTGTCATGAATATTGCCCCGAGGGAACGGAAAGCCCCTGGCCCACAATTTGTGATAAACACCTAGCCCTACCCTCACCCACCAACATATTAGGACGCGTCGTATCTTCGTGCAGAGCGTGCTATGCACATCAATGCGCAACCCCAGTCATTATATCAGGCATTCTATGATCCTCAAGAAATACTAGTTCGCCAAACGCGCAGTGGAAAGCCTGCGGGATGCCATGTCCATGGGCGTCCGCTGGAGCGCAGTTCAGAGGTATGTACACTGGTAGGTAGAATGAGGGAGTGCCAACACGAATTGACACGCAGGCAAGCCGCGCGCCGCGGGATTAGACGCGCGCACGCACGCTGACACATCATGGACCCGGCAGCGCTCGCGAGCAGCGCGCTTTACGAGGTCGCGCGCGACGGCGTGCACGGCACAACCGTCGAAGCGGCGCTCGAGCGCGTCGTACAGCGACACGGCGCGCTCTCCGACGCTGCGCGTGTCGCACTGGGCAACTGGCTACGCGCACACCCCGACGTCAACGTAGCTGATGGCCACGTGTTTGCCAGCGCGGCGCGGCAGTGGCGCGTGCTCACTGGAGGCGAGCAGGCAGACAGTGCTATTGGAGAGCTCGCATTCGCGCTGCTGAGCCTGATCTCGCGGCGCCGCGCGGCTGGCGTGACAACCGTCGAGGCTGCGAAGCTCACGCAGCAGGACCCGCGCTCGATCTTCGGGCGCGTGCAGCTACTCGTCGACCTTGGGCTCGTCGTGCGCTTCCCCGTGATCGAAGGTGGGAACGCGACGCATCGCCTGCTTTTCCACTCCGAGGCCGCGCGCCGCGGCGCCGTCCCTGGCGCCGTTGACATCGAGCGCCTGGGCCGCCACGTGGTCGAGTTTTGCGCAGCAGGGCCGCACGGTTTGCGTCTCGCGCGCGATGTAGTTGCGCATCTCTCGTCGGACCTCGCGGGTGTCGCGGCCAGCCGGCGCCGGCCTGTGGCCATGCGCATCGTGCGCGTCCTGGAGGCACGCCAGTGCGTGCGACGGCTGTACATGTACGATCCGGCGCGTGCAGACGTTCACTACTCGGTTGTCGAGTACCGCCGCCCGTATCGCGCGGGCAGCGAGGTAGTCGAGGGAGCCGGCAGCGACGGCAGCGACGATGAGGCCGACGGCAGTGACGCAGAGGGAGATACTGAGACTGTAGATGCCAAAGGCGCAGCTGCAGGCCGTGCGATGCAGAGCAATAAAGGTGCCGAGATCGATCTCTCTCGCGCGCGCGCCGTGGAGTCACATCGCACCGCGCACGCGCACACGGCGCTGCCGCTTTCAAACCAACTCTTTGCAGCCGTATTTGCTTCTCGGGGCGCCGGCGAGCCGGCAATGGCGCTTACGCGCGCGTTGACGGGCACGAAATACCGAAAGTCGTTTGCAAAGTACCTTGAAGCACTCACCGAGACGCGACGCGTGCCGCCGCATTGGTCCCATCTCGTGCTCGTGCGCGGTATGGATTTCCACCACAAGGTTAAGTTCTACCGGTACTTCGCGCGCCGATACTTCCCGCGAGCGTCGCCGCCCGACCCTGCCGCCGGCACTCTGCCGGACGCGCCTCCAGCTCCGCCATCACGCAGTCTGCGCACGCTCGCCCTTCGCGTGGGTGTGCCCATTCCGGGCGCATGCAGCGTCGTCCGGCTGGACTCGGGCCAGATTGTCCCCAGCTTCCACGGCGACAGCCACAAAGGCGCGGTGCTTTGCATCAGCAAGGGCGAGCCGCGACCTGGCGACAAAAAACGCGGTCGGCCGCCGAAATCTCGTGTCCAGAAGAAGGCACCGCCTCGTCGTGAAACTATCGACCCTGCGCTGGTAAACGAAGACGCCCCACGCTTGTGGAGTGGCGGCACACCGCTTACGCCCGCGGATCTGCGCGCGTCGACGTGGCTCGATGGGGCCGACAAGGAGGACCACGGCTCTCGCTCAGAGGAGGGTGAGCTCCCGCTCAAAACCGAGCTCCGCGAGCTGCGTGAGATCGCTGACACTCCAGCGGTCGAGCGCGAGCCTGAGTCTGGCTCGCAGCAACCGTTGAGCTCCTCGACGAATTCTACCCCAAAGCACGGCGCCGTCTCGCTCGCCAACGCGCACCGCGCCGAGCTAGTGCTGCAAATTGTTCGCGAGCATGAAGGTGCCGTCGTCAGTGGTGCGGCACTGATTGCGTTGTTTGCAGACCGCGACTCCAGAGCGTCCACTATCGACCGTAAGACGATGAATCGCGTGACGGCAGCGCTGGTGGCTGACGGTCGCCTGGCGGAGCTGCCCGTGCACGTTGGTGCGGGCACGAAGACCGTGCTTTACGATCCGCAGGTCATTCCCGATGTCTCTGTGAGCCCACGTATCGCGTCGCTGCGGCACGAGCTCACGGAGGGCCAGCGCCAGAAGCATGCCGATGCGACGCGTGCCGCTGTGGAGGCCGTGCGCGCGCGTACGACGGCGGTAGAGAGCCGTGCTCTATCCGCCGAGCAGCTGGCGGCTCTGAAACCGCGACCGCAGCGCGTGCTCTCGACCCGCGGCGCACGGGCGCGCGCTTCTGCACCGCGCCAGCGTTTCGGGCCTAGCGCGGCCGAGATGTTGGGACTTGATACCGACGGCACCCGCGCCTTGGCGCCAAAACGTGCGCGGTCAGAACGCAGCGAACGTGTTGAGAAGACAGAGCGCGCTGAACGGCTCGCTGCTGGTGCGCGGCCCAGTCCGCGCACGACGCCGGCTGTCGACTCTGACATGCTGATGCGTGCCGTCATCGTCTACCGCTGTTTGTACGCTACGAAAACCAACGTCGATTGGCAGGCAGTGGCCGCAGCGCTGCCCGGCCTCTCTCCGACCGCCGCCAAGAAAACGTGGCCCAGCATCAAAGCAGCACTGCTCGCGCGTGACTCGCAGGTGCTGCAGCGTCATACCAAGCGATTCGAGACGCTCTTCCGCGCGCACCTGGCGCAGAATACTCTCGAGTTGTTCGACAGCACGCGCGTCCAGGAGGCCGTGCTGTACTACGCACAGTGGTGGCGCTCGCAGGATGCGCAGGATGCACGCGGCGCTGCCGCGAGCGCTTCCTACATCCCTCTGGCCGAGCGATTGGCACATGTACGGCTGCGCGATGCCGAACTGCCGTCGTCGCTCGTTGACCCGTTCGCGTCGCTGCAACACCAGCTCTCGGTGCTGAATGCCGAGAAGCTACTGGCCAGCGCGCCCTTCGGCGCGGTAGAAATTGCGTTCGTGGGGATCGAGCTCAGTGCATTCGCGCGGCGGATCCGCAGCGTGATCGCGGCCGACGCTGGACCTACGTTCTCGGCGTCGGCCGCCGCGCGCGAGTTGGCCGACATACCCGAGGAGGAGGCCACCGCTGCAATCAAGCAGCTGGAGCGCCTGCGGCTCGTGCAGTGGGCCGAGTCGGACGCGTCCAAGACGCCACTGGGGCGGCCGTACGTGCTGAGCGACCGCGTACGCCAGACACTCTCGCCGCGAGTGGCTCTCGATGCACCCGCGCGCGCCAGTGAATACCTTGGGTCTCTCTCTATCGGGACCAAATTTCCTGTCACTGGCGCCGTACAGGAGCACGAGATGATTGTGCTGCTTGCGCTCACGCGCGGCCTAGACGGCAAGCGCGTGCGGTACACTCGCACGAACGAGAAGTTCGGGATGATTGCCGAGAGCTACAAGTCGCGAGGCATCGATAAGAACGCGTTCGAATGCGAGCTCGAGTGCGAAGTCGTTGAGGACGCCAGCAGCCGTGCGACTGCCAGTCCCACGGGGCCTATTGCGCCTCCACAAGGCGACCCTGCGCAGCCCTGGGTGTGGCAGACCGAGCTGCTCACGAGCAACGGCATCTGGTACGCCGTGCAGCTGAAACTCGTGGTCTCAGTGCTGTTCCGGCCGGGAATCACCGCCGCCACACTAGCGTTCGGGCTGCGGCACGCGCTGCTCGAAGCGGAGACGTTGGTCGCAGTGGACGCGCTTGTGCAAGGCCGCGCGCTCTACGAAGGCGCGCATGCCGCGCTATTCGCCGCGACGGACTGGTTCATTCACTTCGAGGCCAGCGACGCCGAGCTTGCGAAGGCCGTGCTGGCGCGGGCACGCGGCCTGGGCGCTGCGGACGAGTCTGCTCCAGACGACGCCACGCTCGAGCCGTTGCCCGCCGCGGCCCCCGATCGGGGCGGCGACGGTTTTGTCGCCAACGCCGACCTGGACATGCTCGACGCCGACCATGCGTTATTCGCACCGGACCTGCTCGACTAACTGCCCAGCGTACGCGCCCAACCGGGGGATGGCTGGTGACTCGTTCTGTGCGCACTGACTTGAGTCGACTTTCGGAGTGGAGGCGCGTCTAGTGCGTCTAGAATGTGCTCACCGCCTTGGGACACACAGTCACACACTCCACTTTTCAGTATCGGACCGGCCGTCGCTCAGGATAAGGAAGACTGGCCGGTGCGTAGGCTACGCGTCTACATACAATACATTACAGCCGGGCGCGCGGCGCTTCTGTGCCCGCGCCAGGGTCGGAGCACTGCAGCGGCTTAGAACTCAAACTCCATGTCGTCCTCGTCTAGGTCGGACGTATCCTGGATCTCGCTGACGAGCTCCTTCTCGCGCTCGCGCGCCTCCTGCAGGCCCTTGAGGTCGTCACGGAGATCGGAGCTGAGGTAGCGCAGCGACTTGACGTTGTCGTCGTGCATGCCCATGCAGAAGCGGATGCGCTCGTCGAAGGCGTGCTGCGGGTTCTCGCCCGCGTACACGTTGAGCGAGTCGAGCGACTGCATGAAGCCCTTCTGGTGATTGATGCTGGCCTCAATGACGCCATCGCGGATGGCCTTGGCCACCATGTACTCGGCGCTCTCCTCGCTGTCGAGGCGCAGCTTGAGGCAGACGTCCTTTAGCGGGATGCGAGAGTAGGTGAGCGAGATGACGCGTATCCCGGTCTTAATCACGTTCTGGCGTAGGCGGCGCGCGAGCGTGTGGTTGCCGTCGCGCACGAGAGCGGCCTTGTGCTCGGCGATCGCCGCCTCGAACTGCACGACGTCGCCCGCGCGCACGGCGCGCGCGAGCGCAAAGTACGGCTGCAGTGGCTTCACGAGCTCGGGCTGCTCGCGCGAGCCGAACGCCTTGCGCGCGGGGATGTCGCCTGTCAGCAGCTCGATGAGCACGCTCAGCTTGTGCGCGGTCTGCAGAAAGCCTTTCGCCGCGTCCGTGCGCGGCGCCTTGCGGATCGCGGCCGTGATCTGCTCGTACGCGGTGCCGTAGTCGAGCTCGACGGCGTTGATGCGCGACAGATAGTAGTGGTATCGCGCGGCCAGCGGGTTCGATGCGTGGCTCTCGGGGAACGTGGTCTTCGCGACAAGACTTGACGCCACGCCGACACGGTTCGTCGCCAGGAGCACGCGCAGCAGCAGCGTGATCACCATCGCGTGCGTCTCGTAGTCGTGCCGCAGCGCCGAAGTGCGCAGCGCGGTCATGAGCTCCGCGTACAGCGTGCGGTCGTGGAAATGCCCCGCGACCTCTGCTGCCCGCACGTAGTAAAACCAGATCTTCGCCGCAAAGTGGTCCAGTGAGCGCCGGTTGTACGTCGCGAGCCGCTGCACGCTCAGCTGCCCAAGCTGCTCGAGCTGCACGGCGTCGACGCCGGCGTCGAGAGCGTACACCTGCACGAGCAGGTGTACGAATGCGTCCACCTCGGGCGCCACACCCGCGTGCTTCTCGGTCGGCACCTCGAGCCTGGCCAGTGTGCACAGCTCGCGCGCGTGCGCGGGCTCGCAGCTGCGCGCCACGAGCGCCGCCAGGCTCGCGCCGTCCACCTGTTTGCGAATCGTCGGCAGGTTGCGCAGGATCTTCAGCGTGAACCGCGGGTCGAAACTGGTCCCACTCTTGCTCAGGTACGCGACTGCGCTCTGCGCGGACTCGCCGGGGAGGGTGGCGACTGCGCTCATGCCGGAGGTACGAACGTAGTCAGCTGCACCCGCGCAAGTGCCTGCGCGGCGCGCGCCAGACGTGGACACGCGATACGTCTGGGAAAGTACGTAGACGACATACTGGTAAAATTCGAGTCCCAGCACCACTGTGCGCGCGCCCGTCCGTGCTGTGCCTTCACAGCGCCGTCACGCCTGCGGAAACCAGCTTTTCTCGGCATGCCCGCCGGCGGCGAGCCTGCAATCACATTCGTACCGCGTAGCAAGCGCCGTGCGCCGGTAGATCCCGTCCGCGCGCCGCCGCCCCGGCGCGCGGCGGCCATCCCGCAATGGCGGCTCGAACGCGAGGCGGCGCTGCGCGGCGCCGAGCCAACGGAGCAGCCGCCGCCGCCGCAGCACAAGAAGTGGAATGAGAAGTGTGACGACGAACTGACCGACCACGACTTTGCGGTGATGCTGCGCGACCTCGAGATCCGCGCGTCGGCACCCATCACGCCGCTCGCGTCGTTCGCGAGCCTGCAGTGCGCGGCGCGCCTTATAAAGCTGGGCTTCACTACCCCAACGCCCGTGCAACGCGCGGCGGTCCGCGCGGCGCTGCAGCGTCGCGACCTGATCGTCACCGCGCGCACGGGGTCGGGCAAGACCCTCGCGTTCTTGCTGCCGGCGCTCGAGAACCGTGTCCGCACGCTCGTGCTCGCGCCGACGCGCGAGCTTGCCCTGCAGACCGCCGGCGTTGCGACGTCGCTCGGATTCACTGCCGTCGGCGTTGTGGGCGGGCGCGAGTTCCCGGCGCAGGCCGCCGAGGTTGCGCACGCGTTAAAGGCCGAGTGCCCGCTTATCGCCGCCACACCCGGCCGGTTGACGGATTTGATGCGGCAAAAGCTCGTCGACCTGTCGCAGTTCGCGTACGTTGTTTTCGACGAGGCCGATCGCATGATCGACCTCGGCTTCGAGGAGCAGGTTGCGGAGATCGCCACCGCGTTGCCCACCGCAAAGCAGACTCTTATGTTCTCAGCAACGTGGCCGGCGCGCGCGGAAGAGTTGGCGCGGCGGCATGTGAGGCCAGACCGCGTCGCGATCGAAGTTGGCGCGCCGGCGCGCGTCGTGCAGTCGGTCGAGCTTGTGCGGGACAGGCTCCGCCGTGTGGTGGAGATTGTGCGCTCGAACAAGGGCCCGATTATCGTGTTTGTCGCGACGCAGGCCGACGCTGAGAGTGTCGCGCAGCACCTGGGTAAGGCGGGGCTGCCGGCCGAGGCGCTGCACGGCGCGTTGTCACAGACGGCGCGTGAACGCGTCCTTCGTGCGCTGCGCGCGGGTGCGAAGTGCGTGGTAGCGACAGACGTCGCCGCACGCGGCCTGGACGTGCCCGCCGTACAGCTCGTCGTCAACTACGCGCTGCCTCGCGACATCGAGACGTACATGCACCGCATCGGGCGCACGGGCCGTGGCGAGCGCGCTGGGCGCGCCCTTTCGTTTGCCCAGGAGTCAGACCGCGCCCTGTTTCCAGCGCTGAGACGCACGCTGCACGCGAGCGGCTGCGAGGTGCCGCCCTTCCTTGGCGAGGCAGAATAGCGGGAGGCGGTTGAGGACGACGTACAGGCTGGCCATGAGCGCGTCGCTGTCGCAATCAGCGCCGAGCAGCAGCACCACGCGTGATGTGACGCAGGCACGCACCATTCAGGCGTGCAGTGTACAGCCATGCGCAGCCCTGTGCGCGTCTCATTGTGTGTCCTGATTGCGATTTTGCTGCGTGCTGCATACCGCAACGAGTCCGTTCGCGATCTCCTTTGCGCTCGGCCAATGCGTGATTAATTGGTAGCCGCCTAAGTTCGCGTAAACTCTGACAGGCATCTCGCAAGGACATAGATATTATATTGAAGAGCTACGCAAATTCATATGTACCCGTCTGTAGCGACAGCTCCGCCGTGCCGCCACGTCTCGAGATCGCTCGACTACCCCTGTCAGCCACACGTGTCAGCGCCAAAACCCGGCCCTGAGACGGAAATTGCGTCGCGCAACGCTTACGCACGCGTTGCTACGTGGCCCGGCCACCTCGGTGTCGCGCGCACGCCAGCAGCACGCGCCGCCAAGGTCGCACTGGCAAACACGTTCGTGGCGCTTCCATGTGTCATGCACGCCACACTTACATCATGTCGTACTTCTTAACGACGCATGGTCGTACTGGATGAAGAGGGTAACCCGTGTCGCGTGTGTGACACATTAGAAAGTTTCCAAAGTACCATGGCAGCGGCAAACAAGAAACCTATCTTTGGCTCCGACCAGGAGCCGCCGACCGGCAAGGAGCTTGGCAACGGCACGTGGACAATGCTGCACTCGACCGGCGCGAACTTCCCGCTGAACCCCTCGGACGAGAACAAACAGGACATGCGCAACCTGCTCACGAGTATCTCGCATCTGTTCCCGTGCCGCCCGTGCGGCAAGGACTTCGAGAACTACATGAAGAAAAACGAGCCCAACGTGAACAGCCGTGAGGAGCTCAGCATGTGGCTGTGCAACGCCCACAACGCCGTCAACAAGAAGCTTGGCAAGCAGCAGTTTGACTGCAAGTACTGGAAGGCGCGCTGGCGCGAGGGCTGGGCGAACTATCTCCAGGACCAGAACAAATAACAATGTATTATGATAAAAATAGTAGTTCGTGCGCCGCTGGCCCCGTTTGGCCCGCCCGAACCCAGCAGCGTCTTCTATTCTTCTTATTTTATTACTCTTAACACAATATTGAAGGGCGCGATCACCTTACGCCGGCGCTAGCTGTGCGCTCGACCCGGGTGCACCGGCGCGTGGCAATATACGCTCCGTCAAAGCGTGCTGCCGGGAAGGAGCAAAGCTAGCATCGCGCCCCGCGCTGGGGAGGATACTGTCTTGCCTACACAGTTTCTTGCGCGCGTGCGTCTGGAGGCACATGCACCTCGCTTCGAGCGGCCTACATGTGTTCAGGCACTCGCATGAACGCGCATGAATTCATGCAGGCGCCTGGTAGGAATACAGCCAGCGTGCTCATACGAACAGCGACAGATTCAACGGCACGGTAGACCCCCTGCCGCTGGGGTACTTGCGAACCTGCCGGAAATGGTCCGGGGGAAACTGGCGCGGTTCGGGTAGCGATGAGCGCTCTTTGAAGCGGAACCGCTTATCGTTGATAACGACCTTCTCCTGCTCTTGTTTGACGGAAGGCTGCGGCGCAAAACCACGGGCCGAGGCCCCGCTCACGACGCGCGAGCGATTTGACGGCGGCGGTGGCGGTGGCGGCGGCGGTGTGCTCGCCACAGAGCTTGAACTCGAGCCTGCCTCGAAAGGAGATTGCGAGAGAGCGGGCGACGGCGCAGCGGGAGGCGCCGCCATGGTTGGAGGTACCGCCGGTGCGGGGGGTGCAACCGGTGCCACTGGAGCGCTGAATTGCGGGGCCGGTGCGCGGCTAGGCGGCGGAGCGCTCAGTCTCGATGCAGACGGCAACGGGGGAGCGGTTGCAGCCGCGAATGGTGTAGGTACCGCGTTTGCATCGGAGGCAAACGACTTGCGCAGAGCAGGAGCGCCGGGCGCAGGAGGTGCAGCTGATGGCAGCGGCGGGGCGCTAGACGAGCTGCTAGGTGTCGCTAGTGACGGAACCGAGGGCACTGAAGAGGGAAGCGGCGGGGGTCCCTGGAAATTCGTGCCAGACTGAGGCCGCTGCAAGCCAGAACCCGGCAACGGCGGTGCTTGAGGCGCAGAAGAGGCCAGCGGTGGCACTTGGGGGGCCGATAGCGGTGGCGCCTGCGGCGCGGCACGGGGCTGCGGCGGTCCACGTGGAGACGATCCCGGAAGTGGCGGGGCCTGAGGCGCGCTTGCCGGTAGAGGTAGCCCGCGCGGAGCCTGTGGAATTTGCGAGGCCTGCGGGGCATGTGTCGCCTGCACCGCCGAGGGTAGCGGAGGAGCCTGTGGAGTACCGGATGGCAGAGGCGGTGCGCGAGGAACTGCACCTGGCAACGGCGGCGCCTGGTTGGACCCGCTCACTGGACGCGAAGGGGGTTGCGAGAACCGCGGCGGCGGCGGCGCGCTATTGCGCGGCGATGGCGTGCCCGTATCAGAATGTGCGCTCGCGATGCTTGCACCGCTGTTTGCGCGAGAGTGGCTCAGTTTCTTCCTCACGTCCAGCAGGTTTGGTTTTGGCGCCAGCGGTTTCGGCCCGGGCTTCGGAGGCAGCGCACTAGGCTTGGGCTTAGGCGCGGCTGGGGCCGCGCCAGGCACAGGAGGTGCCGAACTGGGAACGGGCGGTGCAGAGGCCGGCGGCGGTGCGAAGCTGGTCACAGGAGCGCGCACCGGAGGAGCAGCGCTGGGCATCGGGGGCAGCGCTGCCGGCGCCGGCGCAGCGTTGACGCGCAGCGACGGTGGCGGGGCCTGCGAGCGCGCCGCAAACGGTGGCAGCGCTGGGGCCGACGGTACGTCTGATCTGGCCGCAGAATTGAATGCAGGCACGGCCGGAGTGCCAGGAACAGCCGGGGCGCGCGAAGGCGGACGGCCGAACGGAGCGGGAGGAGCGGCAGGGGCCGCAGCGGGAGCCGGCGCAGAGGGTGGTGAAGGCGCTAAAGAGGGTGCGAACGAGGCGCGGCCACCAGGTACGGAAGGGGCGTGGCCAAACGGTGGTGCAGCGGAAACAGGTGGCGCCGACGGCGCCGAAGCTGGCGGCCCGTGCGAGTCATGGTTCGCAGTTGCTCCCCGCGGACGTAACTTGGCTCCCCCGAGCAGCTCCGCGAACAGCGGGTTCGCGGCCATCTCGGCCGGATTGGGAGCAGAGGGCGCCGAGGGCGCGGACGGCGCCGAAGGCACCGAAGGCGCAGACATGCCGCTACTGCCGTCAACAATGCGGCCGCCGGTATTCGGCGTGCTGCGGTCATTCGTTTGCCGCGGCTTCAGCTTGCCACGGTTGCCTTGCTTGATCGCGCTCAGCAGGTCCGTCGGCATGGGCGCGGCGCCGCCATCAGAGCTACCGCCGCCCGCGCCTGCGTTGAGGAATGAGGGCGGAGGAGGAGGAGGTGGTGGTCCGGCCATTGCTGCTGCGAGTAACTTGCCGGTCCAACGGTATGCACGCGGCCGGTTTAGTAACCGCAGCCGCTTAGCGTCGCATGCATGCATCGGCGCAGCCAGCCGTATCTCGTGGTTGCCTAGCGGCGGCGCGTGCCAGCGCGGAGAGCCGTTGCCAGCTACGAATCGTCGGGCTGCAAGAGTGTTTGGTTGATCCGATGTAATTGTCTAGTTTGTCGAGTTTAAATAGGCAGTGCAGGCGTCAGCGGCTCCAGGACACGTGCGATCGTGTCTCAAATTGGGGGCAACAGGAGGGCCTCACCGACAAGGGACTACGCTCGCAGCGCAATATCCTTGTGTGTGTGCCCGTTGATTAATTGATAATAGGACGCTTATATGCATACATGCCTGCCAGATTTAGGAGGATGCCGCGGGTTATGCGCCGCACCTAGGTCTCTAATCTGGCTCAGCAGCCCGACGCTCTGTCCCGCGCGCGGCGTTAGATCTTCTGCACGGGTCAAAACCACTTGAAACTGTGGTCTCTCTGGTTGCTGGTAGGTCAGACGGGCTGAGCACAATCCGAAGCACTGGTCGTGTCCCTGTACTGAATAGTCGAATTGTAGCTAAGGAGAATTCCAAAACCAATGAAGACGATGCGGTTCGAGTGAACGATATAGCCATACCCTCCTGTGTGGCACGGCTCCCGCGTGGCATGGCTTCGCAAGCGGACTGGGGACATTCATGTTGCTGGGCGCATTTAGGACGTCTGGATGGGCCCTCAGACTGCACACACGCGCGCAAGCTTGGTTATATACCAGAGAGAACACTAGCACGCAACTAGGAGAAGGACGCTGCCCTGGTCGCTGCTGCTCAGTGTGATCTTTCCACAGTCAACAATGAATCATTGGTTACAAGCCTAGCATTCCCGCGACAGCGACGCTGACACGCGACCGCTCAGCCAGCCCCCAACAACCATACGGTTTGTACAGATGGCGGTGTCCTCACCAGCCGAGCCATTGTGGTTTTTTTATTAACAACTGTTTAAGCGTGACTTAAATAAATTAGAGCTCCTCCACCACGGTGCCCTTCTCGGAGACGTAAATACCGTCGAGGAACTTACGAATATCCTTGTTGCGCGGCACACAAGACTGCTGGATAGACGCAGCGGTCTGGGAGACGTTCTGGAGGTCGTTGCCCGTGATGATGAGCTCACCGGCCTGAGCCTTGGAGAGCTCGATGGTGACGCCGGGGAGGGCCTCAATTACCATGGACTTCTTGCAGCCAAGGAAGTTCTTGATCTGGAGAGAGCCGTCAGCACGGACGTCGAGGTTGGGCGGGAAGAAAGCGTGCACAGCGCGCATCTTGTACTTGAAACCCTTGGTGACACCGATGATCATGTTGTTGACGATCGAACGGACGGTGCGAATGGCAGCAACCTGCTTGCGGTTACCGTTGATCATGAAAATCTTGATCTGGGTGTCGCTAACCTTCGCGAAGGTGATGTCGATGTGGCGGACGTTGTTGGTGAGAGTGCCACGGGGACCAGACACAGTGATCTTACGGGCCTTGATGTTGACGGTCACGCCTTCCGGGATGTCGAGGTACTGCTCCTGCTGAATATGACGCATTTAGATGATGAGGACAAGAAGAGGTGGTGCTAGTCAAGATGCGAGTAGGGCGGCCGGCGATTTTTCAAATGCGAGCAGCGAGCGTGGGCTCTGTTAACAGTATCCAGTAAGAGACGTAATTATTACATAACATGATATAGAAAGGGCAACGATGAGTCACAAGCCCTATACCCGCAACATCTCAAATGCGGTAATAGCTTTGTACAGAATAAATAACGCGGCTCAAGGCCGTCTAGTCTTCGCGAGACTCGTCAACAGTTTCGTTGTCGCTTAGGGAGATAGTGGAGGCCGAAGAGAGCCTCCGCTTCCCGCCTGCCGTAGGGGGCTTGCTCTCGCTATGCACGCGCGCCTGGAATGGCGAGAACGGTTCGCGGAACGGTGAGCTGTAGGGCGAGGAGTTGAAGGACTGCGTGTGCTTGTCGTCTGCGTGTATGCCGTTGGAGAGGACTTGGCTAGCTAGCACCTCTAGCGGGCTGAGAGCCTCGCTGTCCGGGCTAGCAGGTGGCGGGAGCACCGGTGGCGCCGTCTGCAGAGCGAACCGCTGCTGTACTGCCTGCAGTTGCATAGTAAGCTCCTGTATGATCCGATCCTTGGTTTCGAGTTCGGCCTCCATCTCGTGCATCCGGTGCCGCGTGTGTCGCAACCGCTTGCGGATCTGCTCGCTGTCTACGTTCTTCTCGTAACCCATTGCCTCGACCACCAATCGCTCAACCTCGCGCTTGTGCAGGCTCGTCTCGACCTCGTGCCGCTGCTCGTTCTCATCGACTTCGATCCGCGAGAGACGGTGCTGGAAAATATACTGACTCGCAAGGCCGCGGAATTGCTGCGCTGCACGCCGGAAGGCGTCGCTCTGCTGCAGCGCCGTAACAAGCGTCTCTTTGGCAACGTTGAGATCTGTGATTTCTTTGGCCTGCTCGACCGTCATAAACAGGAACTGCAGTGGCATTCCGGGTAGCTCGGGCTCTGCGCCACCGATCGACACGCGCCCATGAGGGTGGCGTCGCGGCTTGAAGGGGCTCCCGGGCGCGAACTTCGTTGTCGGTCGTCCGGGCGTCATCGTGCCCGCGTGTTGTTTGCGCCGGATGGGGCTACTCAAGTAAATTGCGGCAGGAGTAGGTGCTGCCAATGAGCTCACGTATGGCGTCCGTGGCTGCTTCGCTTTTGCGCTATCGGGGGTGTGCGGCGGCTGCGTGCGCCGTGCCTGGGGTGTGATTGGACGCGTCGGTGTCCCCGGAACGACCGTTGCATCAGCCTGATCGTCGCTGGGGCTTGGAGGAGTCGCCTTGACTTGCACTTCCGCCGACATCAGTGTCAAAGGACTCGGCCTTTGTGGTTGGCGCGTGGACTGGCTACTGGACCCTGGAGACACGCTTGCGTAAGGATACATATGCACTCAGACTACTTTATACGTGTAGGGCAGGGCATTGACCAGCAGCAGCTGTTACCAAACTCGGCCATTCGCTGACAAATGGAACGCGTGCGCACGTCGATCTAGGGTTCGTAGCCGTGCCGCGAGTCAGCAAAGCCATGCGATTCGCTGCCATCTGCATCTCGGCAACAGCTGTGCGCTGACGTGTCTGACAGATCGCGTTCTATGAGAGTTCGGGTCTAATCGCGACTCTGAGTCGCCCCTGCGCGTGCGACTATTACTCTTACTGAATATTGCTGTCACGTAGGGTTAATTTACTCGTTCCAAAGCAGCGAGTGTTTATACGTAATCTAATTTAGGAGCATTTTTTAACTATCATCATAACCGAGATTTTATTCTGGGATGCGTGATGTATTATGTATGTGGTCTTTGCAATCAGGTTTTTTTCATAGCCGGCATAAGCTCCCAACATACGTGACGTCACATTGGACTGCAAACGTACCATCTTGGAAGTTGTCGCACGGCGCATAGATTCGGACCAGGGGCGAGCGCCAAGTCAAGTGTCAGAATACGTACGACGGCGTACACGACTCTGTTGACTACTGAGAGGGGCTAGTGGTATCCATTCCAGGCATCTGGCAACTAAGACTCGAACGTGAACTGATGACACAAGACACGGAAGCGCCAAAAGCCACCGTGGCAAGTGCCCCGCTGTGAAGAATATGTCTCGACCCTGCTTCTCGATGATCTGCTTAATTTATTAGCAAAAATACTTACTGCGGCTGCACGTAGCATCGGATTCTCGGCTTCTCTAGCTATTAATTGTGCGCGAGCTATGCTTGTTACCAAGCCAGACGCGTCTGTAAAGCATCTCGTTTCTTGGTTCTGGGCTTGGGGATAGAATCTGGCGCGTCATCGGCAGTGCAGAATATGCTACCTAGCGAAGCCGCGTGAGTTCTGGACCAAACTTATAGATTGCGCTGCAGCGTAAGCGGCAGGAAAGTAGATTTTTGATCATCGTATTATTCCTCATACCTTCTTATTGCGGCCTTAATCTTGTGCATATGGAGGCGGGACCGAGCTACCGCTGGATCAATTAAAGCAGTCAGTCACTGAACATCAAAATAACTGCGACCACCATGTTCGAAACACTGCACATGCTATCATAAATCTACGGACGGTCTATTGAGGTGCGCTACAGCAGTGGCTTATCACGCCTGCCGGAGAACAAAGCAGCAGCCTGCATCAAATTACTAATGCATAAGGGAACATGTCCTTTGAATTCGATTGGGAAAAGGTGCTAGAAAATAGTGCAGATATCGAACAAGGGATATGTGATTTTCTCCACTCTCAATTTCAGTCGCTAAACCTACCACCATTTATCTCTTCTTTATCTGTTTCCAGTTTCAAGTTGGGCAACACTCCACCAGAAGTTGTGCTGAAGCATTTCTCAGATCCGTTCGCTGAGTTCTACGAGGCCGACAAAGAGCTAGAGGAAATGGAGGGAGAGAGTGTACCCACGGAACTTGATCTCAGTGATGCCGGTGAGGAGCATTTTTTACACCCGCCCAAAATCGATTTTGACTACAAGAGATCTACGCCGGATGCGTCATCCAACGGGTCAAACCCCACAGCGAACCCATTTGATGTCCAGACTTTCATCGAGTTCAAGTACTCTGGTGACATGCAACTGTCGGTGATGGCGACGCTTCTGGTCAATTACCCTGCGCCTTCTTTCATATCGCTGCCGTTCTCAATAAAGGTAACAAACGTGGAAATTGACTCCTTGATTGTGGCTGCAGTCATAAAAAACCGAGTTCATGTGAGCATACTCTGCGATTTAGACGAGGATGAGGCAGTACCCTCTGAACCAGCTGCTGTTATCAAATCAATGAAAATCGAAAGCGAGATTGGGGACAACTCTAACAATGGCGCCGTTCTGCGTAATGTGAGCAAAGTAGAGAAGTTCGTCCTGGAACAGCTACGCAACGTGATCCGGGACGAACTCGTCTGGCCCGGCTGGATAACTTTAGAAATATGAACCTGTCTAAACCTAGTCATCGCATGATCGAATGACTTATCTGGCGAAGTGCTTAGAAACAAACGCAGAGCTCGCTACCAATGCAGAGTCTGAAGCATTAATACGACGCAGTTAATCATGACCGATGACCGTATGGCGGTTTAATGGGAGAATCTATACCCTAACCCTCTGATAACCCCGCGACCAGCAGTGCTTATCACATACCGCAGCGTTGAGTGATCAAGGTCGTTATTTTAAGGACAACTACGTGGGTGTGCCATGCATGACGCATGATTATCTAAGCATACTTACTGTCGCGACCTGGGGGTTGCTGCGTATACGCGCACGAGGAATGCCTGATGACGAGCATATATGCAGGGAAATTGGGGTTCGTTTTTATATGGCAGCAAAAGGCGATGGCCGCGAATGATAGACTTTGAATGATAAATCAAATAAATTAGCCGACGAGTAGCTCGATTCTCTATCCTCGAGGGCTAACCTAGATTTGATGTGAGGATGCAGCAGACCGCGTTTGCCCGTTGATGTGCATACGTGGTGGTAAGCCGAAGCGGGCAAGAATATTGTATCGCAGACACTGCCTGTCAGAGCCCAATGACAGCAGCAAGCGCGGAGCGCATACAATTATTTTCGCTTATTATATACAAACGTACTCAACTCAGAGTCTCGGTGTGCGCTGCTGGTGGAACAGAGTGGCGAGACCAAAGAATGAAGATATACTATTCAGCAACAGCTGATCCGAGCCCCGCTTTTCCCCGGAGTAGCATCACTGCCACTGTGCTAGCTCGCAGAGCAACCCTCCGGCCAGAAGTGGTAGATAATCGCGCATTATATTATCTGCACGTCACATAAAAAATACGCTGCCTACGTGACTCCGGGCACGCGCTACAGCTGCGCATGCATATGCATGACATTCCAGCAGCGATACGACAAAAATAATTAGGACGGCCGGGCCAACTTCCTTAGCACGGACGCGTTCCATCCAAAGTAAAGGATGTGACAGTGCGTCATGCGGGGCTACCATCTACTCAATACAGAGCTCAAAGACTTCATTCAACCTTTTGCGAAACCTAGAGTTAAATATTCTTACACGACCGCAACCGTGGAGCTTAGCTGTCTCGTCGTCGTACTTGGCGGATGCCCAAAAAAGACACGTATCCCCTACCACCCTCGCAGCAATAATTCTTATCCAGAAGTCCCTGGTATGAACACCCTTAGCAGTATTATACCTGTAGCTACTGCTGGATGTTACGCACAATAAGCGAGACAGCTCGCGCTCTTCCGATCCAGAGAAAAAAGTTTGAGCATATCTGATGCGTGCAGACGTCATCTGCAGCCACATAACAGGGTCAGGGTAATGTAATGCATGCTGTGCTACCGGTTGCCCGTCAAATGTTATTAGTAAAGGATATAAGGTCCAAATCTGGTCCTCTGGCGCAAACTCGTTCCCTCCTCGCTGCGCTAGCAACTACGAAAGGACCGTCGCCAAACCCCCGATCCTTCTACGCTAGCAATACATGTCTAACTTTGGGCAGGTCCCCCAGCAACTGCCAGGCCCTGTGGGGTCGCTGCCAGTGGGAACGCTCATGAATATGGTTCCCGCGATGTATGTGCAGTACGGACAGCAGATGGTTGCAGGTGCGCCACCCCAGGGCCACGCTCCCGGCGGGCAAAATCCGCTGCCGCCGCTCAGTGCACAACAGCTTCCCCCCGGGGCGCCCCCGCCCGGAGCTCACGGACCGCTCCCTCCTTCAGGTCAGACACAGGGTCCGCTGGTTCTGCCTCCCCCAAAATCACTCGCACCGGCTCGCAAGTCGCCGCCAGGTCCGCCCGCGCCGCCGGGTGTGCCACCGGGCGCCCACCTCGTGCCGATCCCTCAAAGCTTATCCCCACCACTGCTCCCTCCTCAGCATGCGCTCGGGCAACCCCCGGGATATGTCTATGTTCAGAACAGCTACCCACCGCAGCAGCAGGGGCTCGCACAGGGCGTCCCAGTGCAAGTGCAGCCCGGCCAAATTCCGCCGCCTCCTCAACCGCGAACAAGTGCGCACGAGTTGCACACGGCGTCGCCGTATGCTCAACAGCAGATGGTTCACGTTCAGGGTGTTCCGCAGCCTCAGCTTGTCCCTCAGAATATGGTGCCTAACATGCCGCCGCATATGTACCAGCATCTGCAGCAAGGTTTTCCGCAAGGCGCCCAGGTCATGCTGCCACAAGGCGTGCCTCTGCAGCACGTGCAGGGAATGCAGCCTGTGCCTGTTGAGCATATTCAACGCGATCAGCAGCCCCCCACACCCCAGGGGCGGCACCTGGCCCCCAGCGCGCCGCCGATGCACGCCCAACCGTCACACGCTGCCACGCCGACATACGCGCCGCAATATCCATCCCGGGATCGTGCGCCACTACCTCCGCAGCCAGCACCGCAGCCAGCACCGCCTCCTCAGCCCGCGCAGCAAGCGCCTGTGCAGCACGCGCCTCAGCCAACATCCGCTCCAGCGTCGCAACCGCAGGCTCGCGCGCCTTCTGTCGTCGCTCAGAGCCCGCGGGCGCCGCACTCGGCGACCCCACGGCCACATGCCAGTCGGTCCCCTGCTGAAGACCGCAAAGAAAAGCCTAAACAGACGCCGCTCCAGCGGGACCTCGAGCGTATGACTGGGGAGACCTGGGCAGACCTGGGCAGACTGGCTGAGACAGTCGGAGAGTATCAGACCGGTGTACAGTGCCTCGAAATGGCACTTAAGTTCAACGTTTCGTCGGTCGGACTGCTTCAGTCGCTTGCTAGCTGCTACCGGCACATCGACGAGTTCGATAATGCGATTGAAGCATACCAAACGGTGCTGCAGAACCAGCCCAGCAATGGCGAGGCTTGGGCTGAGCTCAGCCACTGCTATCTGCATGTGGATGACCTCGATAAGGCATATCATTCCTATCAACAGGCGTTGTACTTCCGGAATAGACGTGACCCTCGACTTTGGTACGGGATTGGTATTCTCTACGATCGCTATGGCTCTCTCGAGTACGCCGAGGAGGCGTTTGTGCAAGTTTTGAAGATCGACCGGCACTTTGAAAAGTCCAGCGAGGTCTACTTCCGCTTAGGACTCATCTATAAGCAGCAGAACCGTTACGATGCTGCGCTGGAGGTTTTCAAATTCATTCTCACGGACCCACCGGCTCCCTTGACGTCGTCAGACGTGTGGTTCCAGGTCGGTTGCGTGTATGAGCAGAAGCAAGATATTAAGGAGGCCTGTGCTGCGTACAAAGAGACTCTTAAAGAGGCCAACAACCACTCCAAAGTGCAGCAACAGCTTGGATGGCTCTATTACCAGCAGGGGGAGCAAGAGACGGCGATGAAGTACCTAAGCGGCAGTCTCGAATCTGATCCCTCGGACCCTCAGACATGGTACTTGCTGGGGAGATGCTACATGTCGCAAGCTAAGTACCAGAAGGCTTACGAGGCCTACCAGCAAGCCGTGTACCGTGACGCGCGAAACCCCACGTTCTGGTGCTCTATCGGAGTGCTTTATTATCAGATTTCTCAATTCCGCGACGCATTGGATGCCTACTCCCGAGCAATTGGGCTTAATCCGTACATCAGCGAGGCCTGGTACGACCTTGGCATGCTATACGAGAGCTGCAGCAACCATTGCAGTGATGCCCTCTACGCTTATCGTCGTGCCGCTAGACTTGACCCTGAAAACCAGCACATCAAGACGCGTATTGAGCACCTCGAGCAGCTAGACAGCGAGGACCTGGAGGGAGAAGAGGGCGGACGCATCCTTGCACCTGCATCCTCCATTCGGGCGCTCTCGGAGAATCCCGATCAGGTGCAGGTGAGTCTGCCGCCGGCGCAAATGATCGAACAAGCTTCTCAAGCTCAAGCTCAGGCTCCCGTCCAGATGCCGCCTCCTCCTCTCCAGCTTAGCGAAATGCCGCCGTCAAGCAAGCTGCCGCCCCCCGTGCAGCCTGTGCGTGCCCAAGAGCCTCTGAGCCCTCGAACCGCAATCCCCGCAGCACAAGGAGCACCGGTCCCTGCGGCCGCTCTGCCTCCCATTGCCGCGATGCAGACTCAAGAGGCGTCTCGGATACCTGGTCCAGTAGTCCCACTGGCCGTCCCCGTCTCGCTAGCAGGCCTTGACCAGGCCGACACGCCTTCTTCTGTGCCAGTAGTCACGCCGGCAAATACTGCTGCAGCGTCGGGGCTGGCCCAGCCCCCAGCGGTGGCACCCGCGGTGACAGCCACCCAGGGCCCCCCATCGAGTTCTTCCACTCATGCCGATCACGCTGTCGCTGGTGCTCCCCCTGTAATCCCAGTGCAGGATTCGGCGATGCAGGGCGTGGAGACGGCGCAACTAGTCGCGGCTACTGGCCCTCCCGTGGTCGTTGTGCCTGCACCGGTGATGCCGGTTGCGCAACAGGTGCCCGAGCAGCCGGCCTTAGGCGTAGTCCCCACGGACGCATCCATGGCATCAGAAACAAAGCCGCAGATCGTCACAGATATGGCGAGTGCTGCAAATTCTGTTGACCCAGCGACGGCTTTGCCCGCTCCTACTGACGCTCCCAAACAAACCGCCGCGGTCTCGGAATCGGCGGCGCCAGCGTTTGCAACTTCGCCGCAGGCTACAGGGGTTATGGAGGCTCACTCGCAGATCGCTCTTGCTGTGCCCAGCGAGCCGACTCTTCCTGACCGTCAAGCAGCAATATCGACGGTTCCAGAAGCCCGGAACTCTGCTGTCGTTTCAAATGCGCCGGCGTCCCTTGGCGCGACTGCTACTCCTGTAATCCCAGACAACGACGCACCGACCCCTGCACCTGTCCTGTCTGCGTCGCCGGTACCCGTTACTGTCTCCCCGCCGTCTGCACCAGCGTCTCATCCTGCAACCGAGCCGAACGTTGCTGTGTCGCCGCCCGTGGAGCCAATTGCAGCAGCTGTTACGTCCGTGGTTCCAACAACGCCGTCGCCGGGGGACGAAAAGCACAGCCAGCCCGCTTCTGGCACGCTGCCGGCGCCTTCCAGCAGTGAATCGGACACGGCGGCGAAACGTAGCTTCAATGGCGACGAGCCTCCTGCGAAACGAAAGCAGGCTGAAGGCCGTGACATTGTTGAAGACGAAGACTACGACTAACTTATTCCTGTGACGCTAGATGTACTATAGTGTAGTTAATGTAAATGAGATCTATGCTTTTTCCCGCGGCTACGCTCAATGACCCGAGCATCGAGCGTCGCCCAAATTGGCATTCGCGACGCTTTCCCCTGGTTCGCCGAGTCTATGTTCCAGCGCTCAACCTTAATTCAACTCGCCGAGCGCACTCGGCTAGATGGATTAACGCGGAATGCTGCGCCTCCTTGTTTATGCTGACCAACCGACTGTCGCGAGGTGCTGTCGCGCGGCACGCGTTGACTAGCAATATGTAGTACCTATCCCATGACCACGTCTGCATGAGCACCTCGCGTTGTTGACTTCATAAACCGCTAGTTCGCCCTTCTCCTTCCATTTTCACAGCATGTCGAGCTACGGGTCAGCTATCTCCCCTCAGAGCTATGTTGGGTTCGACACCATCACGCGCCAGATTGAGCGTCGCATGCTGAAGCGTGGCTTCCAGTTTAACCTGATGCTGGTCGGCCAGTCTGGACTCGGCAAGACGACGCTCGTGAACACGCTCTTTGCGAACCATGTCGTTGACTCACAGGGCCGCCGGTCCTGCGATGAACCTCTCGCGCGCACGCCTGAGATTACGACTACGAGCCAGGTTATTGTCGAGAACGACGTCACGCTGAAGCTGACCATCATCGATACGCCTGGGTACGGCGACCAGGTGAACAACGAGAAGTGCTGGGAGCCGCTGGTCAAGTACGTGAAGGACCAGCACTCCATCTATCTGCGCAAGGAACTAACAGCGCAGCGCGAGAAGCACTTTGAGGACACGCGCGTGCACTGCGTGCTCTTCTTCGTTCAGCCGACCGGCCATGGGCTCAAGCCCCTCGACGTTATCGTGCTGAAGAAGCTGAGTGAGCTGGCGAACGTGGTTCCTGTCATCGCGAAGTCTGACTCGCTCACCCTCTCGGAGCGCGACGGGTTCAAGCGCCGCCTGCAGCAGGAATTCACGCACCACCGCTTGCGGCTCTACCCCTATGACAGTGACGAGCACACACCGGAGGAGCAACAACTCACTGAGCAGGTACGCACTATTCTCCCGTTCGCTATTGTCGGCAGCGAGACCACCGCCGAGGTCGACGGCCGCGTCGTGCCTGTGCGCCATACGAAGTGGGGCGTTGTGAACGTCGCCAGCGAGGAGCACTGCGAATTCCCGCACCTGAAGGCGTTCCTCATCACGACCAACATGCAGGACCTCATTGAGACCACGGCGCAGGTGCATTATGAGGGATTCCGCTCGCGGCAGCTGCTTGCCCTGAAGGAAAGCTCAGCGCCGAAGAAGAAGTAACGAGTATCCATGTAATGTAATCGACTGTTGTGACACGCTTAGGTGCTGATGATGCGTTATGACGAGCGCGCTGGATGTCTAAACACGCATGCGGCCTTCTCGTCCTCCGTTTAATTAATCGCTAACTTCCCGCAAAAGCGGCCCTGCTGGTCTGACTAGAGACGCTTCGAAACAACTTTGACACTCGGGCCGATCATTGGCCTCGCTGCATAGAGCTGTATATCGCTTGTGCTCGCTAGCGTGGGGTTGCGCAAGCAAACAGGAGATGTATGCACACCAGCGGGTTTTACTTGTCGATTGCGCCGGAAATTCCAAAACGCATTCGTAATGATACCTACGCACAACTTCTAAGGCGAATAGATAGCCTAATGCTCGTGCGCTATAGCGCAAATCGTGTTGCGTCTCTGATTTGCAGCTCGCGCACACTTTTGCATTTGATGTAATAAAAAACAGCGGCGCTCAGAACTCTGTGAATGATAAATGGATCACCACCGTACGTATGCGAGAAGAATATTGCGATAGTTCAACTACATATAAATGCATGTATTAGTGATTGCCACATCACAAACAGACTGGCGCATGAATTGCAGTATTTCTGTGCACAAGATCGTGTAGCCTGATTGTCGCCATCACCCAAAAGCGATCCTCTTGGCCGCATCGAGAAGTGCGGAATCTGACATAGCCTTCGCCACCGAGTATCGCGGGCTCGATTGCAATGCAGTGAGGAAGACGCGGTTCTTAGGCTCTGTCGGGTTGGCCAAAATCATCTTGCACACGTACTCGAGTGTATCGGGCTCAACCCCAGAGCTCACAGCATCCCTTAAATCCCGCTCTTCTATCATCTCATACCAAAATCGATGAGTTTCTGGTGTCGGGGACCTTTGTAACTGGAGCAGCCCATTATATGTCAACGGCAGCTGCGGTGGCGGCACGGTGCGCTTGGGCTCAGTACGCATACCTACACGTGAAGTATATTCCGGAGGCATGCCGTATACAACGGTAACAAAGACATATTCACTCTCTTTGCGCAGCGTTTGGGTTGTGTCCACCTCGAGGCCTGCTTGAACGGTGTTCTCCCAGTCTACGCGGTTCGTATGAAGTCGGCGCAGGCAAATTGCTTTGCGCCACAAGATCTTCGTTTTCAGCTGTGCGGGAATTGGCTGCGCCGCAGGAGTCATCGTAAGCGCAGCATCACACGCGTTAAGGCCGGCCGACCAGTCGCAGAGCTGGATGGCACAAGCTGCTTGGTTTGCTCGGGCCGCGACAAGAGCGGGGTCGGCGGCCACGGCCTCGGCGTACAACTTCCCGGCCTCAGTCCACCGATGCGCGCGATACGCGGCGTCTCCCCGTGTTTTCAGTTCCATGATTACGCAATGGTGCAGATGTCACCTGTGAGACCTGCAGATGCGGAACCCATGCACAACACTTACTATCTAAGAGTGTAGATTATCCTGCACGCAGTAGCAAACAACTGTAGGCCAATTTGGCATGCATGGCTTTTGCATGTGACCGGCGTGCCGCGCAGCGTGCGACGCAGGCTTGCAGAACCACACGCAGAAGCTCTAATACGACTGACGGTACCGCTGCATCTGCTTAGCATAATTGTAAACACGAGAAAGCCACAATTAACGCACGCTTAAAACTCTGCTGCCCTAGGCGCCGCATCGGGAAATTACACTAGGGGTCCGACGTGAAAAACGTTGCTCGAGCAAATTTAGACGACTCTCTATTATGAATAAAAAATAACGCGGATTATGTGCAATTGCAGAAGTATAGATCGTGATTTATAAGCAGGCTCTCTTTTCGGCCAGAATACAAAGATGTTACTGCACGGAAAAATTCAATATCAACACGCTTTCAGTCCTAGGCATTCCACGGAGCGATTCCAGATGCGCGAATTTCGGTAAGCGCTGAGCGGCGCTGCATGTCCCTCGCCTTACCCGCCTTACGTCTCTGAGCGATTATCCGCAAGGTCAAGGGTTGACTGCAGCTTCTAGGCGATTGTCGCGTAGGCCCTAGCCTTGAACCAGTGAGTGAAACCAGTTAAGAGCAGCGTGCGCCCGTTTGCTGGTACTTCACCTCATTCTTCTCACCTTCCGCTCGGGGACCCTCCTGAGCCACCACTAGTAGCAAAATTTAAGCAGCAGGAAACGAAGACACACACGAGATACACACGCGCCACCAGGCTATATTAAGGATTTCCTTTCTGAGCCCTCGATAGTCTTGTTCAAGCATCAGGTTACAAAAAGGCCAAAAACTGCTAATCTAGCAATAATAAAAGCTAAAAGGGTACGCGAAGCGAGCTCAACACCTGTCGCGTCTCAGTCAGTGCGAAAAATTTCACGTGAACCGCCAGAGTTCAAAAAGGAAGCAACGCTAGGAGATTCCGAGTATTTCATCGGACCCCAGCTTTTTAGATTACTACTAACCCGTCGGCAGACCCCGCAGGTTTTTGGGTGAAAAAGCGTCTGACTAATCGAGTGAGTCTTCCTTCTCCGGTTTACAACTGAGCGGGCCGAGACTACTGGATCCGCGCGCACAGGGCAACATCCGCTATTATGCAGCGACAGCCTCCTTATAACCAAGGCTATGCGCCTTATGGACCCAATCAGTACGCGTACGGCCAGTACGCCCCCCAACCGCCCCCGGGCACCCCTCCAGCCGCAGGGCAGCCGCAGCAGCCGCAGCCGGGTGCTCAACCGGCGGCCGGCGGGTGGGGCTATACTGGACAACCGGCAGCTTCTAATTTCTATCAGCCTCCTCCGGGTCACGCTCCAGGTGCATATTACCGGCAGGACCCTTACTACGGGCGGCAGGTTCGTCGGCCGCCACCTGGTATGCCGATGATGCAGAACGCGCACATGCACCCACCTCAAGGTCCACCGAGCCACCCTATCAGTCCGGTGCCTCCGCCTCACGCGCAACCCCATGTGCGGCATCCGGGACACCCGCACGTTCCGATGCCTCAGCAGATGATGGGTGCTCCGCGCATGATGATTCCCGGAATGATGCATGGAACCGGCTACGAGAGTTTTGAGGAAATCATAGCTAAGCTTCAGGTTGCATTCCCTGATCTGCAGGAGAAAACGCTTGCTACAGCCGTTCGCACGCGCAAGACATACAAGGATGCGCTGCATTGGCTTACGCAAATGCAGCAGCAAAATATGCTTCCAGTGACGCAGGCACACGATCCGCAGCGCCGTTCAATCCGCCAGAAGTTCGGGCAGATTGGGCAGTATGCTTATGCGCCTCCTCCGCCGCACGCGCTCGCGCATGCTCCGCCGCAGCAGTACATGCCCCGTCAGGTAATTCGCCGTCCGCCTCCTCGTCGCATCGTTGAGCGCGAAGATAGCGACAGCGATGTGTCTGAGGGTGATGCCTACGATCCTCATGAGCAAGCGATGTTTGATGAGAGACTGCTATCATTCGTGAACACTGCGTCTCCGGAGGCCATTGCAGATGTCGCAGCTCAGCCAATGGAGCTCGTCATGGCTCTCGTCAAAAAGCGGCCGTATGCTTCGCTGGACCAAGCAGCGAAGGCTGATGTTCCCGGTGCTTCTGCAGTGCCCGTAGATGCGAACGGAAAACGTCGTCGCGGGGCTGCCAAGAAACCGGCAGGATCAAAGATTATCGATGCTGCTCGCACTGCCTTGAGGGGTTATGAAGCTGTAGACTCTCTTATCAAAGAGTGCGCTCAGGTTGGCAAGCGGGTGCAGTCAGGCATCGACGCGTGGGGCCTTAACGACGAGACCTTAGAGACCACAGGCCAGGGCTTTTTCCGTGAGCAGCCGAAGCTACTTTCTGAGGGTACAGTGCTCAAAAATTATCAGCAGATTGGCGTGAACTGGCTTTCCTTGCTCTACAACTTGGGACTCTCGTGCATTCTTGCCGACGAGATGGGGCTTGGCAAAACACTTCAGGTTATCGCATTCTTGGCGCATCTGAAGGAGATTGGCGAGCCCGGGCCCCATCTTGTGGTGTGCCCAGCGTCGACGCTTGAGAACTGGCTCCGTGAGTTTGCGCGATTCGCGCCGTCGCTCAAAGTTGAACCATATTACGGCTCTCAGCCGGAGCGCGCTGAGATCCGCGAGGAACTGCAGGACAGCAACTTTGAGGTTCTCATCACGACTTACAACCTTGCCACCGGCGGCAAGCAGGACATGGGTTTCCTGAAGTCGCTCGGTTTCAATGTTTGCGTCTACGACGAAGGACATCTGCTTAAAAACTCTCAGAGCGAGCGCTACAATAAACTCATGAAATTGCGTGCGCGCTTCCGCGTATTGCTGACTGGTACACCTTTGCAGAATAATCTGCGTGAACTAGTTTCGCTGCTATCGTTTATCCTGCCACGGTTGTTTGAGCAAAATCGTGAGGACCTTCTCGAAGTGTTTAAATTCAAGGCGAAGGCGACCGCTACTGAGAGTGAAAAAAGCCGCGATGATTTGCTCAGCGAACAGCGAATTCGAAAGGCCAAGACCATGATGACGCCTTTTGTGATGAGGCGACGCAAAGAGCAAGTACTTGCTCATCTTCCTCCAAAGAGTCATGAGGTCACTTTTTGTGATATGACCGAGCGCCAGAGTAAGATCTATGAGGAGGAGCTCAATCGCAATAAGCGGGGTCTTCAGAGTGCCAAAAAGCAAGTTGAGGGCGAGCCTGCCACGAAGAAGGGTAAACGCGAGGCTGGGAAGCAGCTGGACAACGTACTTATGCAGCTGCGCAAAGCGGCGATTCACCCGCTAATGTTCCGGACGCTTTACAATGACAAACTCTTGAAGCGTATGGCGCGCGAAATCATGGATGAGGAGCAATACAAACAGGCCAACGAGCAATACATTTTCGAGGATATGCAGGTCATGAATGACTTTGAACTCGACCGCCTTTGTAGACAGTTCCCGGTCACTCTTGGCGAGCATGTTCTTGAGGACGAGCACTTCAAGGACTCTGGAAAGGTGCGCGCACTGCTTGAGATTCTTCCAGATATGGTCGCTCGTGGTGACCGTATTCTGCTCTTTTCTCAATTCACCCAGGTTCTCGATATTCTGCAGCGTATCCTTGCCATTCTCGACCTCAAATATCTACGTCTCGACGGCCAGACCCCTGTCGACATGCGCCAAGACATGATTGACAAGTTCCATGAGGACGCGGAGATTAAAGTATTCTTGTTGAGTACTAAAGCTGGTGGGTTCGGCATCAACCTCGCTGTCGCTAACGTCGTCATCATTTTCGATCTCAGTTTCAATCCTCACGACGACAAGCAGGCCGAAGATCGCGCTCATCGTGTGGGTCAGACGCGTCCTGTGCAGGTGATTCGCATGATCACGCGGAATACGATCGAGGAGAACATCCTGGATCTTGCTAACACCAAGCTAGCGCTCGACAAACATGTCTCCGAGGACTTAGGTGAGGGTGAGGACGAAATTGACACCGAGAAGGAGGCTTATGTGGCTGGCCAGTTGCTCGAGAGTGGATCTTTCAAGGAGGAAGCTAACACATTTGACTCAGCCTCTGATAGCGATGATTCTGAAGCTGAACCGGCACCTAAACGCCGCAAAGGGGTTGTTAAGGATGAGGGCGCTAGCCCTCCGCTACCTCTGAAGGTTGAATTCCCTGGAGATCTTGAGATTGTCCCCCCGCTCGATGATCCTAGCTCCGCTATATCTGTGCCGTTTGTCAAGACAGAGGAAGTGGCGCAGCATGAGGGTGTGTCGCATTCAGAGCAAGTGTCGGAGCCAGAGCATGCTCACTCGGCCTCCTCCTCGAATGCTCCCGTCGATTCTGGTGACGTCGCTGATGCTGGCATCCCTACTGATTTGTCTCCGGATGAGAATTCGCTTCCTCCCGATGTAGACCAGAAGGCCACGTTAGAAGATGCTTCATCCTCGACTGACACTTCTGTGTAGCCTGTAGTATATGGTGTGCGATTTGAGGGGTACAGCGACCATGGCCTGACCTGTACATCTTTTGATTGTCTTGTGTAGCATTTTAGCCCATTGTTATTCCCCCCTGCTGTCAGACGGGAAACCTCTGGCCATCCCATTCGCGTTGATCTTCTTGACAGCTTTGCGCTATCGAGAGTAGAGGTGATAGAGTTCGGATGCGTCTCCTGATCCACGCGCTGTCAAAATGCCGGGACACAGATTGGAATGCGCCTACGTTACTGCTTGCGAGAATGAGGCTTTCAATACTTTAAGCTGACAAGAGCAATATTCCAGAGGTGCACGTTGCTCTAACGTGCTTGCAAATTGCTGCTGCCTCTCTTTGCGCTTTTTTTTACCTCCACGTGGCTGGTAGCAAAGACTTGTGCGGCCCCTGGGGACTATTTTTGCTGCGGAACAGAACCTACTTAAGTAGGCCAAGAAAAAACTAATACGAAGAGTTAGCAAAGCTTGACCACTAAAACACAAATTCTATGTTTCTCCATATATCGGCGCAGGTGTGATAATAGCGCTATTCGTGCACAGCAGAGTTTGGTCGGATTGTCTGTTTCTTTATCCGTATAGGTCACTCAGTTGCGTGCCGGCAACAGAGTCTCTTACTTACGTTGCTCACACATACGGTAGTCGATAGGCTTAATGCGGTGCGAAAAAACATATGAAATGTGTCGCAGATCTGGTTACGACTTTCAGATTTTTACTACTAGAAAACGCGATGCGGAAACGTTCGATGTGTCTCTCCATACTCGTTCGATGTGAGATCCTTGAGATCCTACAAATTCGGCGCCTCGTGCGGCGAGTGTAAATCTCATGCGACCTTGAAATTAGCCGCGAAGCTATCGATGCCTGGACTCTGTTCAGGCTACGCGGCGTACCCACCTGGAGGCGCCTGCTCGCGCAGAGGTTCGGAAGGTAATAGGGTCTTGCAATCTTGGTAAATATTCTACATCTCTACTCAGTGCAAGCTAAGCGGCTCAAATTTTACTAGATGCTCTGTATATTCTCAGCCTCTCCCGAAACATTCGCAGCTGAGGCAACCGGAACGATCAAATCACAAGATCTGCCGGAAGAATGTATCTAAGACAGATTCTTGAACCGGGTACAGGATCACATTTTTGGAAAGGGTACCTCATCACTACTAGCTACAAATTGGGAAAATGAGATAGTATAAGAAAGCACGTAGAGGGCATATGCGACTACGGAATTTCTATATAACAAGCATGAACAAAAACAAGACAATAGGGCGTTATTGTCTTAAACAGTAGAGTGCATGTGTCCGTGTGGGCGCATACGGTGTGCGCGTGTGCGTTGCAGCTGCGACACGCGCGACTACTCTGACTAATAGAGCTTCCCAGTTAGGGCTTTTAGTAATAGTATGATATGTAATGTGTCACGTGTATGTCCATCCTGGCGCCCGACGGACTCAAGCGCTGTGGTCAGCGAGAGAACGGCAGCTACTTTTCACTGCACTTGCCAATGTCATACGACCTTACGGAGGCCGACGCTCGCCTGCTGCTCGCCGCACAGGCCCATATTGGTTCCAAGAACGTCCAGAAGCGCAACGAGCAGTACCTCGCTGCGACGCGCGCTGATGGTGTGTCTGTCATTCGCTTCGACCACACCTGGCAGAAGATCCAGTTGGCCGCTCGCATCATCGCTGCTGTGCCGAACCCTGCTGATGTCGTCGCTGTAAGTGCCCGCACTTACGGTCAGCGTGCTGTGCTGAAGTACGCTGCGCACACCGGTGCCACTGCCCTTGGCGGCCGTTTCACGCCTGGTGACTTCACTAACCAGCTCACCAAGAGCTTCAAGGAGCCGCGCCTTATCGTTGTGACTGATCCCCGCACCGATGCGCAGGCTATCCGCGAGGCCAGCTACGTGAACATTCCCGTCATCGCCCTTGTGGACCTCGACTCCCCCGTTGAGTACGTCGACGTTGCGATCCCCTGCAATAACAAGTCTAAGCACTCCATCGGTCTGATCTGGTGGATGCTCGCTCGCGAGGTGCTGCGCATCCGCGGCACCATCCCGGACCGCGACGCGCCCTGGAGCGTGATGCCCGATCTCTACTTCTACCGCGACCCCCAGGAGGCCGAGGCGCAGAACGCTGAGGAGGCCGAGGCTGTTGCCGTGCAGGTCGAGGAGACCGAGGGCCAGACGACCGTTGTCGCGCAGGAGTGGAGCATCAACCAGACCGGCTCCATCGACAACTGGGCCGAGGAGGAGGCCGAGTGGACTCAGCCCGCCACGCAGGCTTAAGCATGAGATTAAGACGCCTTGCGAGGTTTTTTATTATTCGTTTTTTGTACATGTCTAATCCTCTCTATGTACGAACGCCATACGCTTAAAACTATCAACTCTTTCGGCCGGCATTTTCTTTGCCGTTGCCACTTTTGTCTCAGACCTCCAGCGAGCTGCCTGCACGCCATGCAAAACGCCATACCGTATGACTTTCAGAGTACCTATAATTTAATCACGTGATTTACAAACGCAGCGTACCTGAAAAAACTATTAACTAATTGTTGTGAAATATCCGGTTAGCGGGGCGCGCGAGTTCGCGAGTGTGAAGATGTCTGGCAACTTCGAAATGATGCACCGGGCTCAGTCTGGAGAGAGTGAGCTCTACCGCAAGGGCCAGAGTGTGGGTTCGTGCCCTCAACTGTCGCGGAAGTTTGTCGCCCGCCGCATCTCCGAAGGTGAGACTGGCCGCCTGAAAGAGCAGCTCAAGTGCCAGGCCTGTGGAAAAGGCTATAAGCACGTCTCTTCTCTTGCGAAGCATCTGTGGGAGCATACGCCCGAGTGGAACGTCACCTCCAAGCTCCTTATTTCGAAGCATCAGCAGGTCCAACTGCTAGAGGCTGCGTCCATCCTCGTGTCCATGAATGAGGAGGACGACGACGAGCCTGAGACTGAAGGCCACGGTGCGGCCGCGGAAATCAAGTCCGAGCGTTCCACGACCGCTCTCGACCTCCCCTCCCGCAGTATACCCATACTCGGTGCCAAGCCAATCGCAAAGCTCCCCCGACGAGGCCGAAGAGCGTCTTCGAGCTCTTACGGCAGCTTTAGCCAGCTCGATAGTCTCGCACAGCTTGCGTCCCCTCTCGACCGCGACGGTGCCGTGTGCCCGCCCCGCCGGCGCCGGTACACTATGAACCGCGAGTCGCACTTAGACGAAGACGGCTTGCAAGACCCTGACGATGCAGAGTATCACGCTGAGCGTGATGATGACCATAATGACCAGCGTGGCTCTCAGCGAAGTCACCAAACGCATGAGCGTCGCCAAAGCCGCAGCCACAGCCATAGCCCTGATGACAGCCCTGAGGAGGGCTCAGAAGGTCCCGAGGGTGACCGCGACACCTACCACGACGGGGACCGCTCCAGAGGCGAAGCTGTCGGCAGCGATGATGCCAAGGCTGGCATGGGTGATGTTTTCGGGCCTATGGAGGTGTAGGTGTTCCTACGTCAGGCGGTCCTGCAACCCTAATCATGTCTTCGCGCATACCCCCTCTCCTCCTCTCGCATAGTCCAGTGACCACCTCGCGCATAACGGTACCCTTACCCATTGTAAACATGCATATAAACACGCGGTCACCGTAGTTTCTCTCCATCCGCTCCATGCTCTCCCTCTTCGCGCTGTTCACCCTCGCCAACAGCGACGTTGGCACTTTCGTGGCCCTGTCGGACCTGCAAACATACACCAACGAGCTAGGCACTGTCTACACACCGTACCGCACGGTTTCGCTCGAAGTGCAGACGGACACTGCCGAGAGTGCCAGCTCAAGCGCAATTACTTCCTCCGAGCCAGCGCTGCTCACAACACTCACTCTGAGCGTTCCTACGAGCACGCAGACGGTCGTGGCTACGAACACCATCGTTATCTCGACGGCTACCGGTGGCACGGACGGTGCTGAAAGCAGCCTGCTGTTCGGTACTGGCGTGGCCACAGCTGCTCCTGCTACCGCGGCCACTAATACGGGCCTCACCTCCCCCGCGGCGACCACTGCTGTAGAAACCTCTCCCGCGACAACCTCTCCCTTGGCGACCTCTCTCGCAATCACCTCTGCCCCAGCCACCGCCGGCACGGCTAGCGCTTCTGCAATGGTTACTGGCCCAACAGATTCTGTCTCGAACGAGAGCGCTTCGGAAACGCAGCTGGCCTCTTCCGCTACGACGAAGGCATCCAGCACATCTATGGGCATGAGTACGCCTGCAACGGCGCTCGCCACGGGCGGGGGCAGCGGGGGTGCACCGTATGTGTCGTCTGCAGTCGGTACGTCCGCACCGCCCGCGTCGTCTTCGCGCAAGGTGCAGTGGCCATTTTACAACCAGCCGACTGTCTCGTTCAACCCGAGCCCACATTTGCCGACGCCGCAAATAAAACCGACGACAACGCTCGCGACTGCGATGTCGCGCGCAACGTCGACGTCTGTGTCCGCTGCACCCACCATGGTGACGGTCGACATCCAGCCCACTATCGTGGTCCCGGAGCCGGACATTACGATCAATCTCAACCAGACGCTGGTCCAGTACTTCTCCTGGCTGGCGCAGGAAATGCAAGACTCGGGCAATCCACCGCAGGTCGTCTACATCCCCGAGTACTCGGGGAGTGGGATCATCTTCTACTTCAACGGCACCGCCATTGTACCGCTCACAACGCCGTCGGTGACCACAAGCTCGGCGACAACGAAGACCGGCGTCGAGTACGACTGCGACACCGTCAATGGCCGCGACTCTATCATTGTGTGCAAGCGCAATGCTGGCTCCCGAGTGCGGCCCCCGGCCATGTGGATCCTGCTCGGTGTGTCAGCGCTTATGCTGGGATAGCGACGGGAGCCGAGCGGGGCGCATTGCGCGCCCTCCACGACGCCCTCGGCACGAGCGGCGCGCCAATGCGCAGCTGGCGCAGGGGTAGGAAAGAAAGATTCACGGAATTCTACGAGTTATGATTAATGATGTATGTATTTATGATGCAACGAATTATGAACGCAGACACTAGCTCACGGGAAGGACGCGGGCTCACTCGGCCAATCTCATAGGCATGCACATCCGTTTTCTAGTGGCAACGGAGTGGCAGCTGGCTGTTCGCGCACACCCCCTTTATCTCTGGCGGCCTTTCCGCCCCGAGTTCTCATCCGCATAACTCTCGGCGATGATCTCGGGAAGCGCGCATACATAACTGCTGTATAGCTGCATGCCACTTCTTGAGAGCGATGGGGTACCGATCTATAAGGGTATTGAGTATTCTATTCTCAGTTCACGTCAAGGTACTTCTTGAACGCCTCATTCTCGTTGTCTTTGTAAGGTCGCTCGCCCAGCAGCGCAACGAGGTCCTTGCGCGTGAGCTGCTCGCGCGCCAGGAGCGCCTCTGCGACCTTCACGACGGCCTCGCGGTGCTGCGTGAGCAGCTCTGAGCACATCTTGTGCGCGGTGCCGATAATTGCGCGCACTTCCGAGTCGATGCGCGCGTCGGTCTGCTCGGAGTACGGCTTCTGCACAGCACCCTGCAAGCGCTCGAGGCGTACAGCGCCAATGGCGGGCGAGTACCCATAGTCGCACACCATGCTGCGCGCGATCTTGGTGATCCGTTTAAAGTCGTCACTGGCGCCGGCGGTCACAGTGGGGAAAAACAATTCCTCGCTGACGCGGCCGCCGAGCGCGACCGCCATGAGGTGGCGCATGCGGTCCATGGTGACAATCGTGTCGTCGTTGGGCAGCAGCTGCGCGTAGCCAAGTGCGGCCGAGCCGTGCGGGACGATCGTGACCTTCACCAGCGGATCCGCGTACCGCAAGAACCAACCGGCGACTGCGTGGCCCGCCTCGTGGTATGCGACGACCTTGCGCTTGTCTGCCGGTAGCACCCGCGAGCGTCGCTCCAGGCCGGCAATCACACGGTCGACGGCGATCTCGAAGTGGTGGAGACCGATGGAAGTCGCGCCTGCGCGCGCGGCAGCCAAGGCTGCCTCGTTGCAGCAGTTCGCGATGTCGGCGCCAGAAAAGCCGGGCGTCATGGCCGCGAGCTTCCCGCTGAGCTCGGGGATCGTAGTATCGACCTTGATCTTCTTGAGGTACACGTCGTAGATTGCGCGACGCCCCTCCATGGTGGGCAGGTCGATGTTTATGTGCCGGTCGAAGCGGCCCGGGCGCAGCAGGGCCTTATCCAGCATGTCGATGCGGTTTGTGCCCGCGAGAACGACCACACGCTGGCTCGTTTCAAAGCCGTCCATCTCAACGAGTAGCTGATTGAGCGTCGACTCCCGCTCATCATTGCCGCCGCGGACGCCGGCGCCGGTGCGAGCCTTGCCGATAGCGTCAATCTCGTCGATCCAGATCATCGAGGGCGCAGTCTCCTTGGCGCGCTTAAATAGATCGCGCACACGCGACGCGCCGACGCCGCTGAACATTTCGACGAACTCGGAGCCGGACACGCTGAAAAACGGAACACCGGCCTCGCCCGCCGTGGCCTTCGCGAGCATCGTCTTGCCAGTACCCGGCGCGCCGCTCAAGATGGCTCCACGCGGGATCTTGGCACCTAGCTTCTCGAACTTTTGCGGCTCGCGCAGAAAGCTCACAAACTCCATAATCTCGCGCTTGGCCTCGTCCATGCCCGCGACCTCGCTGAACTTCACCTTAACGTCGGTGCGCGGGTTATACAAGTGTGCCTTGCTCTTTCCGATGCCGAAGATACCCGAAAGCGGGCCCCCAGTCCGCGACGACGCGGAACGCGCCATGTATACCAGGAAGCCCAGAAAGAGCAGCGTCGGTAGCAGACTGTACACGCCCGCCGCGAAACCGCCGGCCTCGGTGTAGACCACGGGGACGCGGTCGCCCTTTGCTACGCCGAGAGCGTCCTGTGCCGCGGCCATGCGCGCCTCGAACGCCTCGACCGAGCCGATAGTGAACACGGCGACAGGCTCGCTGCCCCCGCTGCGCGCGAACACCTTCGCGAGCTCGCCATTGACGACCTCCACGCGCGCAACCTCGCCTTTGTTCAGCAGGCGCTCGACGAACTCGCTGAACGCGAGCTCTGGTGGCTCGGCCGACCCGAACAGCACTGAGTACGCGAATACCGTTCCGAATACGACCCATAGCACCTGTGCGAGCGAGATCTCGAACTTGACAATGCGGATGCGCTGGTCGGCATCATCAGGCTTTCCCTTGTCGCCGTCGCTCTTGCTGGACCCGCCAGGCGAGCCGCCACTGTCGCCGCCGCCGCTGCTGCCGTTGCTGTTTGCACCGTTCTCACGGCTGGAGTCCAGACGCTCGCCACGGCGAGCACTCTGCGGATTTTCAGGCTGACGCCGGCCGGCCGACGCTGCCTGCTGCGTGCGTGCCGCGCGCGCGACGCGCTCGCTGTCCTCCTTGAAGTGGCGCGCGTTGCGCAGGTTCTGTAGCCGGCGCCGCGCGTAGCGCGCACTGCTGTCGCTCAGAAGCCGCGCCAGAATAGGCGCCGGCGGGTGAGCGAGTGCCGCACGAAGGGGTGCGCGCGCGCCGGAAATCAGCATCCGCGCGAACATCCCGTATGAACCAGGGTACGGGCAGCAGCAGCTGGGCTCTGCTGGCGCGCCTCACCGCCTTGCCAGACGCCGCGAACCGCAACGGCCCTTAGAGCACAGTGCGAGCTGCGCATGGATCTTGACATCTCGGCCGTTGAGGCGTTCCTCGAGCCGTTTCTGCCGCGTGCGCAAGAACAGCTTTTTGTGACCGCGACTTGGGCGCAGTCTCTCGACGCGCGCATAGCGGCCGCGCCGGGAGTGCGCACGCGGCTCAGTGGCGCGTATACAAAGCAGATGACGCACTTCATGCGCTCGCGCCACGACGCGATCCTCGTCGGCCGGCGCACGGTGCTCGCCGACGACCCACGCCTGAACTGCCGGCTGCGAGGCGCGCGATCGCCGCGCCCCGTGATTCTGGACGCCGGATTTGTGGTGCCGCTCGACTGCGCCGTGATGCGCGGCGATCTGAAGCCGTGGGTCGTTGCGGAGCGTGCGGACGACGCGAAGGTGCGTGCGCTGCGCGCGGCGGGTGGCGACGTGCTCTTCGTGCCCAGTACACAAGACTGGGCCGCTGTTTACTCTGCGCTGCACGTGCGCGGCGTGCACTCCCTGATGGTCGAGGGCGGCGCCGAGGTCCTGCACAGCTGCCTAGCGGCCGGCGTCGACGCAGTCGTCATCACCGTTGCACCGACGTTCCTCGGCCCCGACGGCGTCGCGGTCGCGCCGCAGGCCCGCGAGCTCACAGACGTGCAGTGGTTCACGCTCGCGGGAGTTCCGGACAGCGTCGTCGCCGGCAGACTCAGCGACACAGTGTAATTATTTATTACTTTGCGGAGTTTAAAAAAATCATTGCCATTGTTGCGCGTGATGCGTACGTGTTAAATATGATGGGTCACAGCGGCTACATGCGCTTCTGTGCACGCAGTACTGTAATCGACAGGTTCAGCAGGGCCCTGGCCAGGTCACGCCGCGTTTTGAAAAACACACACGCACCTGATACTGCTATAATCATGCTACGTGATACTGCTTTGTTAATAACTTGGCCGCGAACCGCGCGCCTGTCGCACGCATGTCTGCCCCCATTTTCGGCGACGAGGTGACTGAGGAGCGCGGCGAGAACGCACGCCTGAGCGCGTTCATTGGCGCGGTTGCCGTCGGCGACCTTGTGAAGACGACGCTTGGCCCCAAAGGCATGGACAAGCTCCTGCAGAGTGTGTCGCGCGCGGAGAGCCAGATCACGAACGACGGCGCGACGATCCTACAGGCGATCCCGTTCCAGAACCCCGCTGCGAAGGTGCTGGTCAATATCTCGAAGGTCCAGGATGAGGAGGTCGGCGATGGCACAACCACGGTGACTGTCCTCGCCGCCGAGCTGCTGCGCGAGGCCGAGAAACTTGTGGCGCGTAAGATCCACCCACAGACGATCATCGGCGGATACCGACTCGCCGCGCAGACAGCGAAGCGTGCGCTTGCGGCCGCAGCTGTCGACAACAGCGGCGACCTGGCGTCGTTCCGCGAGGACCTGCTGGCGATCGCGCGTACCACGCTCAGCAGCAAGATCCTATCGCAGGACAAGGAGCACTTTGCCCGGCTCGCGGTTGACGCGGTGCTGCGGCTCAAGGGCTCGACCAACCTCGAGCAGATCCAGGTGATCACGAAGCTCGGTGGCAAGCTGGGCGACAGCTACCTCGACGACGGTTTTCTGCTGGAGAAGAAGTTTGGTGTGGGCCAGCCCAAGAAGCTTACCGGTGGCGTCCGGGTGCTTGTTGCCAACACGTCCATGGACACCGACAAGGTGAAGGTATTTGGCGCCAAGTTCCGTGTTGACAGCATGAGCAAGCTGGCCGAGCTCGAGCGCGCAGAGAAGGACAAGATGCGACAGAAGGTAGAAAAGATCATTGCGCACAACGTGGACCTGTTCGTGAACCGGCAGCTCATCTACAACTACCCGGAGCAGCTGCTCACTGCGGCAAAGGTGAACACTGTGGAGCACGCGGACTTCGTTGGAGTCGAGCGCCTAGCGCTCGTCACTGGTGGCGAGGTCGTCTCCACGTTCGACGATCCAGAGAAGGCCAAGCTTGGATTCTGCGAGGAGGTGGAAGAGATTCAGGTCGGCGGCGAGCCACTGCTACGCTTTGCGGGCTGTGCTGCCGCCGAGGCTTGCAGTGTCGTGCTGCGCGGCGCCACCGAGCAGGTCCTCGGCGAGGCACGCCGCTCGCTGCATGACGCGCTCAGCGTGCTCTCTCAAACCGTCAACTCGCCCGAAACTACCCTGGGCGGCGGCTGCGCCGAGATGATCATGGCGGAGGCCGTCGACGAGGCTGCGAAGAGCTGCGAGGGAAAGGTCGCCCTCGCTCTCGAGGCGTTTGCCGCGGCGCTGCGCCAGCTCCCGACCATCCTCGCCGACAACGCGGGCTACGACAGCAACGAGCTCGTCACGCGGCTGCGTGCGGCAGTGCACACGGGCAGCCGCACGACAGGTCTCGACCTCGATCGTGGCGTGCTCGCCGATATGCGCGAACTCGGGATCGTCGAATCGTACAAACTCAAGGACTCGGCTCTGTCCAGCGCGTCCGAGGCCGCCATCATGCTGCTGCGCGTCGACAACATTATAAAAGCTAAGCCGCGCACCGCCGACCGCGATTCGGCGATGATGTAGACGCGCGTTGGCGTGACTCTTGGTCAATGAGTGGCGATGAGCCACCTTCTCTGGAGCGCAGTTTCCCTGCAGGATAACGTAGGGCGCGGCTTTTGGTTTAATGTACAGAACTTATATCGAAATCTAATGTAGGCGTAGGCGCTTCGCTGCTTTTCGGTTGCAAGGCACCGGAAGCCGAGTCTATCTGCGCAGATAAACCTAAATGGCCGTCTACGGGGGAGGAGGGGCGGGACATGCTGCCTGGCTGCACAGGCCGATTGGGGCGCTGCGCGCGCGTACCGCGCCTTCTGAGCTAGAGTCTAATTATACTTTACATTTAGCCTAATCGGGTAACTCGCTGCATAACATGTGACTGGCGCTCGTGGCTCCAAACGGCTGGGCAGGAAGCCGCGAGTATAAAAGCCCGCCGCCATCCGGAATGCTCCTGCACCCATGGCCAAAAACTCTCCTTCGAAAGTCGCGTCGGCGAAGAAGCTGAAGAGCAGCGGCGCGCGCGTCGCGTTTGACTCGACCACCGCGAGCGCCAAAACGGCTTCGGCCTCGACATCGGCCACGACCGCCGCAGGCACAGTCACGCAAAAAGGCATCGTTTCTGACCTCCTACAGGAGGCCGAACCGACTCTCATATCCGCCGGCAAGGCCGCGGGTGAGGCAGCGCTGACCTACGTCGGGCAGTGGGCACAGAAAGTGTGCACGCTCGACAACATCCGTACTTGCTGCGACGACACCTCGACCTTCGTCCAGAAGTACTCGACTTGCCCTTGCTGTGGCGGTACGAAGAAGGACTCGGAAACAGGCACAGCGTCCGGGAATGTGGACTCAGGTACTACTAACACCACCCCCGGAACTACCACGGAGACAGCTGGCGGCACCTCAACCGCCACCACGGGAACAACCACGGGAACAACCACGGGAACAACCACGGGAACAACCACGGGAACAACCACGGGAACAACCACGGGCACCACTACGGGCACCACCACGGGCAGCAGCGACTCTACCGATAAGTCCACAACGGCTAAGCCCATCGAGGACACAGGCACCTCTGCTGGCTCTGTAGACAATAATACGACTACGGGCGCCTCCGGCTCGAGCTCTGGCTCTGGTTCTGGCCCCACCTCTGACACTACGACCGAGACCTCTTCTAGCCCTGAACCGTCTACTACAACGGGTTCTGCGGGCTCCACAGACTCCACCTCCTCAGGTGGCACGACTAGCCCTACAGAGTCCGACGAAATGAGCTCTGTGACATCTGGTGGCAATGCTGACTCCTGCTGCAGCTGCTGCCGCTGCCACCACTCCTCGCGCTCGAGGTCCCGGAGCACCACCGGCACCCACGGCACAAATACCGCCACTGGTGTTAGCACTGGAACCAGTGCTGGCTCAAGCGCTGGAACGAGCACCAGCACGACTACCGGTACGACTACCGGAGCGGGTGCGAGCACGAACACTACCGCAGGGACGTCACAGAAGAATGCGGTGAGCAAGACGGTGCAGCGCTCCACCACAAAGTCCAAATCGTCGATGGCAGCTGGAAGGTACATGACTATCATAGTGGACGAGGTGACAGGCGAGGTCGTGCGCGTAGCAGTCTCGGACAGCATCGACAGCTCAGGCAACACCGGGTCCAGCTTGGAAGCCTCGAGCCGTGCGGTCAGTGCTACCTCGAGCAGCACGTCCTCGGGGACGGCAACCAATAGCACAACCCCTGAGAGTGCGGCTGGGGACCGCGTGTCTGCTGGGAGCAGCGAGACGAGTTCAGCTCAGGGTGTATCTGCAGCCACCGACAGTGCTGCCTCAGGACCAGTCTCAGGGCAAAAAACAACGATGGCAGGCAATAGTATCAGCTCAGGGAGAGGCACAGCTGCAGGAGGTAGCTCTGCGGCCAGTTCGTCCAAGTATTCTACCTTGCCGGCTAAATTCCAAGAGAGCATCAAGCTCGCGACTGGACCTGCGTCGAGAGTTGAGTCAACTGAGGGAAACACGACTGCCTCGACGCCGGCCACTTCCACTAAGAGCACTCAGACCCCCTCGACCGTAGCTACTAGTTCGAGCGGCAGCGCCCCTTTTAGCTCACCGGCTATCAGTCAGAAGTACACCAGCATACCGCAGAAATTCAAGGACACCCAAAAGGCCTCAAAGCAACCTGCTGCTACGAACCTAAGCGCAGGATCCTCGCCCTCGCCGGCGGCCATGGACGTATCGGTAGCCGAGAGATTCAAGACGATGACATGCCCCAACAAATTCCAGCCCATTTCGCAGCAGTTGTCTACTTCCGCAGGCAATGGTGCCGTGAACACGAAGGTCGTAGCCCAAAGTGCCAGACGTAACGCCCATAACACCAGCCCTACCCCGCATGCCTCAGTCGCATCCGATATTGGCGAGACCCTGCGCATCTCGGCCACAGCCAACAACACAAAGTACGTGAGCTATCCGACTCGGTTCAGTGGTTCGGCGCTGGGTGCTTCGGCGCGCGCAACGGCCACCACGCATCTCAACGTGACCAACTGGGACCTGGTAAAGAAGAATAAACTCATGAAAGAATGAGCCAGTAATCCTATATAGCGTATGTAGATTACAGTGTTTAAAGTGATATTGCGGGATGTAGCGCCGTCGCTCGCTTTACTGCCACACAATCAGACTATTAGACCCTTAGTCATATTGTTTTGATCAGAGGACCAAGTCCACAAGTATGGACGCAGACCTGTCTCAAGATGGCCGGTGCCAGCTTGGTTTCATACTTGAGGAGGCATATTGGCAATTGAGCAACCGATGCCTGGTCATCGCCGCGCGATGGGTTGCAGATGCCGCGGTCGGGCTCGATGTAGAATATGAGCAGCCACTCCCGCCACGTATACAGCTGAAAACTATGCAAGCCAAGTCCTATTTCGAAAACAAAGAGTATTTTCGGGCTTGGAACACTTTAAATGCGAAGACCGCAGATACGGTGGGCACCTTCCTGCGCCTCTTTGCACGCTATCATGCCGGCGAGCAGATTAAGGAGGACGAGGGTTCGTCCGCCAGTATTCTCACCGAAGGCAAAGAATCGCGGTACGCAGGTACCGCTCCGGCGTCAAACCCGTATCTCGAGGAAATTTTTAAGGAACTCACTACTTTAGAAATGGACCCTTTTTTGAAGTACTTGCGCGGTGTGATTTTTCGAGCGAAAGGGCAGCGTAAAAACGCTATAAGCGATCTCATGGAGAGTGTCTCTCAATACCCTTTTAATTGGAGCGCATGGATGGAACTGAAGTCGTGCTTCACGAAGCTAGTCGATACTGAGGAAGTTTTAGAGGCTCTCAAGCAGAGCTTTCAGGACAAATCAAACGAGCATAAAATTATGCTGATGCTGTTCTCTTGCTGCGCTAATGAGGAGCTGGATCCCATTAACAGTGCGAACTTGCTCAAGGAGAAGCTGCTTGGTTTTTTCCCGAAGATGCCTTCGCTGTTAACCCAGCTCGCTCGCATATACAACGGAGAGGGTCACTATGCGACTGCCACCAGTTTGTTTGAGAAGGTGATCGAAGAGGACCCATTCCGGCTCGAGGACCTTGATGCATATTCGAATTTACTGTACGTGACCGAGCAGAAGTCAAAACTGGCATTTTTGGCGCAGCACGTCGAGGCGACAAATAAGTATAGGACTGAGACTTGCTGCATTGTCGCAAACTTTTATTCTCTTTCTGAGAAGCACGAGAAGGCCGTTATATACTACAAGCGAGCCTTAGCGCTAAACAGGAACTACCTTGCAGCCTGGACGCTAATGGGCCACGAATTCATTGAGCTCGGTAATCCGCACGCCGCAATTGAGTCTTACCGTACGGCCGTTGAGCTCGCGAGCTTCGACTTTCGTCCATGGTTCGGTCTCGGACAGGCGTACGAGGTGCTGGGTATGCACTACTTCGGTCAATACTATTTCCAGAAGGCACTCTCACTCCGACCAGGCGATGTGCGCCTCTGGGATGCGCTAGCAAATTGCTATGAATTGCTGAAACAGTCGTCGAGCGCAATCAATGCTTTCAAGCAAGCTTTCGATATTTCAAGCGGGGATGCATACTACGGCTATCGTCTTGGAATGCTCTACGATAGCACTGGTGACGCTGAGACCGCGGTTAAATATCTCACGGCGTGCGCAAAGAGCGACGAGGAACTCGGAGAACCTCAGCCCACTGACAATAATGTTAACGAGTGGCCGTCTCGTGCACAGTTGTGGTTGGCGTCTCGTGCCGTGCGAGAAAAGGATTTCCCTACCGCATTATACTGGGCTCGTAAAATTACCCGCGGTACGCGCGAAATGCTCGAAGAAGCCCGATCAATTGAGCGCGACGCTCGAGTCGGGGCCGAGATTGCTATAGATTTGTAATTATGTGCGGGAGATAATTGGCATCCGTAAAGATGAAACTATTGGCGCCGCATGTACCGCGGCGTTTTCGAAGAGTTGCGCGTCGTAGGAGGAACGATAGAACTCCATTTAGTAAATTGCAACACTCCGGCTCGCGAGTAGGAAAGCGTTGCGTAGCACCGTCGAAAAGGTCAGTCGAGAGAACTTGCCCTGCGCTAATAGATGATTTGTAGCCCTTATCCGTTATCATAATCATGAAAATACACACGCTAATCCTGAGTGCAGTAAACTCTATTCCGATGTTGAATAAGCCGAAGATGCACCAGAGTTGGCGGGGGTTAGAAGATGACTGGTGTCGCCTTGCTCGACATGTTCCAAACCTACCTCAACAATGCTCATCGTTGAAATTCCACGGGATTCTATCTTCACGCGAGTTCGCTTATTCTCTGCGGCCAACTCTATAAGGCGGTCGACAGCGGCCTGTAGTACATGGCTCTTCGCAAATTTTGCATTCGAGAGTCTCACAACGGGAATCAAATCACACATTTCCTGGTATTTTTCTTTGATGTGAGCTCTCCGCTTCTTTTCACTGTTCACATGGTTAATTCTGCTCATTTCCTCGGTTATTGAACGTTTGCGCTTTCGGGACTCCAAACCCGGTCCTCCGTCCACTACGATACCTTGTTCATCGGCGTCTGCCGTCCCTGCGGCGAATTCTGGCGTAGCCGAGTATACAGGCAGTATCTGCTGGAATAGTTGCTGATAGTTCATCTGTAGTGAGGGAATCTGTTGCATCTTGAACATGCTGAGGTGCGTCGGATAATATGACGGCGGAGGATAGAATGTCTGAGGGTCCGGGACATAGGGGTACGCGGCCTGATAATTGTCCATTTGCATCTTGATCAACGTCTCGCTCTGGGAGAGATACTCCACAGGACTCGAGGAGCGGGCCCTTCCGATGGAATGCAGATGTTCCTGCGCCAGAGGATGCGATTCGACAGTACTGCCGGGGGAGTCTGGCTTTGTCGCGCTCCTGTGGGCGACATCATTTGCTTGGCGTGATTCAGAATTGGCAGCTAAATTCTCGACAGACTCCGAGACACGCCTCACGACAGACGGCTCGCTGTGAGAGACGTGGCTCGTGTCGGCGCTCTCATCATAAACGTCGCCGCAATTGACAGTTGCCTCGCTACCAGCGTCTGGGCCGGACGCTGCGACAATATGTGCGGCTTCTGAGTCCGCATTCAACCTATGCAACTCCTCGTCAAGCCTCTTGATTACTTCTTTGGGTTGTGCTTCCTCGTTCATCAAGCTGTCGAGAAATTTGGAGAGTGCGTTAGATTCCTCGGAATTCAGCAAGTTCTCGTTACGATTTTCAAGCATGAACGCTTGCTCCTTCATGAAATTGTCCCATGCAGAGTCGAAATCCAGCTCCTTGCTGCCAGGATCGATATTGGCATCCATTCTTTGTTTCTTGTAGGACTGAACCACTTCAGAATGGAGCATGTGACGTAAAAATGCACCGCATGTGATCGTAATCGATCCATGTGATTGACTAAAAATAGTACAGAACATGACATGAACACCGTCTCGATTAGTAAGTGAAACACGAACGAAAAAACGATTTACTAGCAGTATGTAGTATTTTAAATTTCATCTCTCGAGAGATACGGGGTTAATCTGGAACACCAAGACCTCGTAAAAAGCTCAACCGTAAAAGGTATTCTTACTAAGATACAATCTCAGCCTGGCCTCGTGCCATGGAGAAATAATGTTATTGTTGCCGGTGAACGAGCCCGCCATTCCATATAACCATATAGGAGAATGGGTACCGATCAGGAGTTGCTCTGCATAAATGCTCAATCAATCGACGTAACAGGCCCTGATTTTATCTAGATAGGCCATTAAATTCAAGGAACTGGCAGTGTACCAATCAGCAGTGGGTGGAACTCGTATTATTCGCAGATGACGGCTTCAGTTGGGCATCTTCTCTGAGAAGCACTAGCTATCAGACCGGTCCACGGACTTCAGCGTGTTTGTAACACAACCCTACATGGTAAGAAATCTACACCAATTAGGAAAAGGCAATGGTGGGAATTTGCATAGACGATGCGCATTGAAGCTAAGATCTTGCGAACGAAAATTGGGTTTCATAACGTCGAGCACCGACCCTACTCAACTAGGCTTTATATAAACGGCTCAGGTTTTGCCGCCCCGCTGTGAAAGTTCTAGCCGTACTGTGTGCACTGTCTGTTCATGAACGCCGCTAGTCCCAGCAACCCCTTTGCAGGACTCAGTCCGTCAATCCTGGAGTCGCTTGACTGCTACCTTTATTACGATGCGGAGGGCCAAGCTATGAACTACCCTCTAGGGTCTCTTGACAACATGATGCACACGCGAGTGATCGAAGGAATTCACTGCGGTGTGAGAGTGGGGGCTGCAGTTGTGCTCTTCGGTCTGCTCTTTTTCATCGCTCGGTCTTACAGGTCTCCGCTGTTTTGCATGTACCAAGCCAACTTTGTTCTGATGATAGTCAGCTCAGCTTTGCAAATGTCGTACCTATTCGGATTCGGCGAGTCTTTAACTATCAGCATGACTGCGGGTGACATGCCTACCAGCCAGCAAAATTTGAGCATAGCGTCAAGCGTATTCCAGACGCTGCTCGTGATGTGCCTGCTAGCAACGCTTGTCTGTCAGATATATGTCGCCTGTGGAGATCAGCAAAGAAGGATCAGATTTGCAATCACCATGGCAGCCGTGATCGGGTGCTTTCCGACGTACTTCATTTGGCTATGGCGTCTGGTACTTGTTGGCATACAAAACCTAAGCAGTTCAATAGACGACATCACCTGGTCTAACGATACTACGACTGACCAGTGGGTATTCCTGGGAGCATGGAGATCTTTCGCCGCTTCCACATCATTCTGCTCTTTGATTTTGTGTCTCAAGCTGTGGATGGTCAACAGAAAAAGAGCGAGCTTGGGGATTCAAAAATTCGACCCCATCAAGATGCTCCTGACAATGGCTATTCAGAACTCGGTCATTCCTGCTATTCTAGCCATCGTATCTGCAGCTATGAGTCCTGACAACTTTGGCGCGCAGTCAGTGAGCGCGAGTACCATACCGGTTACAGCCACGCTGTTACCCATGGGCTACATCTGGGCTCAGCGGCAACAGGTTCCGGGAGGTGGAATCGCCACCAAAATTTGTCCTGATAGTCCGGCTGATGACCAGTATGCGGCCGGAAGCGAGTCCGTGAAGGAATACTTTGTCAAGACAGGAGACGCCGTCTCCCCCTAAATGCTCTTCGCTAGATTACTGGCGCCAACCGCTTGACTTTCATAAACCTTATTCAATTGCCTGCACAGTAGGTTTGTTCTGAATCTGCGCAATGGTCGATGTGTTTTCACTATACCGGACTGTGACACGGTATTGTTTAGAGACACACGCAGGTAGACCGCAGGCATCTGCCCATGCACAGGTGTGCGACGTGTCATCCAGGGAGATACTGGGCCAAGAAGGGGTTAGCGGCTACGCAACGCGTCGAGGCTACACCCGTAACCAGAATCACATTACATAATAAAACATCTACTCTGTCGCGCAAGGGTGCAATCTCTGGTTGGCGACTCCTTGTTCTACAGGGAAAGCTAAACACATTCGGAAATGCACAGGCATAGTTTAAGCTTTTCAGTCATAGTACGAGCACTTTAAAAGCTGCAAAGTTAGCCTGGCCATAGTATCTAAAAATAATACGCGCTTCACCCCTACCCAAGGAGACGCGTCCCATTACCCCTAGATGCAGAGTAAGACGCAAGGATAAAGACAAAAAGCTCAACCCCTCAGACAGATCGCCAGTTGTAACCTCCCACATATAGGACGTGTTTTGATCCTGTCAGGAGGTAGGACTCTAGCTTCGCATAAGCCCTCATGTTGAGTATACTGTCAGCGCTTCCGTTCTTTTATACCGCTGTGGCTACGCCGCAACTGAACTTCGCTTTCAACAGCCAGCTCCCACCGGTTGCACGATGGGGAGAGAGCTATACCTATACTATATCCGAGGATACATTCGTGAGTGATGACGGATCAGAAATATCGTATTCTGCCGCTAATTTGCCTTCCTGGCTGACTCTCAATGACAGGACGTTAAGCGGCACCTTGGAGAACGGCACAGGGGTATCTAGCGCCACGTTTCAGCTGACAGCAATAGATTCAACTGGTAATACAACAACAGACTGCGTTCTTCAGCTTACTGATACCCCAGCACCGACATATTCAGCAAGCGCTCTCGAGGCAGTGCTAGCAAGTAGCGGGCCCGTGGCCAACGCTGATTCCGCTGTGCTTACGCCAAATAAACCTTTCAGCATACAGTTCCCCAACAACTTCTTCGGTTCAGATGGGAGATCTGTCGTAGGTCACTATGCGGTCACAAGCGGCCATTCTCCTCTTCCCATATGGCTTGAGTTTGACGGTTCCTCCGGTCTTTTCAGTGGCACTGCCCCCGCAGTAAACAGCGAGATCGCAAAGGCACAAACCTTCTCAGTGCTATACATAGTGTCCACTTACAGTGGCTTCGAGTCAGCAGCCGCCGAGTTCTCACTTTTGTTAGGCGCCAATGTTCTCTCCATGAATGTCAGTTCCGATCCGGTGAACGCGACTGTTGGGCAGCTATTCAGCTATGACGTTCCACTATCGGAGATTACGCTAAATGGCGAGAGTATACAGAAGGCCAATCTCTCAGCGTCGTACGCCTCGATTCCATCAAACGCAAGCTCTTGGTTGAGCTTCGACAACTCCAGCTACGTACTATCAGGAACCCCACCGTCATCTGCTGCTGGTTATAACTACACGGTGACAATCGACGTCGTCGATTCCTACCAAGACGCAGTTTCGTGGGACGTGCTGGTTGAGGTCGCCGCTCAAAACAACGAGACAGTATTCAGTACTTCAAGCTTGCCCTCGGCAAACGCTACCCGTGGGGGCTGGTTCCAGTATTCTCTGTCTTCGTACGTGCTGAACAAGGATGCGACTCTGGAATTGGATGAATCCACCCCTGACTGGTTGAGTCTAAATAACGACAACTTCACAATCAGCGGCCTCGTCCCTGGTAATTTCACCTCAGGTACAGTATCCATCGTGGCCACAGATCTGAGCAAACGCTCTGTGGAAGACGATGCAAGTGTCTCCGCACACTTCGAGATTTATGGGTCTGGCATCATCCTAAGCTCCTCCTCTTCCTCATCGGCGCTCAGCTCGGCGACAAGCACTCTTAGCGGCAGCAGTGCAACGCTGGTAACGAGCACCTCATTGACGTCGCCTCTCACAACAACTGTTGAAAGTACAGGTACACGGTCAGCTTCCATTACATCAAGCGAGCGGACAATCACGAGTAGCACGGCTACCGCGTCTAGCTCGGCAGCTTCTGCAATTGTGCCCATATCTAAAAAATCAAGCAACGGAGTTGCTATCGGCTGTGGAGTGGGAATCCCAGTTGGACTAGTGGCTATTGCCGCGGTCTTGCTAGTATTCTTCTGCCGTAGACGAAGGCGGAACAATAAGAAGAGCCTCGAAGGTGGTGATGACGGAAAAGGAAATGGTCGTGAAAGTACTTATATTTCTGAGCCAACGCCAACAGGACATGGGCTGGCCGTAACTCCTGTCTTCAGAAGAAGTACCGGAGATGAGTCCTCTCTGTATGACGACGCACTGGAATACCCAGACGACAGAGATGACGGAACGATCTGTACCTCGGACCAGAAAACTAAGGAAGAAGGGGTCGTAGACTATGGTGATAATGGCGAACACGACGAATCGCCACAGCGTGCCTCAACTATCAATTTCATGGCAATGGATAACAACAGTCAAGGAACTTTAAGCCCAGCTTCAGACACGGAGATGCCACCCATTCCAGAACAACACGATGAAGACGAGGCTCCTAACAGACCTAGAGAGTCGTGGAGATACACAAATACCGACGATAGGCGCTGGCAAGATAACAGACTCTCGAACTCATCGTTGGCATCAGTCGTACCTCCAGAGATGTCATCTGTACAGCTTGCAAGCTCCGAGTTTCATGCACTGCCGAGAGAGAGCTCCAGCGGCAACATACAGGCGCTCAGCAGAAGCTCTTCACAATACACAGCTTTGCATTCCAAGTCTGGAAGCAGAGCATCAGAGCAATCAAGCGATCACGATTTGACAGACGACAGTGGCTACAATTTCAAACAGTACATCGACGAGGAAGGCCGCGTGACGTGGCGGAAGGCCGAAAATGGAGGCAGCGCTACTCTAAATACTGTCAACCTTGACAGGAGGCCATCACAAGTCAACACCCCGGAAGGGGACAAAGGCGAGTTCGTTTTCGTGTAAGCTATATAATGAAGTCAAGTAGTGAAACCATAGATTGACGTTGACTCAAGGGATTTTACTGTGGCTGATAGGAGGAGCTGAGTCTCGAGAAGTTCTGAAGCTCACGCATCTTAGCGTGAGTGCTTGAGACGCTTGAGACGCTCAAGGCCAGTGACAACTGCAATTCCACTAATATGATTGGTTGAACGATGGAAGACGGACACGGCCTTGCCCCGCGAGGAATAGGAGCCTCAAAACTTAAAAGCAGGAGCAATACTTAATTGCCGACGGAAATAGGGGCTTTCTAGTATCATCATCGATGCAATGCAATCTTCACATCGCCTGAGCTGGTTTACGGGCCTGTATTACTAAACAGGTGAAACTTATCGCAGGAAGCCATTCCTTGGTATGCAGAGCCATGCCATGAAATTTCCAATAACACCGTATAAGAGATCATAAAAAAATTAGTATAACTCCAAGTTTCTAGGATGCAAAGCAAACACTTGCACGCCCACGAAACCAGATTGTAGATTTGCGAGAAGCGGCGCATTAGCATGCATGATTTTGAAATTGACGCAGTCGAAGTCAATTATATAATCGCGCATACAGTCTCGGTCGATAGGTTTTCGCTGTTGCGGTTCGATAGTGATCTTAGTCATATGCGATAGTGAAGTTGCAGGTGTTATGGAACTGTCATCCGAGGTGAATGAGCACAAGTATGCGTCAAAAATCTAAGATTGAAAAGAGATGGGCACGCTAATATCGGAAGCACACTCACCGCTTGCAGCATTCCAACGAAGGAAGGAAATTTCTGTTAACTACTACTAAACAGTGAGTATATTATTCCGATGTCTCTTAGCACTCGAGCAGACGCGCTTCCATTCATGCAAGTGTACAGATCTAGGTAGACACGGAGAGGGCACCGTGCGCTGATGGTATATAGCTTTCGCAGTCTATTTAACGAAGGGCTGAGTAAATTCAGCGACCAAGGATCATCAATCAAGCATTCAATCAGGCGACATAAGCCTTGCCTCGCTCTGCTCCAGCAATGACGCACTAGAGATCGGAGATCTCACACATGTGGGCGTAGTAAGTCGATCACTTCTATTAAAGATTGGGAAACGAGGGGCTAAATTTGAAGGGCAGAGACACTGATGACGTGCAACGAGACGAACTGCATCTTGAGAAGCTTTTTTCTGTCTCCGAAATGTCAATCGAAATCTCTTGCGCGGACTTAGCTTGCTCTGATCTAGCATATGCGCTAGTACACAACCAATAGCACAAGATTACACACACTTTATCTGCAGCTAGTCGAGTAGTATTTTTAGTCTTTTGTAGAGCGAAAGGCGAGGTGGTCTCGTCCGCGACGACACATGGCGTACGCCCGGAGCATCGCGAAAGATTTGACTGGGTTATCATTTAGCTCACACTCTGCACCTCAACAAAGATACCGAATTCTATTGAATATCCACACGAAGCAGATAGCACTTCACCGACGGTTTTCCGTCGCCGCAGCTGTATGCGCGCAGTCGGGCTTAGTTATTATCTGCTGCGTCTCCCTCTCTGCTTGCTCTTTCCGATCCAGCCGCGGCATCGTGCTGTTGAGTGTTCAAAAAACAGTGTACCGTATACATACAGCACAAAAGTAACTACACTGCCAATTTGGCACTTGAATTATTGAAGTAACACCGGAACGGTGGTTCTCAACTCCTGCGATGGCGTTATGGAGAGATGCGCGCAGGCGCATATGCATTCTATGTATAGACTTTTCATCCAGCGACGTGCATGACGTGCAGTACATCCACATCATCTCACGCACTCCACAGTTGATGGGCTGAACTACACTGAGATAAAATTAGAGTCCGAAAGAACGAAGGATATTCTACGGAAATAGGTTCGATTTGCTAGGGTAAATTTACTACATCGAGCGAAGAAGAGTTCTACCTTCAGGCGCAACGTATCAATTTTTTGAAATTTTAGGTTAGGGTAACGCGACCATCAGTCAGCATACACATACATAATGCAATGAGGTACTTCAGACCCTACATATATGTACATTGTCTGACAGTAACAGTGCATCTGCATGCGCTGCACCGACCATCATGCAAGACATGTATCTGATGTCGTGTACAGCCTCTCTTTCCTTTGTAGAGCACCCACTAGCCGCCATAGTGGTCGCTGTTGCGTAGTGCACAGCGTTGCCGTGCTTCAGTAACCGGCCAGTGCACCTCTTTCAGATGAATGTTCTCAACTTCGGCGGCGAAGACTTACCTGTGGCACGGAACGGTTGATTTGTTGAACAGAACTCGATAAATTCGCCTATCAGAAGCGATTCGCCCCTCGACGTCAGATGATCATAGCAAACTCAGTGAAGCCACTTGATTTAGTAGTATAGAGTATTGACACCTATGAAGAAGAATCACACCGATGAGACGATCGCCTGAGCCTCCACCAGAGCTTTCACCGTTTTGCGCACTTGAATTCTACGCTGCCGAGTGAAATCGTTCTCCCGTACCAGAGAATCAATCTGCTCGCTACGATACAGAACTTCAAGTAATTCCGTTTGGATGTCATCTTTCGAGGCGATAATGAGACTGTACATGATCGACTTTGGTACCAAGTCTGTTACAGTTCTCTTGACGATGGCATAGTACGAATCAATCAGCTGTTTTAGAACAGCAACGTCCACTTTTTCTGATGTAGACATAGGCCCGTTAGCCTTTAGAGTTAAAGGTGGTGTCTCAATGGCAACAAGCCGTGATTTGCTGCGGGAACTAAGCAGATCCCCAAAAAATCCACCAAAGACAGGATTCTTGATATCTTCCTGAGATACTGCAACGCTTTCTTTTGGCGGTCCAGTAATATCTTTCTTCTTTGAGCTCTTTCCCTCCGTCTCAGCTGGGTTGACATCGTTATGAGCTAAAGAGATAGCCTCGCTACTCTTAACAAGATCGGGATGCGCAGTGTTGACGTAGGCAATCTCCATACGGATGAGATCCTCAACCAACTTGTTCGTGGGGATGAGACGCTTTCTGAGATAGTCGATGAAAACCCTCGATATACGGCGCTTTAGCTCCGGGAACCTTTGGAAACCTGGTTTACTCAGAATCTGGTTGAGAATTCGGATCAGCTCATCATATATCAGCTGCACGCACCTCAAGCAGGGTTCCTTGAATCTCTCGATCTGACGCTTTATCAGAATCTCAAATGGTCGAGGACTCACAAATAGGGAAGGCGATGCGCCTCCAGAATTATGGAGCAGCGTCCTGATCTCTGAGTCCGCAATTTGATCGGCTGGGTCCAAGACTTTTATCCCGTTCGCAAAAACCTCGTGGAAAACAAAGCTTATGCGTGCTCCTCCACTGAGCTCCTGAGAGTTGACATCGTTACCTTGACCATCCAAAATGCTCCTGTATTCGCCGCTAAAGTCGGTGACAGTTTGCAGTACCACTGAAGATGGCGACTGCTCATCGCCTGAGCCCAGCTGTGCCAATTCCACTTGGTACTTTTTCAGGTTCTGGTCAATACGCATCTTAATATCAGGCAGGGTGTTCTTGATATGATTGTGGAGAATTTGATTAAGTCGCTTAGCCAAGTACACAGTACCACAATAATTGGCTTTGTGCCTATAGCTGCTGTGACTTTCGAAAAAACGCTTTTCGTTGGTCAGAGCCTCTCTAATGCTCTTGTTCGATAAGATATCCTGTTGACCGCGATTAACGACCGGGATGTATCCAAAGCGTAAAGGTATCACACGGCCTTCCATGATATCTATGACGTCCGTGCCCTGATCCATCAAGTCCACCTTGGTTAATACGCCAATGGTACGATTGCCTTCAGGATCGACCTCGCGTGCCAGCTTGAGGCCGTCCGAGTTCGCAAGATCAGTATTCGCTGCAGTGACCGCAAGTATAATAGCATTTGGCTTTGTAATGTAATGCATTATCATCTGGCGCACCTGCTTCTCGATATCCTTTGGCTGGTCGCCAACCGGGACCTTCGTGAGTCCAGGGAGATCAACAAGTGTAAGTGTGAGCACATTCGGGGAAAAGATGCGCAAATTGATTGGCGTCGCAATAATTCCCTTGTTGCCAGTGGTCTTATCAGTTTCTCTAATAATTTCATCGCGAATGTCTTCAAAATTATGGAATTTCTTCCCAGGTATGTGACTGAATTCACCCCACTCGTACTCGTTGGTCTGATTGTCGGGAACCACCGCTCCCGGAGGAAGACGAGTCGACTGGAGCATGAGAATCAGCGGTCTCCTGGTCACAATTCCCGTTCCACTAGGAAGAAATTCGCGGCCCGTGATATTTGTGAGAATAGAACTCTTACCACTGCTCTGAGAGCCAACAACCGCAATTTGTGGAAGATCAACAGTAGTTGAGCCGGTTCCTACAGCGGCAAGCGCGTCCTGTAATTTATTTACTAGTTCAATCAGTGACTTGTCCATACGTGGAGCTGCTATATTTTCTGAAAATGACCAAAACGAAAGGGAGAATTGAACACGTCAATTTTCGCAAGGGGGAACCATTAGTTATCTATTTGTAATACAGTCCAATACGTGGGAGCTGTGGCGCAACTCATTCCTGTAGTGGCGCAAAGGTCATCTTGAGATTTACATGTTCAATGAAGACGAAAAGAATATGTGACCGGAAGGTGTATCTCGATTATGTTCGTAGAGATGGTGAGCTCTTTTCTGTCCTCTTGCCTGCATAATCACGCGGCTGGTGGAGGCTTGCAACATACTCCGAAATAAGTCTGGAGCGCTCTGATCTTACTTCAACCATGAGTTACGCGGCTATCAATAAGATAGCACGATGCATGGCTGTATCCATAACTCGCTGGATTTGCGTATGGCTTGAGCGTGAGCGCCTACTTTGTAATCACGTCACGCGTGTATCTGCTTCACTCATATCTCCAGAGGGTGTGTGCGGACAACATCACATACCTTGCGATAGCGATTAGTTTAATATCCAGATACCGGAGATAAAAGAAAACTCTACCTCACGCTGAGAAAATGATGCTCAGCGCGACTAGGCCCGAAGTCGAGAAATCTTACAGTCTGCGTGTGTTGAAAATGACGTTAGTCATATACAGTGATTAGGAGTGCTTGAGGAACATTCCCGAGCCTTGGACGTGTTTCCACCGGTCTCAAGTACGAATGAGCTGTGAGAGTACTCTCTATTCTGAGGAGAGAGGTACGCCTCATATACACTTACTCGTTGAAAATTGTAGATCTCTAGTTCTGACACTGGCGTATCGTATCTCATATTGATTATATCTCACGACATGCGCAAAACCCAGTATCAGGGGCTCCAGGTGTGTGTGTATCCTTGGCACGCGAATTAATATGGTTGGACTCGTCACGCGTATCTCACGGAGTTTATTATTTGTGAGCTAATCGAAACCAGTGATCCAAGCACACAGAATCGTGTCACCAATCTCTCTATACTACATATAATCTTGATACCAATCACTCCAATATATTGATCCACAAGTGACTCATATGCAATGTCTAATACGGTCACGAGAGATAGTAGAGTCAAATATCATAAATGGCACATACACGGGATGGTCGAATTGAAGGTGGCTTGAGTGACCTCATCTCGTGAAGGACATAAGGATCTACTGTAGACATGATTACGGCAGGGGTCCTGCTTTGGGATTGGATGACCATATGCTGTATCACATATTGACAATTCCTAAAAATTATTGCTATAGCCGAATGTAACTTGTTTAGGTCTGCGTCATGTTTTGCTTGCACTACGCCGCGCGAATGACTCAGATAGCAGACTGTACAGCTGCGGGACTGTATTCCGATATTGCGTAGTAATATATTACTAACACGATGTCGTTTACGGACACGACGTGGATATTATGTACACCTCTTAAATACACACACACATACATCGCCTCGTTTCAATACTGCACCACACGCTAGGTCAATATTATTGTTAACATGCCGGAAGTGGTGATCGGTGCTGGAATGGTGGGTTGTGCCACGGCGCTTGCTCTAATTAAGCGTGGTTTTGAGGTTGTTATCTATGAAAAACGGCCGGATCCACGCTTGGAAAATAATAAGGACGTTGGACGTAGCATTAATCTTGCTATCAGTTCACGTGGTCTAAGATCTCTCAGAGCCATCGACCCGAAAATCTGTGACGAAGTTGTGGGACAAACTGTTCCTATGAGTGGTCGCATGTTGCATATGGTTCCCGATGGTGAACTTGTCCCCGTTCAGTACGGTATTACTGGTACAGAATCCATTAATTCAATCAGCCGGTCCCTGCTTAATAATATTCTTATTGAGGCTGCTGAGCGCGCAGGTGCCAAAATCGTTTTTGACTATCGTGTTCCGGTAGATCTGTCAGAGATCATGAAGCTGGGTAGAACAGTTTTTGGATGCGACGGCGCCTTCTCAAAAGTCCGTACGATCGTGGAGAAAAATACGGATTTCAATCTTCAAATGGAGACCGTATCTACTTACTACATGGAGGTACCTATCAAAATGTCAGCGGCCGTTCAACATTGGCCACAAAACTACCTTCATATCTGGCCAAGAGGCTCGCACATGTTCATTGCATTGCCAAACAAGAGTGGCTCCTTCACTGGAACTCTTTTTGCTCCAAAGACGCTATTTGACCACGATCTCGTGGATCCTGAGGCCCTAGCCGCTTGGTTTCAGAAGGAGTTTCCGGACGCCGCGGGCGTAATAGGGGCTGAAGGATTGAGGGATTTGGGCCAAAACGCACCTCGCGGCAAGCTGACGAGTATCAAGTTCTTTCCATACAACATCTCTGGAAAGGTCATTCTGCTTGGTGACGCTTCGCACAGCATGGTACCATTCTACGGACAGGGCTTAAATGCTGGTTTGGAGGATGTCAGGATACTTTTCGAAGATTACATTGACAAATATTCCCGTGATGACTGGAACCTCGCCTTTGATGAATACTCGCGGTTTAGAAAGGTTGATTTGGATGCCATCAACGATCTTTCCATGGAAAATTACCTGGAAATGTGCTCGACGGTCACAAAAAAGACTTTTGCACTTAGAAAGTTTGTGGACAATTCGCTGTCTCGGATCTTGGGTGATAAGTGGCTGCCATTGTACACAATGGTGTCATTCAGGGATGATGTAAGATACTCTGAGGCACTAAGCCGTGCTAGAGAGCAGGATAGAATCATCCGCGGTGCCACCAGCGTTGTTGTCAATGCACTTGGTATAGCAACTTCGGCTGCACTTGTATACTTGTGGCGACGCAATAGAAACTCTATTTAGATATGTGAACTCGTTGACATGCGGCTGGTATGGTCATAATGTTGATCGCCGTCAGTTATAAGTCGATCAGCGATTCCGAGCTCTCTCCTATCTTTACGGGACTTCTCGCAGCCGAATTTGGACGCTTCCAGACACTGGTTGGATACATGCTAGCGAGTCTACAAAACATTTAGGCTACTCCAGCTTCTAAGGTGGACGGAGTAGTATGTTCACAGCTGGCACCTCGACGGCGACAACCCAAAAACCAGTGTGACTAGCTCAAGATTGAATCACGCTTGGTGTACCACTGCAGGAATAACGCGAGACCGACGGTGTCAAGCAATTTGACGGCAATTGAGGAGAGCACAACATCCACGGGCTCCCGCTGCAAAATCAAGTCGCTCACAAATTTTGGACCAGACTGGGTAGCCAAGACAAGCGTGCCCAGGATCGCGGCACCTTTGTAACTGACGACGTTAGCGAGATGCAAAAGAGCAGTGAGAGCATAAGATTGGACACTCGAAGACAGCAAATTAGTTGCTATCGAAACCGTCACTGTCTCAGCCTCGGGCGACACCACCGTCTTCTTGAAATCCTCATCTTGCTGAGCTCTCTTCGCGAGTGCAGCAAAAAACGGACGTTGCACAATATAGGAGCTCAGTTGGGCATAACCAGCGCCGACAACGACGGTGAATGGACTCACAGAAGGGAAGCCAGGGTTGAACGCAAGTGACATTTTTTTAGCTCTCGACTACCAAATAGAAAATAGAGCTGGTCGGTACGAGAGGTATATCATATTTATATGCAGATACTCCGCGCAACGGTTGGGCTGGGGCACGTGGAGTTGCGCATCCTCCAATGGCGTAGCGATCTTATCTGTTGCTCTCGCGCGCACTTACTTGCTCAAGATGTTAGGGTTTTCCGCGCAATGTGTGGCCAAGGAAGGCACAGGAAAATGGCAACAGGGATCATTCAACCGCGTGGAAAGTGCGGAAATCATCGAGTGTGAAGGACAGTTATCTTGTGTGATTGAATCTTAATCTTTGTTTGAACTACAACGGATCCTGCTTGCGCTGCCAGTTGAGGAATGACTATTGTGCTCCGCTATGTGAGTCACCTAAGGGCTCAAGCGGTATCTCAGAGCAGAACATGGGTCTTGAGCCTAAGACTACGGTTCCTAAGTATTTTCAGAGAGTCACTGGAGTGCCGATGTCGGTAACATATATCACGTGATACCGTCATCGGACACCGAGACCGCTTCTCGATGACTATATTAAACTGGCCAGTTACAGGTTATTTAAAGTCATCAACTGTTTATCTCAGACATTTTCGCGATACTATCTTGTACCCCCAATGGCAGGTAGAACTCTTTATGACAAGGTATTCGACGACCACGTTGTAGCGAAGGCTGACGACATAAACTATTTGATTTATATCGATCGCCACCTGGTTCATGAAGTGACTTCCCCGCAAGCGTTTGAGGGTCTCAAAAACGCCGGGCGCAAAATGCGCCGCTTGGATTGCACATTGGCTACGGTGGACCACAATATCCCCACCAGCACTCGTGCAGTCCTGAAGGACACTGCGACGTTCATTCAGGAAGCAGACTCGAGAACGCAGGTCGTAACTTTGGAGCGAAATATCAAGGATTTCGGGGTTCAGTATTTCGGTATGAAGGATCGAAGACAAGGCATCGTGCATGTGGTCGGCCCTGAGCAGGGATTCACCCTTCCTGGAACTACTGTAGTTTGCGGGGACTCACACACGTCTACCCACGGCGCCTTTGGGGCGCTTGCGTTTGGTATCGGCACTTCTGAAGTCGAGCATGTGCTTGCGACCCAAACTCTGCTTCAAGCCAAGTCTAAGAATATGCTCATCGACGTTGAAGGTGATTTGAGGCCCGGAATCACTTCTAAGGACCTTATGCTCCACATAATTGCTACAATTGGCACTGCAGGTGGCACTGGATGTGTCATGGAATTTGCTGGTTCCGCGATCGAAGGTTTGAGCGTTGAAGCCCGTATGTCCATGTGTAATATGGCAGTGGAAGCGGGTGCACGAGCTGGAATGATTGCCCCCGATCAGAAGACTTTCGATTATTTCAAGCAGAAGCCACTAAGTCCTGAAGGGCCAGAGTGGGACAAAGCGGTGGCGTATTGGAAATCTCTGCGTTCCGATCCTGATGCATCGTACGATATTGTTGTCCCCATCAAGGCAGGCGATGTGGAACCCACGGTGACCTGGGGTACGTCCCCTCAGGACGGTCTTCCGGTGAGCTCGACTGTTCCGGATCCTCGTAATGCCAAGGACGACATCCAGAGAATGGGGATCGAGCGTGCCTTGGAGTACATGGGTTTGGAACCCAACGTGCCGCTAACTTCAATCAAACTCGACAAGGTCTTCATCGGATCTTGTACTAACAGTCGAATCGAGGATCTGAGGACCGCGGCAGCCATTGTCAAAGGTCGCAAGGTCGCTGATAATATCAAGTGCGCAATGATTGTCCCTGGCTCTGGATTGGTCAAACGTAAGGCGGAAAAAGAAGGCCTAGACAAGTTGTTTATCCAAGCCGGCTTCGAATGGAGGGAGGCTGGATGCTCCATGTGTCTCGGTATGAACACAGACATTCTGTCTCCGTATGAACGCTGCGCTTCTACTTCAAATCGTAATTTTGAGGGCCGTCAAGGCGCTCTGGGACGCACGCATCTGATGTCTCCAGCGATGGCCGCAGCCGCAGCTATCGCTGGACACATCGTGGACGTCAGGAACTATGTTCCGGAGACTGTACAGGTGTCTGTAGAAGTTGTTCTGCCAGCCCGAGCACCTGAAGGCTCCAACTCCAACCCAGAGAATGAAGCCGAGCTGGAGGCCGAGCGCGAAGCGCCCGCGGAGACTGCAGAAGAGGCTCACGTTGCATCAGGGGGTACTGGTATTCCAAAGTTTGTCGTTGAGGCCGGTGTTGGAGCTCCTCTTGCTAAAGCGAATGTGGATACTGATGCTATTATCCCGAAGCAATTCCTTAAGACCATTAAGCGTACAGGGCTCAAGGTTGGTCTTTTCTACGAACTTCGTCACACGCTGGGACCTGACGGGGCAATGCTGGAGACTGATTTTATTCTCAACAGGCAACCATGGAGGACGTCAAAATTTCTCGTTGTAAGTGGCGACAACTTCGGTTGTGGCTCGTCTCGTGAACACGCCCCATGGGCGCTTGCCGATTTTGGTATTCGTTCGGTGATTGCACCCAGTTTCGGAGACATTTTTTACAACAATTCTCTTAAAAATGGGTTGCTGCCAATTCGCCTTTCAGCTGAAGTCATTAAGGAGAAGCTCATTCCTCTTGCGGAACAAGCCATTCCCTTCAAAATCGACCTTCCGAATCAGAGGATCGTCACTGAGAATGACGAGGTCATAGTAGAACATTTTGACATTGACGCGTTCCGGAAGCATTGTCTTGTTGAAGGTTTGGATGATATTGGGATCACTCTCCAAAAAAATGCAGAAATCGATGCCTATGAGCGCAAACGCCGTAGCTTCTTCAGCTTCCTCGAGTCGGGAACCAAGAATTTGGGCTCCTTGCCCTCTGAGCCAGCATATGTGAATATGCAAGAAGTTCTAATCGATTGGTGATGGCTGTAACTGACTATCTATATGAACTCCGTTAGTATTTTTTCGTGTATCCCAGTGTAGTAGTCTTAAATAACGAGTGCGTTGTACCTGAGTCCCCCTGAAGTACTCTGGTACGAAGTATTCACTATCAGCAGTAAAAAGCTTATGTATATGCCTGTATTCAGGCCTACTTAAGTGGCATTACGCGTATCTCGTCTTAAGAGAGAGACCTAGAGAGAGACTTGTAGTTGAGGGTTATGTGATAATCCCAGAGGATACACACTCCAACAGAGTGCATTCTTTGTTGTTTCCGAAACGAGTTCACCTCATGAGTTTTGCCTCATCGCTGAGTATCTCCGCTCCAGCATGGAGATGCCGAAATGAGATATTCAATTCATTGAACGTCGATCGAGCGGCTCCATGCTGGGAAGAGTCGTCAGCAGAGGGCACTGAATCTATGATTGCCTTGTTAGCTTGTTGCAAAACGTTTGGTGTGACCAGCGAGTTCGAATAAGCTGCAATTGCTTGTTCCATCTGGGTTTGAGGCGTGTCTAGTTTTGATGTGAGGATTGGGTCTAAAAACTCCATGGGCTCTAGGCTCTGAGCCCCCAGCGAAGTATCCGGAGGTATATCAGGATAATTAAACCTACATTCCAACGACCAGGAAATGTAAGTTTTGAACAGCAGTACCATTAGGGGTAAAGGTATCATAGTACAAGCCATCTGCCAGCTTGCCTGGGCCCAGACCACGCATAGAAGTACTAGATTTCCAACCACGGTTGAAAGCAGCAGGATGTCACAAACCAGCGGCCAAAATGAGCCATAAGACTCATATTTTGTTTGAGAGATGTGGTTCAACTCATATACTTTCACGGGCACTTTGGTCGAAAACAGTACGAAAGCAATCGGAAACACCAGGGGTTGAATTGTCGTGAAGCACAATGCAATCGTTGCATTAAAGAGTAGGTGGAGGTAATTAACTGCAAACTGAAAAGGTCTCGGCAGGGACTCCTGTACATTCTCCCGCGGGGTTGCTGACTTCACGAAGTTTGCCTTCCGCCCTAAAGTCATGAGCAGCCTCCCAAATTGCGCCGCTTCGATTGTCGTTTGAGTGACGCTGCGCAAAAGATACATGACCCAAAAACTCGAGATGCTCACCATTGCACTGGCTATACGCTTAGCCACTTGTAGCTGATTCCATACTTCCTTAGCCGTGAGACTGGCATTATCTGTCATGGCAAGAACCTGGGTAACAATATCCCATACCATGCCCATAATGGTAAATATGACGAAGTTGTCAATAAAGAAAAAGGCATAGAGCTTGCGAAGTACCTCCTTCTCCCGCTCGTGACGCGTGATTTTACCTTGCACAAACGACACGCGTCGGAATATGTACGGGAGAGCAGCAAACACTAAGGAGGTGATTGAAGGCGCCAGCACTCCTTGTAGGAGAGCGAACCCAACTGGGCTTTTGGCCATGGCGCTGTTGAACTCAGGCCAGACATTAGCTAACCTATTGAGATCGGACAAGAAGCATCCGATCAATGCACTAGGCACGACCCAGAGAGCGATTAGAGCAGCGCAGAGAAGGTTCATCAAGAGCTGTTTTGTTCCGCGTTCTGCCTCGCTGAGGCTCAGATTTGCCCAAAGTATCTCGTTAGGCTCGGCAGCTGGGTGTAATCGGACTCCAAAACCAGTCTTTCTGCCCTCCTTGCAGAGCTCGATTGGACGATGGGACTGCGGAAAGGTTAAGAACCCGTAATTAGTGGAGGTGCTAACCTTAGTGGCACGTTCCACTTCAATATATCTTCTCTGTTGGGACAGCTCTGCCTCGAGCTTTGCCGTGCTAATGACCTTGTCAGCCTTTCCTTTCCTCAAGTATCGATTGTTCTCCGTAACAATACGTTCGATTATTCTCACCATTTCGTTATATTTTTCAACCAGCTTTCGCACTGCACTGGTGTCTCTGCCCAGTGTAGCACCCAATGGAGCCACGCCCCCAGCACATATCTTCGTCGCTAAATTCATGATATCATCACTGTCCCGTACAGTTTTGGGAAGGCTCAGTAGCATGAGGGTCCTATGGCTAGCAGCAGCGTTGTAATCAGCTGTAGCCATGATTGTCTGTCGTGCTCGAAGGATACGCTCATAATTGTGTCGTATAAAAAGGAATACGACAATATTCGTGACATAGGCAAGTATAACATGGGCGATCATCTGATTTTTCTCGAGGAAGATAGGTGTCAAGAGCAGCAGGGGATCGCACTTGGTCAAACTTTGAGAAAGAGCCTGATGCTTCCTGTTGTAAACGACGTTGATAGGGCATACTACAACGAAAGTGACGACGGTGAAAACCCCGAAGATATTACGAAGCATCGTGAGGGCTCTCAGGTATACGAACGCGTCCAGTCCCCTGCGCTGGAGTAGCTGCATCTCAGTCATATGAAGAGAAGCAGAGATGCAAGTGCGGAGGGCGGGATACCTGGGAGCCGAGTTCGTGGCAATCGCTAGCTGGTGGCTTTCTAGCATGGGCTGGGGAGCATATACGCTGCGCAATGGATGCCACAGAAGCAAAATGAGAACTAGTATGCAGGCAGACCCGGCGAAGGCAACCACAACGCTAGCATATATAGCCGACGTTGAGTATTGAGTACCGCCCAGAGAGGCTCTTAACTCTGTGAGCCATTGTTGGGCGCTGCTATTGCTACTCATCTGAGGTTCAACGACCGGGAATGGGAAGTAGAACGCGGTTGGTGGTCTTTATTTACCTGGGTATGGGTTGTGGAGGAGGGCGCATGTTCGTAACGCTTGAGCCGGTCCCCTAATCAACCACTTGCACTAGCCTTGTCTGGATGTTACCGAGTTTGCACTAATGAGTAGCCTATTTACTCTCAAAAGAGATATGGCCGATACAACCCAAAGCCGAGACGCGGAACCGTCCTTACGTATCTCTATGATGCATCAATTTCGCATTCGAAAAATCCGCCGAAGTAGCCTATCTATGGTCCTAGCTTAGTAGTGGACGCCGCGCTTGAATTAGACTGAGGACCGCGCAAGATAAGAAGAAACATATAGATAGGCTCACGCACTTTAGCTCAAAGTTGAAGTGCTGAACAAAAGCAATACGTTCAGGGTGGTCGAGAATCTGACATGTATCCGAGTCGGTACCGGAATAGGCAAGATACTGATACTGGCCTCGCCCGTGAAGATAGAAAACTGGGGAGTTTATATGTACAATGGGCTCGCACACACGCGGACTTTGGTGAAGTACACCCGTGACTGTAACTGCTTGACTTAGGCTTATTGTTGCTGAGCATCAGGGTGCATTGCACTCTGTGGCGCTTCCACCATGTATCTATTCAATGCTATGCCGACCCCCTCGATAACAGCCAAGATAATACCGCCGATCACGAAATTGGTTCGCACGTGTCGCCAGCCACCCCGAACGGCTAATGTACCGCCCGTCATGGCTCCAGAGAGTATCGCGTTCCATGGGTCTTCTGTTTTTCTGATGGATTTTATGGCGCAATCGTAAGCGCTGAACATTCCTCCCCAAGTACCAAAATTGCCACCCAGAGTCGGAGCTCTCAGCTTTACGGCCGACCGGACACCTGCCCAACGTTCACCGTGTGGTGAATTGCGGAACCCTTTGATGCTGTACCAGATGGAGCCGCCGATAGCGCCCATGGCAAAAGCACCACCAAAATCATTGACGATAACCAAAGGACAGGGGTCACGGGTGTGGTCGCCCGAGGTGTGTGTTTGCCCAGACATTTGAAGCGTCTCGAAAGCTGCGACCGATGTACAAGCAGACAGCGCGGGTTCCGCCGACCGAAGGCGCAGAAATTGACAAAACACGTGAGCTACTCGATAATGCTATCTCGATACGGAGCACTATGACTAAGGTTTGCGATTCCACGGTGGATGCTCTCTACTGAAGTCGTTGGACCTGAGCGCCAGTGCCCCTGAGATTCTCTGGTACGGAGTGTTCATCAGCAGTAATAAGCTTACCCATATGCCTGTATTTGGGCCTAGTTATAGTAGAGGGATATGTGATAATGCCAGAGGATATACAACAGAAGTATATATACTTGCATTGAAAGCGCTAAACCGAGTACACTTCAGATAAGATTCTTGCCTCCCCTTCTCTAAGATATAGTGATATTAATTTTTGGGAATACTGTACCATATAGCAAACAATTTCTAGCCGTCTATATAGTACACTACGCGCATACGTGATGGAAGGAGGAGCAGGACGAGGGGAAGCGAAGGAGAATCATATAGGGAATGCCTCAGGCGTCAGGGAAAGCACCCCGCAACCGGTTTCGCAACGCTTTCTCACGAGTTTCTGCTGCACTTACGCATCTTTTGATGGCGGCAGCAGTTGCTTGGTCTCTAACCAATTCGAACGAGCTCTCCAGGTCGCGACTGGCGGTGACGTCGTCTCCCTGCTCCAGGCGCGCCAAACCGCGTCTGAAAAGAGACTTCGCCCGGGCTCTGGTGTCTATCTCCGGCATACTCAACAGAAAGTCGCAGCTTTCGATGGCGGTCGCAAGCCAGAATGGGGACGCCTCCTTCACCCCTGCCATCGCTAGATTGAGCAGCGTTTTCATCTTCAAAGCAGTGGCCTCCTCCAAATCCGAGGGTGATAAAACCTCCGGGTAGTACTTATGGCAATAATGAAATGCTTTCTGGTATTTTTTTGCCGCGGTTTCGTAGTCCTCACAGTTGTATGCTCGGCGTGCAGACGCCATGATAGCTTTAACGGCGTGAAAAACCGTCTCGGGAACACTATCGATGATACGGGGTTCTGTGCTGAAGTTCCCGCTATAGCTATCTCCGTAGGCGTCCCCGATATACGGGGTCGGCTCGTCCTTGTTGAGAACGCGCGCATCTACAACCGTGGAGAGAAGCATAGCCTGCCTGCCGGTAATAACAATGCCAATAGACGGTGGAAGTACTGTTTCCAGGTCTAAATCTCGAGCTGAGACGTTCTGTGTCGCAATTGTAAGTAGGTTGTTATGCCAATATACAGCCCACGCAAGTATCTCCGCTGGCTTGCCAGTCGCCGGAGGTGGTACTTCTAGAGGAAGCTCAGCACCGTCGAGTTGAAGGACAGGACTGGGGAACGGCGACACCTCTCTCGACACGAATCTGTGGCCCAACAATTTGCGAAAGTGTGCCAGTAAGTTCAATCCCAGGTCGTTCACAAGTATCACGGCATGTGAGCTTTGAAACCGCAGCAGAAGGCGGCACGACGGCCCCTCTTCGTACTCATTGAAAGCTAACAGTCGCGCTGTCTCTTCCGGCGTAGGCCTACTTCTCATGGCCCCATGCGCTCCACCAACAGTGGTGCGCGATTACTTAAGTATGTAAAGGGTGCAGTCGCCCTCAAGCCTTCATGGAAATCCGGCAGAGTCCGCGTTCGGATGACATGATTCACGTTGGCACTGGCGAGCCATGCGAGAACGGCGCGGGAGTACGCCCATCAGGACGAGTACGCGCTCATGGCACGGAAGTTGCTATCGGGCCACGGAGAGAGTGAAGCTCGGGGGGTAAGCCACTATACGAAGCCACGATATATCTCTAATGCAGCCCTTGATTGGGCCCTGAATAGCAACGAACGCAGTTGGAGATGTTTGTCGCGCCCGAGCTCACTCTCTGCTCCCTAACCCCCCCCCCACGGTCTATACAGCCTTTGCCTTTATTGTACCGGCAATCGGCTGTACTCCTTAGGTGCGCGAGTTCGACGAGTTGGGCGCAGAGAATCTATCGTCCCTTTAGACTCGACGGTTCGCGTCACCTCATGCGAACAGCGCGCAGTCTGGGCTCCTTGAATATCCACCGTCACGTAGATGCTGCTGAGCCGCTCCATAACGGCGCGAGCACCGGCGCTCAGACGTTACCAGACGCTGCCCAGAGCGGCAACTCTACTAGTTCCCCTAGCGTGCTCGAGATCCTGGTGCCTTGCTGATAATTTGCCGAGGCTACAGTGCGCGCCAACGGCTGCGGCTGCCCGTCGACGTATCGGCACGCACGCCGTTGGCGACGACCTCGAAGTGAACCTGATACTGGGAAAGGCCTTGAACAAGAACGTGAGCAACACCATTTCATGCACGATTGTCGACGACAAGGGCCGAATCATGGCGTCGCACCAGCGGTTCCGCAAAGCGGACCTGATCGCGAAGTTCAACCTGCTCGCGCGCGACCTCCGCAAGATCGACGCTTCGACGCACAATCTGGTGCCTGCTGTCCTTGTCAGAGACCACGCGGTAGTCGTCAACCTGCTTTTTGTGCGGGCCATCCTGAACAAAGACTGCGTCCTGATCGCCGACGTGCCGAACCTCGATCCTGAGCTCGTGAAGCTGCAGTCTGTGTTTTTATATGACCTGCAGCACAAGCTCCGGCTGCCGTACTCGCCGTCGAATCTGACGTACGAACAGCGCGCATTAGAGACCATTCTGGTCTCCGTAGTATCCACGCTGGAATCCGAGTCTAAACTGCACGAACAGCGCGTCGGGAGCGTGCTCCGCGAGCTGGAACGCACCCTTGACCGGCGCACCCTGCAGACGCTGCTCATACAGTCGAAGAGCCTGGGTGCCTTTGTGCAGAAGGCCACACTCATCAGAGACGAGCTCGAGGAGCTCATTGACAACGATGACGATCTGCGTAAGCTAGCAGGCGGCTCTGCATCGGGCACGATGAACGACCAAGGCCAGGTCGAAGTCATGCTGGAGTCTTACTACACGCAGTGCGACGAGATCGTGCAAGGTGCGAACAACCTGGAGACGACCATCCGCAGCACCGAGGAGTACATCAACATCCTTCTTGACTCGAACCGCAACTCCTTGATGATGCTTGAGGTGCGGTTCCAGATCGGAATGCTGGGGTTGAGCAGCGGGTCGGCACTGGCCGCGCTGTACGGCATGAACCTCAAAAACTATATCGAGGACTCGAACATCGGGTTTCCAGCCGTCTGCCTAGGCGTCGTCGCGGTGTCCCTTTCGAGCATGGCCATCTGCCTGCGCCGGCTCTCGCGGATGACGAGAAGTAAGCGCTTCTGAGTGCTGGGTGCAGAGTACAGTTGAGTGCAGTTGGCGAGCGCCGCTCGCCCTTTCTTTAAGATGTGTTAGATATACATTGGATCACTCGCATGGCCGCGGGGGGGCGCGGAACCTCGGTCCCCCCCGGTCGCACGCCTTCCTTCATGGTGTGGCTGAACACTCGTAATATTACATGCAAGTACAAACTCAGCGCGGCCCCAGCTTCTGGAGCACACGCGGGCCCTGCTCTTCCCACTCCTGCTTCGTGATCCAGAGGTGGTCCTTGTCCGCCATCACGTTGGCAAGCACGGCGCCTCCCAGGAACACCATGTACCGGCGGCGCGGCGGGTCGTCGATCTTGATCTTGAAGTTCGGTAGACGCGCCGGATCACCCTGTAGGACGCGGCTCAGCCACAGCTGCTTGACTTCTTTTTCCAGCCGCGAGGGCAGCCCCGGGTACATGGAAGTGCCGCCCGAGAGCACGATGCCGTTGTACAGCGACGAGCGGATGTCGAGGTCCGCGTGCTGGATGGTCTCAAACAAAGCCTCTGCCATACCGGGGGCCTCGCTGTCCACCAGGTACGGCTGGAAGAGGCACTCCGGCGCCAAGTACCGCTCGGGGCCGATGTTGATGACGCGGCCATCCGGGAGCTCAAACTTCTCCATGAGCACCGTCGTGTCCGCGGTCAGGCGGTTGTCGAAATCCAGGTCGTAGCTGATGTAGCAGAACTTCTCCTTGATCTGGCGCACCGTCTCGAAGTCAGCGCTGCGGTTGAAGGCGTAACCTCGACGCAGCAGCAGGCTGATCAGCTGCCGCGTGATGTCGCGCCCAGCGATGTCGATGCGCTTGATGAGGTGGTTCAGCACAACGCTCTCGTACACCGGGACGATGTGCGTGACGCCGTCGCCGCTGTCAACAACCACGCCGGAGCTGAGCCCCTGCGCATACAGCGCGAGCACGGCCTGGATTGCCACATAGACACCGCCAAAGCCGTACTTCTCGAGCATCACCTCGACCATATGCTCACGGTTTTTCAGCGGGTTCAGAGGCGCCTCCGTCAGCAGGATCTTCTCGTCGCTGAAGTCGCGCATCCCGAGCTTCTCGTAGAAGGCGTAATCCCAAAGATGCTCCATATCTTCCCAGTTACGCACAATACCGTTGTCCATCGGGTACTTGATGTCCAGCGCCGACCGTACCGCATTGGCCTCGTCGCCAACCATGATGTCCTTAAGCACCTGGCCGTTGATCTTCTCCTCGGCGCGCAGAATCGGACGCCCCACGATCGACGGAAACGTGAACTCGGGGGCATTGGAGTTGCCGTAGCCGAGCTTCACAAAGCCGGTGCCCTGGTCCAGTACAATCGGCTGCCGTGCCATGATCAAAACAAGTCGGCGGCCGCTGTTGCGCGCCCGGCTGACTGTGCACGCCGTAACTCCACGATACCGTTAGAGGCGGGCGTGGGGATTGTGTCTGCGCTGCTGTAGGCGCAGCGCAGCGCGGTTCGGAATTGCGGCAAAAAGAACGAAGAAACTTAGCTGCAGTTCTCCACGCAACCTGCGGCCCCGTCAGGTTCCGCGCGGCGTTCGACCTGATATACGCGGCAAGTCCTTAGTTTAGGCGGGCCGCCGCCGGCTGAGCCTACGCCGCGCTGTATGATTTGTCATCGGTGCGTGTCTTATTGACTAAGGGGCCTCTTGCACTAACCAACCAACCATGTTCAAGCGCTTGTACAGCACGCAGTCGAGCAGCTTGGTTGGCACGACGCGGAACTTCGCCGAGCGCTTGACGAGCGCAGCGCAGTCTGCCTGGTTCTACTCGAAAGTCGCTGGCGAAATTGGGAAGTACGTCTGGCAAAAAGAGGCCCTTTCCCCGCCCTCGTTCGCGCAGGTGCAGCACAGCCTGGCCGGCGCTTACAAGTCGGCCAGCACAGTGCGTGCGTCCGTGGCTGCAAACCCCGCCAACGCCGTCGACTACGTCCGGAACCTGTCCAGGGCTGATCTGATTCGCGGCGGCGCGGCGCTTGTCCAGCTCGCGGGGATTTTCTCGTTAGGCGAGATGGTGGGCCGCTGGCATGTGTACGGCTACAAGCAGGAAGCCGTGCACGCGTGAGACTTTGCTGAGTTGCCTGACCGGACTCCCGCGGGCTTTCGACGATATAGAGGAGCGCGACAGCGACTGTTTATAGATTCCAAACAGATAGATTCCTGTTTCCCTATCCAAGTAACGGGGCCCGGTCTCGAAGGCATGCCGCGAGCCCCACCCCCTTGCGGCCCCCCAGCGCTCGGGCTAGCGGCAGTACTCTGGGCCGTGCCGCGCCGTGCCGCGCCGTGCCGCGTGGACAGTCACTCCTACTCTCCCGCGTGGGCACCGACGCTGGATGCCAGAGGCCGCGGCGACACCGTGTCCTGCTTGGCCTTATAATAGCTGTAGGATGCTATTCCGAGTATGATTGCAAGAAGGGGATCCACCCGTTTGCCAAACACGTACTTTGCGGCGCTCATGCGAAGCAGAAGACGGTAGACAGACGATGCCCAGTAGCTATGCGTTTATGTTACTTAATCGACTGCCGTAACCCAGCGAGGCTGCGAGCCGAGGCGCTGCTGGCGCGCGTACCTATTTTACCGAAATAAATACTATATGCTACTGAATACGGAACAACATCCGTGCGGACTCCTGTACCCGCGGGTCGTGATGCTTCTTGAGTAGCGAGGCCTCCCACACGGTGGAAACCTCGGCGTTGGCCTGCTCTGGCACGTCCGCCGCGGCGTCGTAGCGGCCGCGGCCGATTCTGTCTACGTTGGTAAACAGAGCCCGCGCCTCCGGGTGCTCCTTGAGAATCTGCGCCAGCACCTTCAGCGCGATCAGGCTGCTGCGCTCAGAGAACTGGATGCTGCATTCGGCGAGCCGTTTCGTGAACGCCAGCAGCCGCATCTTGGTCACGCTGCGGCGTTTCAAGAACAGCAGCTCCAGGCACCGCACCATCATATCGGTCTCGCTCGCCAGCCGCCCGGCGTGGCTGTTTTCGAGCGACTTGTGCGACTGCTCAATGAGGGGGTTCAGGCTCATAGCGCCGAGCACCTGGTAGAGCTGGTCGACAAAGAAGCCGAGATCGGTGCTCTGCTCCCAGCTTGTTCCTTGGCCCTTGAGCAGCTGGAACGCGGTGTATATGCAGAGGAGGCGCTGCCGAGGGCTCCCAGCGCCATCGTCGGTGACCAGGATCTCGCGCAGGACCTCGAGCAAGTCGTTGAACAGCTCGCTGTTGACCAGGTGCGCATATTTCGCCAGGCCCTCGAGCGTGGGCGACAGCAGGTTCGGCGCGCGCAGTTTGAGCACGTTCATGTACAGCACAAACACGAGCTTCAGCGTCTGGGCCTGCAGCCTCTCCTTTACCTGCGCACTCACACCCAGCTCCGCCTTGCGCATCTCCTCGTCGATCTCCTTCTGCTCCTGCCGGGCTTTCCGCTCAGTCCTCGTGAGGTGCACGCGGTCCTTCTTTTTGAGCTTGTGCAGCGCCCCGAACGAGATGGGCTTCTCTTTTACCAAGCGCTCGAGGTCCGCGCGGCCCTGCAGTTCCGATAGCAGACGCAGGCTTGTGAACACGTTGAGCACGCGTGAATCGACTTTGTACCTCCGCTGCCGGATCATCTTCGTCAACGACTGCACCGCCTCGAAGCTCACGTGGCCCTCGTCGTCCTGCTCGAATAGGCTTCTGAGGCAATCCAGGCACTGGATGTAGCTGGTGTCGATCTTTTTCGAGCCCAGCTTCTCTATTATGGACACGAGCAACTCCTGGCGCAGGTTGAAGTGAGGTTTCGACTCCAGCAGCTCGCACACAACCGTGACGCCGACGCAGCCCATTCTGTACTCTTTTTTGGAAACGTTCATGCTGGATTTCCCTCTGCTGATACAGTGATGCAGAATGTTGACGTACTTCTTGTACACGCGAAGCAGCCCTTGCTCGAAGTCCCGCACCTCGCGCACCTCCTTCGAGACCTTCTCGCTTTGCTGGGCGTCGCTCAGCTCGGTGATCCTGTATCCGGGGATGATGCTCTGGAATATAGGCAGGAGCGACATGATCAGCAGCTCGCGGCTGCGCGTCTTCTTGCTCGTCGTGAGCCGGTCGACCATCTCGCTCAGCTTCGCGATGTTTGCTTCGGGCTCGGACGTGATCAGATCCGCGTACAGAGCCACGTACTCTTTGAGCTCAGACCCGGCGAGCTCGGGCTCTTGTTCCTCTTCGCTCTCGCCTTCAGCGCCGGCCGTAGAATCGTCTTCGCTGCCGTGAACAGGTTCCTCCGCAGAGCTCACTTTGCGTCTCTTTACATGTCGTACCTTGCCATCAACGATTATGGGGAGGCTTCCGGGCTCTGCCGTCTGTTTATAGCTGCGCGGGATGTCCTCGGGCTGGATGTCGAGATCGTCGCGTCCGGTCAGAGCACTGAAATCGGTCTGCGCAAGATCCTCGTCATGCCGTTTCCGTGACTTCGTCTTCTGAGCGACATGTTTTCCCATGGGACGGTAACTGAATCTTTTTTTCAAGAATCAACAGCGCTTATATCATCGACCCAATTTTAGGCATAGCCGGCGAGCACGGACTCGGTGCTTCGCCATTCAATTCGTACCAGCTGAGACATGAGTCTGGCGAGCGTGAATACGCTTTTTTCTCCGCGAAAATCGTGAGCTCCGGCACCGTTTAAGGCTGTAGTATAGAAGTAACCGTTACATAAGACTTCCCGGAGACGAGAGGGCAGAAAAAACCAGAGCCTGCGCGCACTGCACAATGGCGCGCAAATCGGCAAAGGGGGACGTGGAAGACGATACGCCGCGTGGTTTCAAGAGATTGATGGAGCTGAAACAGCGCATCGATGCGCCCAGGGTCAAGAAAGCGAAACCCGCGCCCCAGCAGCGCGCGTCACTGGAGCGCCGGAAGGGCGAATCCATGTCCGATTTCAGCCGCCGCGTGGACGCAGCGATCCCGCTGCCCACAGTCAAGGGAATCGATAGCGGGAAAACCCTGAGGAACGCCAAGAAACACAAGAAGAAGGCCGAGAACCTGCGCGCAGAGTATAAACAAAAGCTGGAAGCCAAACAGCGCGCGCTAGAAGAACGACAGGCGGGCAACGAGGACCACCTTTTCCCCGACGACGACGAGGACGTCTGGGCCGGCGTCAATGCGCGCGCGAAGGCGCCGAAGTTCGGCGACGTAGCCGATAGGCCACCAGTCTTGTTCAAGCCGAAGCCGAACTGGAACGTGCCAAAATCAATTGGTTCAGAGTCGCGACGGAAGAGCCTTGAAGCCGAGCGGCAGAAAATCATCGATTTCTACAGAAAGAAGCGGAACGATACTCTGCTGGAGGAGGAGGAGGCGTGAGACTGCGTTCGGTTATGGTGCGCACACTCTCTGGTGGCCCTTTTTCCTTTTCCAATCGAGAATTCTGAAATCATAAACAGGCTCTGGAGCGTTCCGGTCAGACGTCATAGTAACACCAGATAACTTATATGCTAGCCCTAGGGCACACCGCCAATTGCGCCACTACAAGCGTAGGCCTACATTATTCGTGCCTGTACAGCGACAAGCGATTGGGTGCCCGTGAAGCCCCGACGCGCCACCTCGCCTGATCTACGAGACGGAGCCGTGCCTGATCGTCGCAGCCTTGAACACCTGGCCGCGGGCGTTCACGAGCTTGTGGTCCTGGCCATCCTTGCGGTAGAGAATATCCAAATTCTCCGCGGTGATGAAGTCGGGCTGCACCTGCTCCCATACCTTCTTCTTGGGGTTGAGAACGGCGTCGGGATCCTCGTCGAAGCCCTCGAAAAACGCCTTGTCGCCGGGGTTCGAGCCCTCGGGCACATTGATGATCTCGAACTTGCCTTCGGCGTCGCTGGCGCATAGGACCATGCCGTTGGACACGATCCCGCGCATCTTCACCGGCTTCAGGTTGGCAACGACCACGACAAAGCGCTTCTGCATCTCCTCAAGCGGGATGTGATTGACCAGACCCGAGCAGATCGTGCGCGGCTCGGGCTCTCCGACGTCGATTGTACTGACGTACAAGGTGTCCGCATCGGGGTGCTTGATCGCCTTCTGAATGAAGCCGACGCGCAGATCGATGCGGCCAGGTGTCGCGGGCGCGGCCACGGGCGCAGCGGCCTTCTTGTTGGCGCCGTCTTTCTTCTCACCCTTGGGTTTCTTAGCCTTGGCACCGGCGCCAGATGCAGACTCCGCGCTGCCCTTCCCTTCTTTGGCGCTCTCCTTGCCGTTTGCATCCTTAGTATCCTTGCCTTGGGCATCTTTGGCTTTGGCTTCCTTGGCTTTGGCGTCCTTGCCTTTGGCGTCCTTGCCTTTGGCGTCCTTGCCTTTGGCATCCTTGCTTTTGCTAGCCTCCTTCTTTTTAGGTGCTTCGCGCGGGGCCTCGAGGTCCAGATTGGGCGTGAAAATAGATTCCCCAAGGGTGTGCTGCATGAGGTCGGCCCAGCGCACGACGTGGCGGAACGAGACAGCCTTGTCACCTGTAAGCTCACCGAGATGCATGCTTGCCTTGGCCAGGACGTACGCGTCAACATCGGTGGCCGCCTGAGTGCCTAGAAGATACGTCGTGTCGCGCAGCACGTCGTTCAACTCCACAAAAGTCGCAGGGAAGCGCGTGCTGAGCGTGAGCCACTGCCGTGCCTCAGCCTGCTGCAATGGCGGGTACTGCGCGAGGTTTATGGCCTCGCTACTCGGTGCGAGCGTCAGGCTTTTTTTGAAAAATTCACACAATGCGCTGCTCATGATGGTGCGTCTCATGACTAATTGGGTGGCCCTAGATACGTCAAGGCGCCGCCGGCCAGTCGGCCACCGAATCGAGCAGCATTAGGCGAGCAGCGTCTCCTACTCTGAGACGCGCCGAGAGAGCTCCACACTCGAACGTGTGCATCGTATCTTTGTCCATCAACGATAATATATTAAGAACAAGTCCACATATGCTGGCAATTGAGTAAACCTATATGTAATGTGCCCCGCGCATTTATCGCACCAATGCTGTTTTATGTTAGCTTCAGCGCAACGACCGGGTCGATCTGATCAGGCTGGATGCCTAAAATCAACTAGCAGCTTCTACAGCCTAACTCTCTGGGGCCTGACCTAGTAGTCTTCAGCATATATATAATTTTATGCTCATGCGAAACCGCAGGGTTCCGGGCCCACAAGGACTGGATCGGGAGATCTCGGCCGAGCTCGCGTCTTCATACATTTGTGGCCCAGAAATGGCGCGCACTCGGCAGAAACTGTCAATAATATCAAAGAGACCTGGGCAGGCCGGTGCATACATATCTACTGCGCTATGAGGCTCCTCACGAATTCAACATAGTTTACGTTTCCGTCGCGGTCTACGTTCAATCCTTCAACGAGCTCGTTGACCTCGCTCTCCGTCAAGGGTTCGCCCATGCTCGAAAGAATATACTTCAGCTCTCCAACACCGATTTCGCCCGTGTTTGCCTTGTCAAAAACCTGAAACCCGCGGATGTAGTCGTCAACATCGCCGACGCTCTTGAACCCATTTGGCCGGTTCACAACTTCTACAAATTCTGCATAGGTGAACGTATCCTTCGGAAGCTTTGCAGCCAAGTCGGAGACCTCAGCCTGCGTGGGGTTCTGCCCGACGGCACGCAGCATGTCGCCGAGCTTCTCCCGTGGGATGTGGCCATCGCCTTTCCGGTCAAACAGCGCGAACGCGTCCTTGTAAGTCTTCTCGTCAGCAGAACTCATTGAGAGACAGCCAATCCAAACACCAGTGCGGTTAAACAGGGAGACAAATCTACTTGTTTGTTGTCGCTGGTGTGGCGGGTTTGGGGTTCGTGGCCAATGTTTACTCGCTTACATAAGAAATCCAAGCGTATACAGTGCCTGCCCGCACTGTCCATCGATCGATCGGCCCTAACCATATCCCATGTCGCTCTATAGATAGTATGATATAATCATACATCATAGGCCCCAGTGCTGACGTTAATACTGACAAACACATGCTCATTATCTATGCTGCCAGTGTCTAATGCATCTGTGCGCGCACTCGGTGTCGCAAGCTGAGCATGCTTGTTCGCGCTCAGCAAGGAGACAGCAGAACACACGGTGCACGAACGTGATTATTCGAGCGTACAATTAGGCCAAAAAGCGTGAGGTCGCTTGGAGACTCTGCCAAAAATGGCGCTCTCGCGAAGCCCGTTAACGGGAGTTATGCAGCTGAGATTTGCGAACAGAGGCCTAACGCAGCGGATTGTACGAGTGTGATACGGGATCAAACAAGTAATTTTAGATAGCTGCGCCCCAAATAAACCGTCCGATCGTCATTTCGAACAGAAACACGGCGCCACGTAAATTGCTGCACCGGATCTCGTTGCTTCCGCCACAGAGAGAGGGCAGAGAGACCTAAACGCCACGCAGAAAAAAAAAAGCGATCGCGATCAGCAACTCCAGCGATCGCAGTAAACTACTGCAACTCTTGTTTTTCTACTAGTTACACACGTAGTGCCACTATTCCTCAGATCCCGATGTTCGTAGTTAGAGAGAGCGGCTGTTCTCGGCACGGCGGATACCGAGCGACTGCCCTATTATCTAAACATCTATGTCATTACACATAAATGCATGCAAGGCCTATGCAAGTAAGCTACACGGTGTACCGAACGCAGCGGGGTCGCGAGCCTCGATAGAAGTCAAATATAACGATAATATACCTCACTTGGTCAACAGACGCCGACGCGAAGCGGCGTGTTCGGTTAGTTCTGTGGCGCTGGGAGCTTGTGTCTGAGGTAAGGCCTTGCTGGGACAATGGCAAAACATGCTCTGCGGAACCCTTAAGCGTACCCTCAGGCCTCAGGCATATAAACCCTGCCTTTTGCTTGCTTCCCTGCATATATCCTCTTAAGCGCAAAAGTAACGCCAAGATCGCCATCCCCTCTTTTTTTTATGGAATGATGGACATCAAGTCAGAGAAAATAGTCAACACCCGCCTTCCGCCGTGCGTGCTCCAGTCTCTCAACGGTGCGCTTGTCGCCGGGACTTACGAGTTGAACAAGGAGACGGGGGAAAAAACTGGATCGATCGACCGATTCGATCCTGAGACTCTTGAAGTGCTGTCCAGCACCCCGACGCAGAACGCAGTTCTGGATATGGTGGTCTTCCGGGAACATCTCCTTGTGGGCGACAGTGATGGTGAGATCTGCATATTCACAAAGGATATGGAGTTAAAAGCCGAATTTAAGCTAGATCACACGTCCGTGACAATGCTTCGCAACCACGACAATCTTATGGCTGCCGTTTTTACCTCGGGTGACCTCATTTTGTACGATGTACAAAAACAAATGGAGACGTTGAAAATGCGCACGCACAACTGTGAGGCCTGGTGCGTTGAAATCGACGACAACGGCGTAGTGTACACTGGCGGTGACGACCGCGTGCTCGCTTGCGTAGATCCGCGCATCCCTTGCGTACAGTGGCGCGCGAAGCCCCACGACGCCGGCGTGACATGCATACTGCAGCGCAGCGAGAACACTTTGTGGACAGGTGGTTATGACGACTGTGTGAACCTTTTCGACCTACGGAAGCAGTCGGTCGCTGACAAGGCGAATTTGGGAGGCGGCGTGTGGCGCCTGATCCCCAGCCCGGAGAACACCAGCGTGCTGGCGTGCTGCATGTACGGAGGGCTGCGAGTCCTGGCCAACGACTCGTTCAACGTCAAGGCATCGCTGACCAACCATGACAGCATGGTATACGGCGGCTTGTGGCTCAACGAGCATGTCGGGTACACATGCAGTTTCTACGACAAGATGCTGCAGAAATGGTCCATCTAGCTCATGGCAGGTAGCCTGTATTGCATTCCTTAATAGATGATGAGTAGAGTCGAGGTCTTAATTTCGCAGTTTGTATGAATATATGTATTCACCTTTGCGGCTTGCGTTGGAAACCCGCCGTTCGAGGCGAATAGCCGCTGCTAGTGACAGACTGGCAGACCCAAGACTGCACAGACCTAGCTCCCGTCTTATTCCATGTAGACATTGAGAGGCGACGTCTATACGCTCGGGTCGTCGATCTCTGTGATCTCGAGTGGCGCTTCTAGAGGCTTGTAGCCGGCGGCTTCGAGCTGCTGGATACGAGCGGCCTTCTGTGCATCTGCGATTCGCTTCTTCACGAAGTAATCCACCCACACCTTGACGCAGTTCTCGTTGAACAGCTTGTACTCGGCTGCGCAAGTCTGCTTCGCGGCCTTGTCCTCGGCGCTTATAATACCGTGTGCGTCCAAACAAGCGAACAGCTGGTCGCGCGACTCCCAGCACAGCCGGCGCTCGGACGTGTGGATCACCTTCGGCTGGCTGTTGCTGGTGAAGGGCCACATGCTGACTGGTTCGCGCAAGCAAACGATGCGTCAGGTAAGGAAGTGGGTGAGTGGTGGTGAGGTGGGCAGGGACTGAGTCCAGCGGCCGCACTGCGTACGCATTATCACTCGCTGGCGACGATCAGAGCGTGCGAAACGGCCATTGAAACAATGATAGAAAGGCGCTCATAACCGACGCAGCAAGCTCCGACAACTGTTTCGCATGCAGGGGGACGATTGTCTTCTTGGAACCAACCCGGACTCATCGGAGGGAACCTGAGCGGCGAAGCCAACAGAATAGAAATACGTCGCTGCAGCTGCTCTTGAAGAATTGTAGGCTGACGCGCCCCGCCGCCGCTCTCTGACAAATACTGACAAAGTATGACCACAAACGGTTTTCGGTCTGCAGCACTATAGGGCCAAATGCGACGTAAACCTAAGCATCTGCGACCTGTGTGACAAATGCAGCGAGCGCAGCGCCCTGGGTATATAAATGCAACGCGTCAGAGATGACAGAATTTAGCCGGCCGGTTCAGCCACGACAGTTTCAGCGTGTACTCGCCTCCCGCCGCACACCTACATCACTTCCTAGCAATACGCAGACAATGCAGCGCGACCCGGAGCCCCGGAGAGCGCCACTAAAAAGTCCGTTAGTAAGGAGAGATAGGCACCGTTCGATGCCGGTTCCCCTAAACCCTGTTGACACGAGCGCTTCCGAGACGGAGTCGCTGAGCAGAAACATCACATCGATGCTAGTGAGAGGGGACGAGAAGCCCAGCGGCACGGACGCAGTTGCGGCTGTCGGCGCGGCCGTGGACGCATCGGCCAGCGCGTCCGGCGACGCAAGCGGAATGCACATGTCGCTTGTGTCGCCGCCCTTCTCACCGCCGCCGGAGACCGAGTCTGCCGAGGCCCGGGCGGTGCCACCAGACCTAAGTCAGGTGCGGCTTGAGGCCGCCAGCGTGCGTGCAAAGCTAGACGAGGAGCTGCCCAAGGTGTTCTGCGAAAGTCGTGCGCGGATCCCCACCACGAACGGGCAGGAGATATTTTTGCATGTGTTCAGCAACAACGTCGACCAGAAGGAGCATCTGGCAATCGTGTTCGGTGCCGACATACACTCGAAAACGCTGTTCGCGCCGCGGCCGAACGAGACTGAGTATGACCGTATGACTCGCGGCGCGTACTACGGCAAACTGTACCCTGGGCGTACGTCGTCGGCGGATCCTGACCCCGTGCCCGCGGTGCCATCCGCGGAGCCGGACGTGCTGTGCCGCATCCACTCTGAGTGCTACACGGGCGAGACCGCGTGGAGCGCGCGATGTGACTGCGGCGAGCAGCTCGACGAGGCCGGGCGGCAGATGGCGGCGGCCGGGCGCGGCGTCATTGTGTACCTGCGCCAGGAGGGCCGCGGAATTGGCCTGGGCGAGAAGCTGAAAGCTTACAACCTACAGGACCTTGGCGCCGACACGGTGACCGCAAACTTGATGCTGCGGCACCCCGCGGACGCGCGCACCTTCGGGCTAGCGACGGCTATCTTGCTCGACCTCGGCCTACACAAGATTCGCCTTATGACGAACAACCCGGACAAGATCGTGGCCGTGGAGGGAAGAAACAAAGAGATCGAAGTCACCGAACGAGTGCCGATGGTTCCGCTCTCGTGGCAAAACAAAGGCGGCTTCCAGAGCGACGAAGTCGAAAAGTACCTGCAAACCAAGGTAGAGCGCATGGGTCACTTGCTACAGCGCTAGCCCGTCGCTTGAAGCGACTGTAATACATATTATTTAAGACACGCGGCGTGGTCGCGTCATCTATGCATCTCACATTGTTTTCACCGCGCATGGCGCGTCGCTTTGGGCGGGACGCTGGTAGTGGACCCGCTGCAACCCTCCGCGCGTGTGCGGATTAAAGCTTCAGCCATTGCCCACGTCCGGCCTCGGGTACCATCGCCCAAGGATGGGTCTAGTTCGCGCACCGATCGCAGTGACCCAAATCGCGCTTCGGATCGATCACGTCACGCACAGCCTGCTTCAACTCCTTGGCCTCGGGAAACCCGTCAGATTTGCGATCCCACACTAGAACGGGCTCGGAACCTGCGCCGATCTGGAGATGGACCTGGAAAACGCCGGCACCGGCTGGCGCCATGGCCACCTCGCCGAGCTGGCCGTCGAAAGTCTGCAAGAGCTCTTGTGCATACCAGGCTGCGCGAAGATTCCATTTGCACTTCGTACAGAAGTCGATTCGCACCTTCGGGTACTTGTCCATTCTTCGAGGGCTGCTGCAAAAGGCCAGCGCGCGGACCAGGCCGTGGTTTAGGGGTGCACAGTGGTCCGCGCGTAGTCAGCGGCGGCGCAGCGCGACCAGCGACCAGGTGCCGATCCGCGCGGACACCGAAAGACAGTCTGGCTGGCAACTCCATGCAGAGCAACACGTAAGATGTACGATGCTGCAATCAGGGGTTCTGCCGGGCCAACTGCGTCCATTGGCGCGCGGACGAGGCTTGTAAACACACGCATCACATAATCGGCGCGGGACACCTTTGCTAAGCGCGTGGAGTCCCTGGCTACTCGCATGTCATTTACGCAGCGGTTCTGGTCGCCAAACTACTCGGGCGGGCTCGAGACGCTCTTCAGCAAGCTTGACCAAGGCGTTGTTGAGAACGGCGAGCTGCTCGCGCTGGCTGCCACCCGCGCCGACGCTGAGGAGGCGCACGGGCAGCGGCTGCGGGCGATTGCGGCCGCCCAATCCCCGCGGAAGGACGGGTTCGCCCGCGATGACGGGGCGACCATGCGCCGCGCGTACGAGGCCGTGATCGCGCAGATGGAAGACGAGGGGCGGCAGCACGAGCACATGGCGCTGGCCGTGCGCGAGATGGTAGTCGCGCCGTTTACGAAATGGAGTCGACAGCATCAGACGCGGGTGAAGGCGTCTCAGGATAAGCTGCGGCGGCTGTTGAAGGCGTATGAGGGCGAACTGGGCAATGTGCACAAGGCGCAACAGCGCTACTTCAATCGGTGCCGCCTGGACGAGGAGCCCGACGGGGACGGTACGAAGAGTGAGGCGAGCAGCGGTACTGCCGAGTCTGCTGCTGACGGCAGTGGCAACGCTGAGTATCTTGAAGGCAGCAGCGAGGAGCTAAACCTCGGCAGCCGGCACTACAGCGCCGAGCAGAGCCAGCAGTTGCTGGCTCGGGCTTTGCGCGAAATCGAGCAAGGTCAGACGAAGGTGAGCTTCTTCGGTACCTACAACAATGTGGTCACCGGGTCGCAGCTGTGCGAGTGGTTGCAGGCAACCCTCGCCCTTCCCACACTAGCCGAGGCAGAGTCCATTGGGCAAAGCCTTGTGAACTACGGGTTCCTCAGGCTGATTGGACAAGTAGGCTCGCGCTTTGTGAACTCTACCGTGTTTAAGTACCAGTGGCGACCCAAGGCATGGGAGTTTGCGGGGCTCAGCCGACACAGCATTGACGCGGCGCCCACCGCCTCCGAGCTGTACAACGACATAGCGAGCCGGTTCCGCGAGCCAAGCGTCGTGTCAGTCAAGGAGCTCGATCAGCGCTACAAGAAGGCCGTCGCCATACTCGATCGCACGCGCGTGGAGCTAGAGCTCGCGATGTTTGAAACCCTCGCTTACCTCGAGACGTGCGAGCGCGAACGGCTAGCTGCATTCAAGGCGGTGCTCCTGGACTTCGCCGCCAGTCTGAGTAATATCGTGCCCGCGCTCAGCGCTGGCGTCGACAAGCTGCTACTCTTCCAAGAGACTGCCGACGTCGAGCGAGACCTCAAGTACCTCACGCTGAACTACCAGTCGGGCGACTACCACCCCCAGACCGTGGTTTACGATAACTACTACTCTAGCGCGGATGGTGCTGCTGTTTTCGGGTTAGATTTGGAGCTGCGCGCCCGCGCCGACCGCAAGCGTGTGCCCATTCTCGTGGCTGCTGTGCTCAGCCAGCTGGACAGTGCATACCCGCAGATGAGCAGCGACGCCGAGCGCGTCGCTATCTGGCAGCAGCCTATGTCAGCGCACCTCAAGGCGACGCAGGCGGCGCGCGAGGAGATCAACGCAGCCAGCATGCACAACCAGAACGTCAGAGACACCATCACCGCGCAGCTGGCTGACTTGCAGCCGCCTGTACTTGTCCAATTGCTCAAATTGTACCTTCTCGAGCTTCCGGTGAGTCTGATTGCAGGGCAGTACTACGACCTGCTGCGCGGCGTCTACCAGAAGTTCGGCGAGGACGAGCCGGCACGCGTGCAGGCGCTGCAAAACGTGCTCATGCAGCTGCCGCTGAGCCACGTCGCTACGCTGGACGCCATTACCGCGCAACTCAAGCGCGTGGTTACGATCTCGAACGCGAGCGCCGAGGACATCGATGCGATCTGCGCCCACTGGGGCCGCGTGGTATGCCGACCAAAGACGGCCAGCGCGCTCACGCTGGATGATCAGGTTCCCGCGCGCGCGCTGCACGACATTCTCTGCCACCGCGACGCCATTTTCTCCGAGCTCAAGCGCTCGGCGGCCACAGCAACGTCGGTCCGCCGCCTGCGCAGTCAAGGCAAGTCTACGCGCGAGGGAACCCCTGAGACCGACCAGACGTGGCGCCGCAGCAGCCTCGGCAGCAGCAGCCACAGCAGCCAAAGCAGCCATGGAAGACCTGAACTGGCCTCATCCGATGCAGACGTGGGACTACGGGTGGAGCGCACGCGCGCGCGCGGAGAGGCCCGTAGCGGTGCCAGCGAAAAAGCGCGCCAGGAGGCACGCGAGGAGGTGCGCGAGGAGGCGCATGATGCCCAGGTTATACCGCGTGTGACCTCACAGGACGATGCGCAGAGAGACGCGAACGGCGAAGCGTCCGACGTCACTCGGGACGCGCGAGGCGTCGTGGCAGATGCGCCTCACCTAGACGCGACGAATCTCACGTCAACCGCGCTGCATCCGGCAGACAGCTTAGTCGGCCCACAGGCCCAGCCGGTGCGCCGCGTGTCGCCGCTGCGGGACGCGTCCTCGTTGACGTCGTCGCGCGTCTCAAGTCTGGAGCCGAACGTGCTCAGCGTCTTCAGTCACTACGACGAGCGCAGCGACGCCGAGGAGGGACACCCTGCCCACGATGGTCAATTCCAGGAGGCACGCGAGCCGTAGCGCGCAACCCCCCAGGATGGGGTATTCCTGCGAGCGGGCGGAACGGACTTTCGCCCTTGGGGCAGTTGGACAAGCTTTCGTTTTCCACGCTTGGCACGCTTGGCACGCTGTGCGCGAGCGGTCCGTAGTTGTATGCTAGTGCAGCGACACACCAAGCCGGCCGCTACAAAGGGGTTGTGTTACATGCCATTAGTTCGAATAAATATGTGAAGGTTACCACTCGACCTCCGTGTCGTCCTCGCTGTCACGCTCTGCCTCGCGCTGGGCGATATCGTCCTTGAATAGTGTTATCGGCTTGAGAGGTTCCTCTCCGTCGGCAAATGGCCGGAACACCTTGCGGCCTCTGAAAACGTACCACATTCCGGGCACGTCTGGCGGCCGGTCCTGGTGTGGATGTGGGCCATCGAGGCAAGGAAGCGTGCTGGCACCCGACTCGAGGTCGGAAGGCGCCGAGCGGGTTCTCCTGCACGGAATGGTGAAAGTCATGCTGCCCGGATCCTCCTCGGCGCGCGCCTGCTGCTCAATCTGCTCGACATGGTCAGGCTGCTCCTCGTCCACAAGCTTGAAAACAGGCGCCTTCAGCTGCGCGTGCTTGACAATCTTATTGCGGTGCGGCGTCTGCCTTGGCGTCGAGAGGAAATGGCGCTTGCGCGCGCTGGGCGGCGCGACGGGCGAGGCCGCAGGCCGCGCCTTGCCGGGTCTTGTGGGCGTCAGATGGTCGTAGAAGGAGCCGAACTGCGGCGTCGCGGGCGTCGCGGGCGCGTGCGCGTGCCGCCGCGGCGGCGTCCGCGGCTCGAGATGACCGGGCACGTCGCCGTTCGCGGGTGTATTGGGCATACTGGCGTCGAGTGTGTGCGCTGGCGGGGTGCGGTGATCCACGGCGCGGATCCTAAAACTTCTAGGTTCGGGCGCCGGTCTGCAGCCGAGTACTGGGGCGCCAGTTTAGCCAACGCACCGGGTCAGCGGGATTGTGCAATCAGTAATTGGCGCGGGTGCCAACGCGCCCAGCCACGCGTGATCCTGACAAATAAATAACCAATTAGTGACTAATAGGAGTCAGGCTGGCTCGCTTCCTCCGCGCGTCCACCGTTAGCGAGGCTGGCTAGTCGGCGTCTGGCAAGCACATGGGCCGGATCTCATATAGACACAGGCGACGCAGAGCGTGGTGGTCGCAACTGTCTGAACAGCAGCAACCTGGGGTAGAACCGGGTCCGCCGGGCCAAGCGCAAGGGAAAATAATTGAATTTTATAGACTTAGCTTAGTGCGCACAGTAACTGGGCGGCAACCAGTGTTACGTTGTCGGGTGTACGATGCACACACGGCGTTGGCACGGTTTACACTATACGGCATCTACGGATTCTGGGAGTAAAACGCACACAGCTGCTAGCCGTGACCCAGCCAAGGCGCACATCGTGCCTCAAACGACCGCCGGGCCGGGCACGCATCCCATGAGCACGCAGCGCGCCGGCTGCCGCCGAGAGCGCGGGCGCGGTAGTTGGCATCGTGCGCACGGCGGCCTATAAAAATGCATTTTTTGCTGCTGAGTCAATATGAGACTTGTTCGGAAACAGCTGGAGCGCGACGGCAGCGGCGTGCTCACGCTGCTGCCACAGGACGGCGAGGACATGTGGTACCTGTACAACATCATTCAGGAAGGCGACGAGGTCGAGGCGATGACAACGCGCAAGCTGATCAACGAAAAAAACACGCCGCGCATTCGGCTCAAGCTGCGCGTGAAAGTCAGCAAGATCGAGTACGACGCGCGGTCGAGCACGCTGCGGCTGAACGGACGGACGGTGACCGAGCATAAAGACGTCGCGGCCGGCAGCTTCCACACACTGCAGCTGGAGCCGCAGCAGCAGTTCAGCTGCTATAAGGACGAGTGGGACTCGTTCGCGCTGAACCAGGTCGACGAGTCGTGCGACATCGAGAACCGCAGCGACATTGCCGCCATCGTCGTTCAGCCTGGGCTCGCGCACATCTGCCTCGTGACCGAGGCGATGACCGTCGTGCGCAAGAAGGTGGAGACAAGTATCCCCAAGAAGCGGCGCGGCGACAACTCGGCGATGGACAAGGCCGTGCAGAAGTTCTACAAGCACGTGTACACGGAGCTGCCCGCGGCGATCAACCTCGACAAGATTAAGGCCGTGCTCGTGGCCGGGCCCGGCGCCACGCCGCAGCAGCTGCTCGAGTTCATCATGCAGACGGCCACGAGCGAGGAGAACCAGGACGTGCTGAAGGCGCGCACGAAGTTCCTCGTCGCGCACGCGAGCTCGGGGCATATGCACTCGCTGCAGGAGGCGCTCGCGGACAAGCAGATCCAGGCCAGCCTTGCGAACACGCGCTACGGCCGCGAGATGCGCGTCATGGATGCGTTCTTCAAGTCGCTGAACGACGACGACATGCGCGCGTGGTACGGCCCGGCCGAGGTCGAGAAGGCGAACCGCCTTGAGTGCATCGAGACGCTCATGATGACGGACTCGCTATTCCGCTCCAGCGAGCTCGCCGAGCGCAAGCGCTACGTCAGGCTCTACGACGAGGTTCGCGCCATGGGCAAGGAGGTCCTCGTGTTCAGCAGCCTGCACCCGAGCGGCGAGCAGCTCGACAGCGTCTCGGGTGTCGCCTGCCTGCTCATGTATCCCCTTGACTTGGACGAGCAGAGCGAGTAGCCGCAGAAGCGGGCGCAGAGGCGGGCGCAGGAGCGGGAGCAGGCGCCGCGCCGCCGCTCTCGACAAGTAGCGCGTCCAGCCGTGCGTGCAGCGCGTCCAGCCGCTCCTCCAGTATAATCGCGTGCCGCTCGGCGTCCTCAAGCTCCTTCAGCGCGATGGCCAGCTCCTTCTCGTCCATGGGCAAGGGTAATATCTCGCGGCGGCCGAAGCCGCGAGCTAATTCGCGCTGTTGCAGGCGCGCTGCGCACAGCAAGCTCGGGGCCGAGGGCTCCAGCGTGCGCACTGCGAGCCGGCGTGCTTTGGGGCGCACATGCCCTAAGAGCTCCATGCGTAGCAAGGCGAAAAGAGTCGGGGCGTGCACGGAGCGCCTCGCGCGCATAACCGGCTTGCCGCCGGTACTCAAGTAGTGCCAGCCCGCGCATATTTATGCCATAATTCACGCGCGCTGCCGCGCAGCAACATCTTTCTTGCATATATCCTATATACCTCTTGGCTTTCCACACCGCGCCCCGGCTGCCGGCACCTCGGCGCGTTGCAAGCGCGGACGCTTCAAGCGTACTGCTGCGGTCAGTATCCGAGCAGCACCTTGCGCGGCACTGACGCAGCCAGGCCCTGCGCCGCCCTCAGCACGGACTGCACGCCGTGCCACGTCGTCGCTCGCATCGGCAAACCTAGACCTGGCTTGAAGTAAGCCGCAGGCGACACCTAACCGCGAACACGCATTTCGGACACATGGCGCTGAGGACTATTGCGGCCGTGCTGGCGCTGTGCGCGTGCGCGCTCGCTGCGCCGCCGCCCGGGCGCGGGAGCGTGCTCGTGATCCACGACGGCTCGGACGCAGCGCTCGACGCGGGCGCGTTCCAGGAGGAGCTGGTGCAGCGCGGCTTCACCGTGCGCTCGCAGCTGCTGCAGGAGCACCCTGTGCTGCTCGAGTACGGCGAGCGCGCTTTCGACAGTGTCGTCGTTCTGCCGGGCCAGCTGAAAGGGCTCGGTCGCACGCTGCGCGCGCGCGACTTCGTCGAGCACATGCGCAAGGGCGGCAACCTGCTTCTGGCGTCGACGCCGCAGCAGTCGCCCGCAGTCGTGCGCGAGATAGCGAACCAGCTAGGGTTTGCGGTCTCCCCCAAGGGTGTCGAGTTCCGCAGCGACTTCACCGACGTCGTGCACGCGCGCTACCCGCACATCCTGGAGAGCGTCGACGGCAACGCGCTCGAGGGCGCCGCTGTAGCCAAGCTCGGCGCGAACGAGCTGCTGCTAGGGCTCGTTGGCGGGCCGCGCTCGTCATACTCGTTCAACAGCATTAAGCACGCCCCGAACGCGACGCTCGTCGACCCGTTCGCGCTGGGCGAGGACAACTACCTCGCCGTCGGCCTGCAGACTCTGCACAACGCGCGTTTCGCGTGGGTTGGCGCGCCGGCGCTGCTAACGGGCGCCGCTGGCGCTGAGCTCACGAGCTGGGTCTTCCAGGAGACGTGCAACCTGCGCCTGGCCGCGGCGACCCACGCCAACGTCCTCGGCGAGTCCCAGGAGTTCTACAACGTGCTCGAGCCGGTCACATACTGCGCGCAGATTGAGCAGTGGGACCCGCTCGCCGCTGCGTGGAAGCCGTACGCGAACGCCTCGGACGCGCAGCTCGAGTTCCGCATGCTTGACCCGTACTACCGCCTCGACCTCAACGCGAGCGGCTGCGTGGCGTTCACGCTGCCCGACCAGTACGGCATGTTCACGTTCGCGCTCGACTACATGCGCAGGGGCTACTCGTTTCTCAACGACCACCAGATCGTCACCGTGCTGCAGCGTGCCAACGACGCCTGGGACCGCTCCTGGACGATCACGAACAGCTGGGTCTACCTTGGCGGCGTCACGACCTCGGTGATGGGTTTCCTGGCGTTCGTCGTGCTGTATCTGGCCGCACCGGACGCGGCGGTCGAGGCCGCGGCCGCGGCCGCGGAGAAGCCCGCTGCCGCCGCCTCGGACGCCGATGCCGACGACGTCGATGCCGATGCTACCGGCAAGCGCGAAAAGAGTCGCCGCGCCGACAAGCCACGCGTGGCCAAGAGCGAAAAGAAAAAGCGGAGCTGATACGGCACGCGCTAGGTAGAGTTTTACTTACGAAGTATACACATCTTTTGGACGCGGTGAGACACGGTGGGATTCTGCCGCCTTTGTGCGCGCTTCGCTCCTCGGGTGGAATGCGGCCACGAGCTGCACAGCACGAAGGCCACCACGACGTTGTTTTGAGGCCGCTAGGCCGCCTAGCGTGGAGCGCCAGGCGGCGTGCGCAGAACAAGATAGCTATTGAGATAATAAGCGCGCAAACCGAGCCGCAGTGGCCGGATGCGGCCGGCGGGCCGACAGAGGCTCTCCATAAAGCGGTCCGTACAATTCTATTAGTGAGTATTCGGATATCTAATACCGGCGCGGCAGGTCTCGCGATTCTGAACTCGCCGGTATCTCATGGTAGAGCCTTAAACAGCCCGTCGAGCAGCGCCTCCGGGCTGGAAGCACTGGCATTCGGCGTTTTTGGACGCCTCAAGAGTCGCCGCCGTGAGCTGAGACGAGAGCAACAAGTGCGCGCAGTGTCGAGCCGAACCGTACTCCGGCCACGCAATACAAACGTCACAGCCGCGTTTCCCGCAGTTAAGAGCTTTTCATCGTCAGCGAAGATACCACACCGGCGGGTCATGTCCACTTCTCGGCGTCGTCGTGGAACGCGACCACGTTGTGTGCGTACGGGTTCTCGCTCGCCTCGAACACCTTCAGCCGCGCCAGCCGCTTCTCGCGCAGCTGGTTGCGCGGCAGCATGCCCTTCACGGCGCGCAACAGCAGCTCGCCGCCCCCGCGCCGCCGCCGCATGTCCTCCATCGTCATCTCGTGCAGGTTGCCAGGCCGCCCGCTGTGCCAGCGGTATAGCTTATACTGCTCTTTCTTGCCTGTTGCGTAGACGTGCTGGCAGTTCGTCACGACGACGTAGTCGCCGCAGTCGCTGCCCTCGTAGTACACGGGCTTGTGCTTGCCCTGCAGCACCACAGCGATGGCCGCGGCGAGCCGGCCCAGCGGCCGGGGGTCCTGCGCCACGTCGAGGTGGTGCCAAGACCGCGCGAGCCCGAGCGCCGTGCGGCCCAGGTACTTCGACATGCGTTTAGCTAATCGAGCTGTCCGCGCTGACGCCGGCGCGAGCCTCGCGGTGAGGCGGACAGTGGCGCGCGCTGCGCAGAGATGTGTTGGATGTTTATTTCGTACATATAGAACTTAGCGTACTGGACGTAGCGCCCGCAGCGTAATATTTGGTTTAGAGCCGCGGCCGCCTGCGGATACGCACACACAGTTGCGCTCCAGACATTGCCCACGTCGCCGCACAAACCGCCACGCTTTCGGCCGCACGGTCCCGCATGGTTCGCCTGCGTCTGCGCCCGCGCCTACGATGTCACGACCTTCACGTTGTGCTTCTTCTTCCAGTCGCCCATCTGCTCGTACGTCTTGTTCAAGTCGTCACGTAGCGTCTCCAACGCCTTCTCAAGACCGGCACGCGTCTCCTTGAGCGCCGGAATCACCTCGCGCACCTTCTTGTCCACGAGCACAGTGCCGATCATGCGCTTGCAATTGCGGTCGCCGTCGACGCGCTCCAGCGACTCGAGCACGACGCGGTGCTCCTCGCTGTCTGCGCTGAGCTCCTGGATCTTCACCTCGAGCTCCTGGATGAGCGTCTTGAACCCGTTGTATTCCTGCTGGAGCTTTTCCGACATGCGAGACTCGCCGCCTGAATAATCAGCGTCTAGCTTGCCGCGCCGCGCTCGCCCCGGGAACCTTGCTGCCCAGGCTCTAATCCAAAAACTACCCGGCAAGACCGGTTTTGTTCCATCAGAGCTCACGCGGCGGTGGTGTGCGCGCGATGAGCAGTGACAGCGACAGCTCGGACAGCTCGGACGAGCCTGTTCTTGTCACGTTCAAGAGCAAGTCTTGCCGCAAGCCGACCGATGCGGCCGGTAGCGACAACGAGCTGGACTCCAAGCGCCGTAAGCTAAGCGCCGCGACCACACTGCAGATAGCCGCGCTGCGGCCCGCGCCGCAGCCGGTGGCAGACGCCGTTGTGGACGACACGGACGGCCTGGACCCTGATGGCGAGTACAACGCATGGCAGATCCGCGAGATGAGCCGGATGGAACGTGCCCTGGCGACCGGACAGTGAGGCACGCACTCGTGAGCAGCCAAAGCGGACGCGGGGACAGCTTGCGGAGACGATTGGGTGCCCAGACCTCCGGGTCTGGCTCGCAGAACCCGTACGCCATGATCCCCAGTCCGTCGTACTGCTCGCGAAAGCCACGCGGTGCCGTCCGTGCCAAAACCTGGAGCCTGCACCTGTGGGCCCTGCGCTCCCAGTCTCAAACGCACAAGGGCAGGGGTTCCGCTCAAGTCCCACACACCTGGCACTTTGTAATTTTTGAGCTACGTAAGCGCATACGTTGACGTCCACCTTTTAGCGAGCGCACTAAGAAGACCCGCCTGCGTAGGCTCCAACTGTCTGTTTCTCGTCGTGCCGCACCATGTTCAATGTCTTCCGCATAGCTGGCGATGCCATCCACCTCGTCTCGATCTACTTGCTGCTCAGCAAGGTCCTCAAGTCGCAGTCCGTCGCGGGCCTCTCGTTCAAGACGCAGGCACTCTACATGGCCGTGTACGTGACGCGCTACCTCGATCTCGTACTCCGGCCTTGGAGCTCGCTCTACAATACCCTGTTCAAGTTCGTATACTTAGGAACCAGCGGGTATGTATTGTGGCTCATGAGCTCTAAATACCGCAGCACCCGCAGCCCCTCCAGCGTCGACACGTTCAAAGTCGAGTACCTCATCGGGTTCAGTGCCATTTTTGCGCTGCTCTTCCACTTGAAGTTCACCTTATTGGAGCTGCTTTGGTCTTTCAGCATCTGGCTGGAAAGCGTCGCAATTCTGCCGCAGCTGTTCATGATCCAGCGCACGGGGAAAGCGGAGACGATGACGACTCACTATATCTGCGCTCTAGGACTATACCGTGTGCTGTACGTCGTTAACTGGATCTATCGTAGCTTCACGAACGATCCGAGCGACAAGATTTCCATCGCCGGTGGGATCATCCAGACGCTGCTGTACAGTGACTTCTTCTATGTGTACTACACGAAGGTTTACCACGGCCAGAACTTCAGCCTGCCGGTGTAGAGCGCGCGTAGCGCCGATGCGTGTAAATGAAGAGGCTGCGGCAGAGCCACGCTAGACCAGGGCGTGCGCGCTCTAGTAGGGCGGCCTTCCAGTAGGTGCGATGCGCTTCGCGGGTCACCCTGCATGCCTTCAGCCCCAGCGCCGGCTTATGCTGTGCAGACGTACCGAGCATATGCGCCGAGCGAATGTGCCGAGCCTATGCGCGAAAAGCTTTTTGGGCGCCGTACAACCTTTAGGAGATAGTGCGTGTCCTTTCTGAAGCGGGTCGGGATGCGTTGTGCGGCGCGCCTAGAGCGCCAGGCATCCCCGTGCAGGGACTTGTAGCAATGCCTCCGACCGCGTGCGGCTATTTCTAGTATTTACACATTATAAAAAACAAAGGATGCATCTAATAGTGCCGACATATATCGATTGCTTAATGCAACTGTCCTTGACCATGACCTCAGCTGCATACGATGACGGGCCGGTCTGGATGCCCAGTGTGCCCAAACCGCATCCACCACCACCATCAATAATCAGAAGCCGACGAGAGCCCGGGCATCTGCTGCATTTTCTATTACGCAGCTTCGGTTCTCATGTTGGTGCACCATACTGACTGGCGGGACTGCGTATACTGCGGGATTATTTCATCTTGCCCTCTGCAAAATAAACATGCAGGCTGCGCGTTGTCTGAGTTCCCAATTTCGCTAAGCGAGGAGCAATCGCCACTCAGCGGTTGCGGTACATATGGCATAGATAAGAGCAACTGCAGGATCCGCTCGTGGTGGAGTATATACGCATTTGATGTGACCACTTCTTAGCTCGCTCGCGGTGTATATGTCCGCGATATTTTTTTAAATCAAGGTCGAGTCACATCTCCGATAGCTTATGTCCGGCTGCACAACCCCCCTGCGACCCTTACAGAGAATGTATTATCATACATGCAGGCAATGATGACATGATTACATACTAGTTACAACGCATCTGTTCACTCCGAACATCAATTTGCAGGGAATTTGTCATCGTCCCGCAGAGACAAACAAGCAGGGCGTTAGCGATTTTGGAAAGCGATTAGAACCTGTAACGGAATTTTGCGCTGGAAGCAAGCGTTCTGCAGCACTGTTTACAAGTTCAGTACACTCACCTGTTGTCAATTACGCTCCTGCATTATAGACCGTATTATTAGAGCTCAAAATTTTATCCCGAATGCCCCCCGAAGAGCTAGAGTTCTTACCGACTCCATACGCGGCCTCCTTTGGGCCCCCTCAACGCACGGCTAACAAACGGGTTGCAGATGCTGACGAGGACGCAAGCGTTAGCAAGCGCCCTCGCACAGAGGGGACCAGCGAAGCATCCACCAGGCTATCCGTGGATCTGCAAGCCAAGCATGCTCTACGGCAAACCTTACCCGAACCCGAACCCGATCACATTTCCGGACAGACAGTGACAGACAGTATTGGACACAAGATTCCCGACATAGGTGGTCAACATTCACAACACCACAGAGAGAGTCCCGGAATGGATCTGCACGCAGCAATAAGCAGTCACCCTTCGTTTGGCCAATCGCCACCCCCGTCACAACATGCAGGCCATATTCCCGCGGTGCGTCCCGCGTCACATACAGCGCCAAATTCCTACTTGGCTTCTGCAGGTGCACCAATTTTGGTGCCAGAGAAGAGAAAGAGCGATGATATAGACACCTCAATGAACCTAGGGTATACCCCGGCGGCCGAGGAGATTGTCAGACAAGCCCATGAAGCCGCGCTCAGGCTGCATACGGTGATTAACACCAGCGACGACGAGCTCTGTGCCAGTACCGCATCGGCGGTGTTTAACGGTTTGCAGGAAATCCGCAAGCGGTGGCTCGAATTAGAAGCCGAGCGGCGTGCCCTTGCAAAGCCCACCGCGGACGGGAAGGTTTTCGGCGCGCGTGGACGCGCGCGTGGCCGCTGCAGAGGGCGTGGCAGAGGACGCGGTAGAGGCCGTGCACGCTGGAAGACCACTAGCTGACACTAGTTGACGCTAGCTGATCCGGTCCTGTTTGGATTTATTAATTCTGAGGAGTGGGCGCCCTCTGGTATCGCATCGACACGAAGCCCTGTCGAGCTGTCGAACCGCGGAGCGGTCAGGCTGCTCAACTGCCGAACTGTCGATCCGGAAAAGGCTACGAGTGGGCAGCACACGCAACACCGATACTGAGGCGTGAGTAGTTACGCCTAATCTATAATATATATTTCTCTATATGTTGTGGTACTGGGTACCTGGGGGTTGAATTCCTCCAGCTCCAGGATATGTCCTCCGCGTGTAGTGCGAAACCTTCAAAATATATCGCTGCTGCTCGTGAGCAAGTTAGTACGGCTGTCTTGGCGTGGCCTGGCACCTGTCATGTGAAGCATCAAAATACCGTCGTCGGTCCTGTTGAGCCTTTGGCAGTATTAGGCATCCTCCACGTGTCGTGTGTTGCTTGTTGCAGGCCGCTGCCGCTAGAGTACGCTGATTTTTGATTGCAAGGCTCCCCGTACGCGCCTACCGATCAACCCAAAGGTCGACGGAGTACGGCTAGCGACGACCAGCAGGTTTCTGGTACATAAGTTTCTAGTGTGGCTCTTAAATAAACCGTCGCGAGAGTATCCAGGTTCCCTGCATGCAGCGGGGTCCTGCGCGAGACCCAAATCGCGCACATGAAAACTAGGGCAGAGCTGCGCCCTGGCATCTCGGACACTGGGTCGCGCAATTGGACATGTGAACAAAGTCCTTCATTGATCGCACAGATCGCACCCTACATCCCCATCCTGGTGTCCAGATCTTGGACGCAATTAACGATTGCAGATGGTGCCGCGCAGGCTCTCAGCGTCGTCTCGAGCTCCGGAAGCGCCGCCCATGTGGCAGCTGCTGACCTGCGAACAGGGCAAGGGCCGCAGTGACTAGCAAGCGCACCCTGCCCTAGAACGGTTGACCTCTAGCCATGAACAAGAAACTACGTATATCGCTGCTACTTGCGCTGGACAGTGTGTTTGCGGTAATCGAGCTGGTCGTCGGCTATGCCGTGCACTCTCTGGCGCTCGTAGCCGACTCCTTCCACATGTTCAACGACATCCTGTCGCTTGTTGTCGCGCTGTGGGCTGTCAACGTGGCCAATTCGGGCTCGAGCGCGACGTTCAGCTACGGGATGCAGCGAGCGGAGGTTCTGGGCGCGCTTGTGAACGCGGTGTTCCTACTAGCGCTGTGTGTGACGATCATTCTTGAGGCGATCCAACGGTTCATTTCTCCACCCGAGATCTCGAACCCAAAGCTCATTCTCGTGGTCGGCTGTCTCGGGCTTCTTTCCAACATTTTGGGCCTCTTCTTGTTCCACGAGCATGGCCACAGCCATGGTGGTGGGGATCCCGAGCATGAGCACGAGCATGGCCACAGCCACAGCCACGCTGACCTTGAGCACAACGCCAACGGGTCGCTGAACCAGGTTTTGCCTGAATATATCGTCGCCCGCGAAGAGAACCGCTTGCTGAGCCAGACCCAGAGCTACGGCAGTACGACGAGCCGCGACGAGCACGCCCACCGTGCGTCTGTAGCGAGCCTGCACCACAACGAGCACCACCACTCGCGCCCTAAGCCGCGTAGTGCGCGTACGAAGTCGATGAACATGGAGGGCGTCTTCCTGCATGTGCTCGGAGATGCGCTCGGCAACATCGGCGTCATTATCACCGCGCTGTTTATCTGGAAGACCGACTACTGGTGGCGCTTCTACTCCGACCCTCTCGTGTCCCTGCTCATTACGGCCATCATTTTCAGCACGGCGATCCCGTTGTGCATGCGCGCCAGCAAGGTTCTGTTGCAGGCCACTCCCTCCACGATTAACGGCGCAGAGGTCGCTGAGGACATTATGTCGCTGCCGGGGGTGGAGGACATCCATGACCTGCATATTTGGCAGCTCTCAGAGCACCAGCTCATCGCCACGCTCCACGTCACGGTCAGCTCGCCAGCCTCCGAGTTCACAGAGCTGGCGCGTACGATCCAGGAGTGCTTCGCGGGCTACGGCATTCCCACGCTGACCATCCAGCCAGAGTTCACGACCTCAGCGAGCACGCCTCCACAGGGCCTCCGTCAGTGTCAGAGCAACGGAAACCTCCTCGCGACGCTTCCAAAATAGGCGTCGTTCGCTATTCATGACTGGTCTCTGCACGTCCCAGCTTCAGCGGCGGTTTACTGCGCGTACTAACAGACTCTTAAAATCCCTGTATCATTGCCGATCGTGCTTGGTGAACGGCCCCTGCGCGCGCTATGCCTGTATTTGGCAAGATAGGCGGTAGGCGTCGGTGGGCGCCCTGCTGGCCCCGGAGCGCCAATATAGCGCGCGGCGCAGCCGAGTAAGGTGAAGAGGCGTCGGAACTCCAGTGCCGGCCGGATTGTATATTTCTATTTCACTGGGGGTGCTTAGTCCCGGGACTGGGTCTTATATTTTTTTTCGTATCAAAATATTAAAGCTGTCGCGAGGGCGGTTTTGTCTGTAGCCTAACCAAAGAAGCGTACAAGTGCTACACCCTCTCTACTGATCCCTCCTGTTTCAGGTCTCAGAGATTTTCTTTCTCTGAAACTGGTTATAGGTCTCGCGATGCATTCCTTGGGACGTCCGTTGCAGCCGTTGATCAGAGTATGAAGAAGGCGCTCTCCGCGTGGGCTGACGCATAAAGCGCGTCTGGTTGCGGCCTCGATGGCGTCCAAGAAACGATGCCAAACCAGGCCTCGAGAAGGACGCGCAGCGTTCCCGGTCGATAGACGCGCAACAGAGAGAACTGCAGATTGTCATTACCGCACTATGTACGTCTGCCTACATTAATATACACTTCTGCTTTTTCGAGCTCGAGTCGAGGGCACCCAGCCCGCGTAGCTTGTCGACGGCCTTCTCGTAGCCACCATCGGCTGCTCGCTTGTACCACTTCGTCGCCTCGACGATGTCTTTGTGCACACCGATGCCTTGCTCCAAAAAAAAGCCCGCGGTGAACTGAGCCTTGGGAAGGCCGTTGAGTGCTGCGCGCAAAGCCCATTCGTACGCTTCGGGATGATTGACGGGGAAAGACTGTCCCGCGCCTACCATATACCACGCGCATAGCGAGAGCTGGGCATTGGGGTCGTTGCCAAGCGCCGCCTGAGTGTAATAGTGTATTGAGAGCGCCGGATCCTGTGGGCATGCGAGCTCGCCAAACTCGTACGCACGTCCCAGCCGCCCCGCGGACGGAATGTGCCCCAGCTCCGCGCTCTTGGCGTAAAGCCGCGCCGCGTACGGCGCGTCCTGGAAGACGAGGTCTTTGTACCCAACTTCGTAGATTTTTGCAAGCTCGTGAGGCGCGCGATTATACACTGAATTCGCGACTTTAGCTGCACGTGTGAGCCACTTCACGCCCTGCAGCCTGTTCGGCACGTTGTCCTCGATACCCATACCACCGTGGAAAAACAGCATGCCCATCTGGTAAAGGGCCCCAGGTTGGTTTTTGAACGCAGCGGACTTGTAGAATTGGAGGGCGCGGCTAGCACCGCGTGGTGTGCCCCACCCTTCCTGCAGACACAACGCGGTGCGGTATGCCGACTCAGCGTGTCCGTGCTTGGCAGCCATGAGAAAGTACCTGAAACTGCGCTCCATGTCGGGCTTCCCGAGCGCACGCGACGCGTAAAGGTCACCAAGCAGGTACTGGGAGTCAGCATGCCCACGCTCGGCTAGGTAGCGCAGAGACTGCACGGCCTCCTTAAACATGCCGCGGATAATCTTTTGATCCGCTGCCGTCTCGTGGAATGGTGCTCCAGGGCTTCCGGGGCCAGACACTGCACCGAGCTCAGGAGTCCGTAGTTCGTCGGACGACGCACTGGAACCCGTCAGACTCGTGCCAAGGTTGCTCGAGCTCCGACTCGGAGGCGGCGTGCTTCCACCGGCACCAGTGACGTTCACGTTAGCGGCCAACGCCGTCTGCATGACGTACTGCGCGAGCTGAAACTCAAGCTCAGCGTCATTGCTCTTACGCGCGTTCCGGCGGTAGAGGTCAATTGTTTTCATGCGCGGCAAAATTGAAGCCGCACCGGCCTGCGGTTCGGGGATCGCCAGGTTACCCAGTGAGCCAAAGTCGTAGTATGAGTGACGTGCAAACGAGCGCGGGCGCTTACGCGCGTCGATGCTCTCGCTGCTCCCTCGGAGATTCTCGAGCGTATACGGCGCGCTATCAAGGCTCAGCGTTGATTGTGCGGAGCCCGAAAACCGACTTGTTTCCTGACTACTCGGCGTAGGCAGCACGTCGAGCAGCGGTGGACTGTCGCGAGCGTCGCGAGGCGTACTCGCAGTGGACGCGGAGTCACTTTCCAGTGAGCGCCGAAAGTCCAGGGGCGCGACGCGCTGCGCCTCGCGTCGAATCTCGATTCCGGGCGCGCCGACGTAGGCTTCATTCGCGCCACCGAGATCGCCGTCGAGACCATTGGACACGTCGCCGCTGTGGTCAGCGTCGATGCCTTCGGAGTAATTGTAATGATACTCATAAGTTGACACGCGGGCTTCTGCTGCTGAAATGCAATGCACCGACGCCGCTGCGCCTTGCCAATGCTGGGACTCCGGCGCTGCGGAGTTGGAAGAAGCGACAAGCGACTGAGAAGCGCTAGTCGAGTCGATGCTATCAAATGCTCCAGATGCGGCGCTGGGAATACCCTGAGAGAAACCCTCATGGGACGTGTAATTCTGAGCAGCAAGCGCCGCGCTGGGAGTAGGCTCGTCGGCTGCAGTGGACCTCTGTGAGGCCGCTTCTGTAGGAACTGGTCGCACAGAGCCACCACTATCCGCCAGCGGTCCGTACCCGGCGTCGCTTTTCAGCGTCGCCGGCAGATACGGTGCGTCGGCCTCGGCGAAAGTACTTTCAGGAGGGCTATTGGCCCCTTCTGCGGCCCATGCGCTATAGTCTCCAGCAGCACCAAAGATCTGCTCGTGTTGGCTGTGCCGGGGAGTGTAGAATTGGTCCTGATCCGGCTTTGCGGTCTCAACGGCGTTCTCCTGGTACGCGATCTCCGACTCAGGGTGCGGTGGCAGCTGCGCGTAGAAGTCGCTCGCTGTACTGCGTACGTAGTCGAACGCCATTCCTTTCTTGACCTGCTCCGGCACCGTATGAATCTCTACCTGCGCTGCGGGTAGAGAGATACAAACGGGATGCTGCTGCGGAGCGTTCAAACCTCCTAGGGTACCCTGCAGCCACGCTTATATGGCTGTGTAAGTACGGCTGCAGTCTAAAGCTCACGTGCCCACGCGCGCTATTTTTGACCGCTCTCCGCACAGGAGACTGGGCCGCCTGCAAAGCAGCGAAACCGCGTCCACAGGGCGAGCAAGTCTTCGAGCTTTTTGCACGTAATTCGGGGACGGTGAAGACGCGTTTTGCCTTGTGGATAATACGTAGAAGCCTTAAACAAACGATAGGACATTAATCTTTGACAACAATGGGTTGGGGTTCGGCCTCCGGGTTAATAAGACTCTAAATTCGGGCTGACAGCGAGATCACGAAACGCACGCGCTGTGCGCGCGTCACACGCGCGCTAGCAGCAACCGCCGGTCGAGGAATCCGAGATCAACGTAAGGTACGGATGACGAACATTTTGGAAACTGCTCATGTACGCGCTTTGCCTATCTATTAGCCGGTTAGAGTAAATAACCTCCTCCTCCTGGCAAGGGAAGGGTATATAGAAGGAGGAGGGGGGAAGGGGCCGAGGGTAAAATCTGCGCGGAAGCAGCACTTATGTAAAGGTATAGAATGCGTGCATAAAATGTCGTGTTGAGGTCGAACCTGATGTTTTACGATACACGTTCGCATCCCTTGTGCTTGCTCCGAAACCGGGGACTCTAATTGCGCGTCGCCCCGGGCAACCAGTCGGGGATGAGCCCGTCTGCCGCGGCCCGAGCCGATTCCTCCGCGAGCTCCTGCAGTTCCATCTCGATGTTGCAGACGGGCGGGTACATTCCGCAGAAGCTGCTGTCGGGGGCTGCAGCAAACTGTTCTAGCGCTTCCATCTGCATTCCAATACTGAGTATGCTGGCATCCGACACAGAGAGCGTGCCTGCAATCCCGAGAGCAACGGGTGACGCTAATGTTGAGCTACTCACCGTCATGTTGAGAGTATGGGCATCAGATGCATTTATGCGGCTTTTATCGGCTACGGGCTCTGCGACGTGCTGAAAGGAGGGTGCGCGCGGATTGTGAGAACGCCAAGGAGACGCGCACTTTCTTCGAGGGGAGGAGGGCGATTTGAATATTCCCAAATGATTGCTCGATATAGGCGCGGATGACAATGCCATGCCGCTCGCGGTGGGTTCGGGTTCGCTAAACTGAGACCGCGCATATGTGCTCCATTCAATGGGCGACATACTGGTCTTTGTAATTCCGTCATCACCTGCCGGCCTCCCCTTGGCTTTAGGTGGATTTTTTTCGGGCTCCTTAAGAGCAACTGCCGGCTTAATGAGAAACATGCGCCAGGCGTTATCGTCATGCAAGGTAACATCAGGAGAGACTGAGATACAAGGACGAGTTCTCAGATTCTCTTTATTACAGCGGCAATGATACACTTGCCGCTCCATGTACTTTCGCGTCTCTTCGAGATCAGCTACGGACATACTGTGCGCAGCACGTAAATGACGTAGCAGATATCCACTGCGTTCGTACGCCCTCAGCGCACATCGATCGTGCGCACACGCAAATGACACTATCGCCGGCTCCCGCTTGCGCATGCCGCGGACCCGCTGCTCGCCACCGTTGCTAGGGAGTAAGCACGCGCTTGCAGTCTTTGAATTCTGCGCACCCGTGTCCCGCGAGTTTTTTCGGACGCATGCGATGCTCGCGAGCTTCGAATCACCCCGCATTGCCTATTTCTCGGCTGAACAGATAATAGCGCGACCAAAAGCGGCACCCACTGACACTCGTCGCTTGTATGTTGTTGTGGTGCGCTCCTACAAGTCACGCGCGGGCAGGGGTTATGAGACCGCGTTATACAGGTAGATGATGAGTCAGACTGCGGTACGCAGCGAATCCCCCGGGGCCTAGGGCCTAAACGAGGAGGTCGGCCCGGGTCGCCATTGCAAGGCGCAGCCGGAAAGCTGGGCAGGGACGCGCTAGTCGATCACGTGACTAACTAAAGTACGGTATTAAGCCGTATCCTTTAGATTAGATACTAATTGGGCGCATTACGTGAAGAGCGCGCGCCGCAACTGCTAAGATCGCGTCTCGGTGGCACACATGGGAGCATTTTTCGATTTTATCTGCTCCCTCACATTGGCTACATTTTGCGCGGTGCTTTTGTACTGGGCTTGGAAGTGGGCGCGTGAGAATTTCAACATTGGCCACATCCAACTGCAAGAGTTCCAGCGGCGCCAGTACCATGAAGTACCGGACACTGATGCGGGTGCCCCTTACTCAGAGACCGCTGCCTCTCCTCTCGCACCCGCTGCGTCGGCATAATCAACCGCTCTTCCTAACGTACTCGTCCACCGTGTCCTGCGCGTCAGCACCTAGCTCGCGCCAGTACGGGAGCTTCATGGTCAGCAGACGGGGATCGACGCCGAGCGCGCAGAGCTCATCGAAGACCCGCGGCACGAAAGTAGCATAGCCCTCGTTGGTGAAATGCAGCCCGTCGTCCAGAAGGGACGCGTCTCCGTGGAACAGTGCGCGCACGTTAACGCAAGGCAGCCGCCGCCGGTGCGAGATTCGCTGAAGAGTGTCGATATAGGGCTGCGTCAGCTCGTTCGAATGCTCGGGCCAGCGCTTCTCGTCCGCTATCGCTGGCGTAACCAGTACAATGTGCGGCGTGCGCTGCAACAGCGCGTCGATAAGGTACTCCATGTTCTGCTCAAACTCTTCTAGGGGAACGTGCTGTGGTACCCCGGGTATAGCAGCGTCATTGGTGCCCAAGTACAGCACGACGGCTGCGAGCTTGCTGTCAACTGTGCTCAAGATGTGAGGTAACGCGAGCCGAATAGTGCGGCTATTGTAGCCGCTGTAGCCACGATTGACGACATCAAGGCGCCGGACGTACTTGTCGGCAAGAGCAGGGGCGAGCCCTGCGGGCCACCTTGAGCTGTATTCGGTGATGGAGTCGCCGAGCAGAAGCAGCTGTTGGTATTTCATTGGCTTACTTCATCCCGTCCACACGTGGTTTGTTGACATCCGATCTCCGAATGTGTTCGGTGCCGTGAGGCACTGCTGACTCGTGCGTGATCGACATGTGGAGATATTGAGGTTCGCGAACAGCAAATAAGCATACTAAAGTCTAGTCATTTGCATAGAGCTGGAAGCACAGAGTGGTTCTTCGTGATGGCAGAGAGGCCTCTCTTCGCCTGTTTGGCTCTTTGGTGAACGTAGCCCCCCTGTTGGCGAAAAGTGCACGAGCAGTCCCACAAGTTTTGTGCGCCAGGTCACGCGGCGCTAGGACTCTTCGCCATCGTCAAAGGCGCTAGAATTTATTATCTTAACGGAGAAGTATATACAATCACGCCTCCTGGTGCCGGCCTGAAAATAGAAGCACACGCCCGCAGCGCAGCGATCGCAATTGAGGCCCCAGAAAGCGACAAGGAACCAGCACACCCTAGATGCAAGCACCATACCTCTCTCTTCCTGCGCGCGCTCGGCGCACCAACTTCACAAGCAATTGGATTCGCATGGTCGCGGGTAGTTGCACAAGCGCACGCTTCTAATTACGTGTCCCCCGGGAAGTGGCGCTTACTTCTGTGTGCATGACCTTCCTCCCCTCCGCACTGTATCACGGGAACAACAGCTGTCGAGTAGTGGTCGCCTCGAAGCGTAAGGACGGAGCCGAAAACAGGAGCGGACCAAAGGAGCGACGTGGTCGAGAAGTGGCAAAAATGTCTCCACCAGCAGGGTAAGAATGCGCCTCGCGAAGATCCTCTGCCCGTTGTGTCTCCCGCACTGCGTTTGCTGACGGCGCGCGTGTACACGGTCGGCGTGCCGCCAGGGCACGGGTTCCCGTACTCCGGTGAACTCAGCGGACGGATCCGGCAATGAGCACGGAAACCCATGTGTTCGGGCTCGAGAACTTCGGCAACACATGCTACTGCAACTCCGTGATGCAGGCGCTCTACAATATCGATATCTTTCGTGAGTACATAGAGTCGCTCGGCGCGACGCAGGACACTAGCGGTGCTGTCGCGGCGGCGGCGGCACCCAGGCACGCCCACTCTTCGGCATCACACGTCCCCAACCAGACGGTCTCGCACACGAATCTGTCTGGCGGGGGCCACGCGGCGACCTCGACAGCCGCGCACGACGAGCCGAAGAGCGGCCTTAACAACCTGAAGTCGCGCTTCTCCTTGTTGGGAACGCCTAGCGCGAACCAGTCCAATGCGAGCGTGGCAATCCCCTCTGAAGACGTGAGATCGCCGCCGGTGCCCACCGCACCTCTCACGAGCGACAAAGGCACGACACCGCTTGTGGGGTTTGTGAATCCGCCGCGGCTGGAGACGCAGCAGCAGCGCAACGACGCGGCGCACGCCGCACTCGGCCTCAGGTCGGTGGCCTCTGAGACGGACAGCTTGATAGAGCAGCGCAAGCGCAACGCGCTCGCGGCGGGCCCGCTGCTGAAGGTTGACCACGGCGAGAACGACAAATACGGCATGAAGGGATCGTTGCTAACGGCAGTAAAGGACCTGTTTAGCGCGATCAGCTCCAGCGGCAGCCTTGTGGGTGTCGCGAGCCCTGCCCATCTGATTGAGGTCCTCAGAAGCGAGAACGAGATGTTCCGCAGCTCAATGCACCAGGACGCGCAGGAGTTCCTGAACTTCCTGCTTAACCGGGTTATGGAGGAAGAAGAGGCGGTCCCGCGCAAGCCGCACACGGTCACTGCGCGCGAAATGTTCGGCGGCGTTATGACCAACGAAATGCGCTGTCTGTACTGCGAGACCGTAACCAAACGCAACGAGCAGTTCTTCGACTTCAGCCTCGACACGTTCCCCAACACCAGCGTCTACCACTGTCTACAGATGTTTTGCGGGAACGAGGTGCTTGGTGGCACGAACAAGTTTTACTGCGACACTTGCGGCAGTCATGAGGAGGCGCTCAAGCGACAGAAAGTCAAGTGCGCGCCGAAGATTCTGGTATTGCACTTGAAGCGGTTCAAGTTTAACGAAGAGCTGCAGGAGAACACCAAGCTGCTGCACCGCGTGCTCTACTCGCGGTATTTGCGGCTCCCCGCAACGACGGATGACTGCCCCACACCAGAGAAGCTGTACGAGCTAAGCTCCATCATTGTGCACCTCGGCGGCGGTCCCTACCAGGGCCACTACGTTGCATTGTGCAAGACAGGCAAGGGCTGGCTTCTCTACGACGACGAAATTGTCGACAAGGTCGACGACTCCTTCGTGTACCGCTTTTTCGGCGACAAGTCCTCCTCGTCTTGCGCCTACCTCCTCATATGTCAGGAAGTCAGCGAAAAGCAGCGCGAGCACGACAACACGATACTCGACGACCGGCTGACGCTCAGCGTCTCTGACGTGTTCGACATCGAGCCGTCGCTCGCGGCTTCCACGCAGTAGAGCGCCCAGGAAACGGACCAAGAGCTGGGCTCGTCGCCGAGTAGCGCGAGTCTCGCGGGCTCGGTACCCGCACAAGGCTTCTTGACCAGGTACGAGAGCATGCGCAAGAAGAACCCGAACAAGTTTTTCGGGCGCAAGCGCTGACGGCTGCTACGACTCAAAACACGTTCTATACCTGATCTCCCAGCCTTGCTTTGTCTAAGTCGACAGCGCAGCTGAAGCGCTCGTCATGTGCCTAGTAGACTTGTGCGAGCTACTCAGAATACTCTATGTACGATATGACGCTCCGATAATTTCCGGCGCTCTCTGCTGAACCACTGGCATCAGGGCCGACGTATCCGCAAGCGCGACGGGCTATGGTTCTCACTGGCATACAAGTATCACTACAAAGCAAGGAATATTCCTGGCCGAAAAACGTCTACCGCGCGGCCAGACTCAAGCCCATAAAGCGCTTGCGGCTGAAGGCCATCCAGTGCTTACTGGGCGCACTTGCGTCCAGCGCGTAGACATAAGCCAGCAGACGCTCGGCGAGTTCCTGGCGGAATTGCGAGAGGTACTGACGAAGCGTGTCAATCTCGTAAGGTGATGCCGGCGGCGCGTATATCGCGTTCAGCGGGAACGCAGGCTCGCCCGGAATCGCGAAATCGTCGCTCGCGAGTACGTTCAACGTCTTCTGGGCCTGTTGGAAGCTTGGATGCTGGCGCAGGTGCGAAAGGCACTCGCTCACGAACAAGATGCCGTACACGAGCGCGCGGTCCGCAGGGCCCTTGATCTCGAAGTTGCGGAAGAAGCTATTCACACGAAACAGATCAACGACCTCATCAATGATGTCATACTCGGCGGTCTGGAAGGCCGGACCCCGAAACTTGGTCCGCAGCGGCAGCACGGCAAAGTTGCCGATCAGCCGGACGTCGGGGAAGTCGTTAAACACCGAGTGCTGCACAGGCATGGCGGATGCTGGCTCCAGTTGCGGGGGGCTAGGGTATGACCGGCCCTCGCCGTCGGCGTGGCTGCGCTACGCCACAACACGGATTTACGCTCAAGGGATTTGCTCTCTGGCAATTCGTTGAGCGAGGCACAGTCGTTGATATTAGTCTTTTATTGAGAATGGCCACTCGCACGCTCCCCCACGTCGCGTTTGCACATGTTGTATGCTATTAACTTCCTGAGCTAAACTATTCTAGAGCTCGTTGTGGCAAAATCTTGGTTGCACAAAAACATGCCCGGAGCTCGAGGGCTTATGCAGCAGATGAAGGCACCTGAACAGCTGATCCGCTGGCAGAACAGCGAGACGAGTTGTGCTGCTCATTTACGGCTCGTTGTTTGTAGACACCGCGATGCGATCACAAAAGACGTCGTAAGAACTCTTCTTCTAACTTTAACGGCTGAGCAAACGCACCAGCTATCGTGCAACAGTATTCTCGCAGATAGAAAACCGCACATGTATGTATAAGCTTGCAAGACTCACCGAGTCGGACTCATCTATGAGAGTCGCACAGATGTTTAGTGCATTCCACGGAGTATGCCATTATCGCAGCGCCGCGGAAGGGTGCTCGCCAGTCCCAGTAGTGGGGATACATTCTTCAACTCCTGTCATAACCTGCAGATGTGGTAATCTGAAGAAACGATTTAAAGCTCCAACATTAGCTCTGCAGCGCCCGGAGACGCTCGCGCATGTCATTGATTGCCTGCGCTTGCTCGTCCTCCTCCTCAGACTCCTGCTCGGCAACCGGCACCGGTTCAACAGGGCGAACACGTTCCCGCACTGGAGGATGAAGCACATCTTCCAGGATCTTATCTATCTGTTCCTCTGCACCCTCTTCGAGCTCGAGCTCATCCGCAGCGTCCATGTTATCCAGCGTGTCTGCGACCATCTCGTCTAAAATACCCGTGCGCACGAGCTCCTCACTCAGAGCCATCATTGGCCCAGTGATCTCCTGCACCTTCACCAACTGATTGACATCTTTCATGACCACCGTTGAGGACTGCATCCAGCCTTGTACCTTCTGCATCGCGAATGACTCCGCAATCTGCATTTTGACGCTGTTTAGCTGTGTTTTCGACAGAACTAGCCGCTCCTTATGCTGACGCGAACGGTACAGCTCGCGCGCGAGCATTTTGGCGCTCTTGAGATCGTTGCGTGCAGCGCACTGTTTGATCATCGCCTTCGTCTTGTTCTCGGCCACCGTGATGCGACTTATCTGTTTATCAATCTCCCGGACACTTTGACGCACGAGATTATCGCAATTGCGCTTCAGCTCCTTCGGGTCAGGGCCGTACACAGCCCGCTTTATGGTTTTCAGCATCGCCGTGTCGCCACGCTTGGCGAATGCTGTTAATTGTATCGCGTCGTCGGACAAAGGCTTAAGAAACGTTCAGTAAAGGCTTCGTCATACACTCAGCAGTTGATTACAAATTGCAATTATGATTCGGAATTTGAGATGACATGCCTGACCACTACATCATTAGTAAGAAATCAGTGCGGATTGCTCCTTGCCCCAGTTTGGTTTGTCAAACAGCCCTTTTTCAGCCCTGTGCCCCCGAAAAGATTGGCAGCGTAATCGCGACGGGTGCAGCCAGGCGATGGACGCGTTTAATAACCTTAGCGGGACCGTGTCACTGAACCCGTCTTTGGCTGCGAGAGAAAGTTTAGACCATGAAGAGGACTTGCCGACCTCTGCGATTAATATCGAATCGCTAAAAAGAAATCACGAAACAATGACATCTGGCGAGGCCGCGCTTGCTGAGAGCTCGGTGAGTACACTCAATGACGCGTCGCAGATGGCACATAACGCGTCTGATGCCAGGGAAGATGCAATTGAGGTCAAGCGGCGCCGGACAGATGACAGTGACTACGACGACCATGATCTGGATCTCGATGCTCTCATGGTACAGCTGCAGCAGCACACAGAGAACGCAGTCATGGACACCGGGAACGAGGAGACACACGATGCCGAGTACTCAATCGAGCAACAGCTGAAAGGTGCGTTGTCGTCGCTTAGCGCTCTAGACGTAGATATAGATGAGCAAGCGGAGTCACCAATTCTTGTGGCATCAATTGTCCCCAGACAGGCTGATATTGAGAAGACATCTGCAGGTGGCTCGCCCTCTGCAGATTTGGCACGTCGGAGTAGCCAGAGCGAATCCCGTAACTCGACACCTGCTATTCTGCTAGACTCGCACGACTCACACTCCACTGCTCAACAGCAACCAGAGGCCACCGGTCTAGCTGCGGAGCTGGAAGTGTTGCCTTCGGTCGCTGCCGCGAACCAGCCGAAAGAGGGCGTCCAGCATACCGATGGTCACGAGCAAATAGGACCAGAGGCTTCGCGCGCAAAGAGCTTGATTGCACAGATCCCACCCCTACCAACTACCCACGGGCAACTTCCCCCTATGCCCCCGCCCCCGCCTGCTTTGACCAGCTCCAGTGTGCTCGAACAAGCCAAGCAACCTGAGAGAGCGCCAGAACGAGTGCAAGATTCACCGCCCACGCTGGCACCTGCTCGCGAGCGTGCTCTTGTAGATCAGGTGCGCGAAGCTGTTGAGTCGGAGAGCACTCGTCTGGAGTCCGAGATTCCATTCAGTCGCAACACTTACATTTTGAATACGCGGCAACGGTCGATGGGTCTCCTGGACGCTCTGGCTGCTCAGATATTGGATGCACTGAGCTGTCATCATTATCAAGACACGTTGACCACAGTCACACATGCGTTCAGCGAGCGCGGAATGGCTTATCGAATCTTGTTGGACGCTTTCGAAGATCTAAAGCGTATGTTCTTCCCCTCAGCATCGCCGCGCGCTGGCACCTCCTCCAAGTCCCTCGCTCTTCGGCCTTTCCTGGATTATGATATCGAAGGAATCGAACGCACCCGTCCCAACATGATCACTATTCAGCGCACAAATCTAGCTACTTTTGTTGCCGCTATATTCGGATCCATCGAGATCGGCTTCTGGGAGCTTGAGAAATGGTTTGTGAAAGTCTTTGTCCCCAAGGGCGGGCGTCTGCTGAAACAGCAAGCCAATATTTATTTGAATCTGAAAACGCAAGCGTACATCGCAGCGGTGGAGAGTTCTGATAATGTCGAGTTGCGACGAGAAGCGCTCGATGAGCTATTTCCCGAAGATCTTGAGCAGCGGCTGCACGAAATGTTCGACCAGCGTATCGCGCTATCACCTACTGAAATGGATTTTGTTGAGAGATGTCAGCGTCGGCGGGAGAACATCGAGGCTGTGGAACCGTCTGAGCTGGCTACAAAGTACCACTGGGTGCCATTCTTGCGTGAGATGAGCGACTACATCCAGCGGAATCATTATTCGCTACTGCAGCCGCGTCGACAGTACTTCGAAGCAATTCCACCGCCTAGACAACCGGTGGAGGTCAAGTCACCTCCCCGGCGAACATCTGAGCGACCTAGACCTCGGCCGCCACTTAGCCAGTTTCCTATACCGTCGGCAGTCCCAACAGCTACTTCGTCGTCGAATACTGGAACAGGAACAGCTTCGTCTTCATCTTTGTCTTTGTCCTCGACATCGGTACCGCCACCAACATCCGCCCCATCATCAGCGGCACCCGCATCCGTGTCTGTTCCAACTCCGGCTGCACTATCCGACGCGGGGTCTCCATCTGTGTCTCCTCCGAAACCCGAAGCTAGTGTCTCTGAGCCACCACAGTCGGTCGCCCAGATATCCACGTCAGTTGCCTCCAACCCCACGCACAACAGCGACGCTAAGAAGTCCCCTCACGCCTCTCTCTCCGTGGAAGAGGGCGTTTCGTCGACTTTGGCTACGAAACACAAAATGGATACGCCAGTTTCTTTGCCCCCGCTCCCACCCATGCCGCCATCGCTGGCAAATAAGGAGAACGTACTTAAGATCTCAAGTGAAGGACACCCAATGTTCCCGCCACTTCCCAAACAGGTTCTCCCCCCCAAGTCCTTGCTGGAAAGCTCGAATACTGTACCTAAGCCAAAAGAGCATAAACGTCCTCCGCCACCTGTAGAGGCACCCGGCGGTCCGATAAACACCCTGGCGGCGTACGAGGCAGCGAAAGCGAGAGCAGATGGCACTGATGCGATCCGGCCCAAGCCGTCAGTGTTCACCACCCGACGAACTTGGACTGAAGAGGAGGAGGAGGCTTTGCTTAAAGGAATGGACCACGTCCAAGGTCCGTATTGGGCTCAGATTCTGGAATTATATGGCCCTGGGGGCAAGATAAACGAAGTCCTGAAGGACAGGACGCAAGTGCAGCTCAAAGACAAAGCGCGCAATCTCAAGATGTTCTTTGTAAGACTGGGTGTTGAGATACCACGAGTCTTTCAGTATGTGACAGGCGATTACAATACTCGTAAGAACTCTGGGCGTAAGAAGCAGAAGAAGAACCTCGAAGTCGACGCTATAAGTGTGCATTCGGCTCCCTCAGCGCTCTCAGGAGATGCAGGGTTGGCTCCAACATCTGTAGCGCGCACAACTGTAGACACCAGTACCAACACGGTTCCGCACACTGATACTTCGCCACGACCAGATGCCTTGAATGCCCCTCCCAGTGAACAGTCAAATGCAGTGCCTCAGAACTCCTCTCTTCCCGAAATATCCTATGAAAATTCGCAGCGTACGAGTGACTCTAACGGAGTCCCATCATCGATAGCGTCGGCTGACCGGCATTCAGGCGCGAAAAATGGAGCTGAAGTGAACCAACTGACCGACTCACAGTCTTTCCAAGATTTGTTTGCTGGATCTGATGTGAAGGATGAGGACGAACTTCAGAAACTTTTAAGTCGCGTTGACGAGTTCGTGGAGGAAAACACTTAAGGGCAGTTTTCAGGGCGACTGACGGTGCCTACCGCTTCAATTATTTATTATTGGCCTATTTATTTTTTCTCATATGTTTAAAATTTTGATTCGCAGCCTTCAGTACTGCCGGCACTCTGCGACACTTATCGTGGGCTCGGTAGTAATGACCCCATACTGTTATGACATATCTACAAGTACGGTGGCAGGTAACCTACGTAAATTTCGGGAAGCGGGTTGGCAACCCTTAGATCAGCAGCATCTCATAGCATGCAGCAAATGAAGATCGCACCAGACATGAAGGACGAGCAATCAGTGCAGCAAACACGTGAGACTAACGTGACGAGCAATGCGTACTGATATTCACGTTTCTCAGCATTTTCAAAGCGAGTTTGAGGCATTTCTGATGCGGCGCTCGTCATTACCATAGACCAAGGGAGGTGGCACGATCACGTGAACACATGCTACATAATGCGAGCTAGCATCTCTCAATCAGGCAATGACCCTGCCCCTTTCATGCACTGTCGTCTAAGCTCGCAGCAGAAATGAATAGCGAGGCCATCGTGGAAAAGTAGCTATTGCACGTTGAATGTTACGCGTATGTGACTGGGCATATTTGCGAGTTTTTGCAGCGGAAATGCTCCGTCGCTGTAACCTAATGCTCCCGTCTGTGCGCTGTCCGTGCTCGCTTAGGGTAGGGTCTACCGATGCCCTGCCACAATCGCTGCATACGGCAACGCTTCAGCCAAGACCTATATAAACCCGCACGATCTGGTAGATTCAGGTACGATCCCTGCTCATTTCGTCACCGCGGTATGCACACTTTCTTTTTTATCCTCACAATCTTTTCAGCGCTAGCGCACGCCAGGCTCGTGACAGTGAATATTGTCGAGACTCAGGCCCCTGTGACAGTCTGGCAGACTCTCCCGATCAAATATGTGACTGTCAACGAAGTGGACTGGGATTCAGAAACGGTATTCTTAGCCAGCACCTCTTATGCCTCAGTTCCTGCTGGATCCACCCAGCTGCAAGCGATCACCACTAAACCCAACCCAGTGACACAGTATAGCGTGTATTCAACAACTTCTGTGAGCAACACAATCAACCCGACGACGTACACTACCGCTGTTCAGATTACGGGTACTGGCTTGGCCACTGTCGCCTCCGCTGCTGCTAGCAGCTCTACCAGCAGTAATGCTGAAGATGGTGCGACAAGTAATGATATCGATCATTCAACGACTGCATCAATTGCAACATCGACATCCACCGTCGAGAGTACTGCCACTTCAACAGATCCTACCGACTCCACTGCCATGCTACTCACCTCCACTGCTTTAACTCTCCTAAGCTCCTCTGAGACCTTGAGCGCAACTACCAGCACGCAAGTGACGACAGTAGCGACGGGTTCCAGCGAAAGCACTGGTCTCGGTACAGTTGCCACGGCTGCTTCAGCTGTTTACTCAGGTGAAATTTTCGACCCAATCTCTACGGAGGACCCCCCCAGCATGTTCACACGAGAGGCTATTCCGTTGACTGTTCCTGACGGATATGACACGAACCAGATTATGCAGACCAACAAGTTCTATGCTAACATGTTCTTGGACGACCAAAATCTGCAGGCTTATGCCCAGCCATACAGCGTGTTCTATTCTAACGACGACACGTACTATGGGGTGGCCATCTCCTACACTAATGCGACCCAGCGTGTGTTCGGTCCTGACGCTGATGACACGACGGTCGAATACTACTACAACCCCACGGGGTTGATGTCGTTGGTCCTGAGCGCCGTAGAGTTCACAAACTCTAACATCAAAAATCCTAGTATTGACGCCATGACCCCGTTTAGTGTCAACATGACACTCACTACGGATAGTGACGACTACTCGAACAGTCTCCAGATCCCGGTGGCTATAGGTATGGGCTACGTCACGGTCATCTACGATGGGTACACACCACGGCTGTTTTCGCAGTTGGGCATCTACTCACTAGTCAAAACAACGAGTGCGAACACAATCTCTGGGATCCTCAAGTATACCGCACTCCTAGCCAATGGTGTGCAGTGGAACATTTACGTTCAAGGTGCTGGTAGTGACTTCGGATTCACTGCAAGGAGCAACTATGAGATCGTAGGCAACCAAACAGGAACATCTTCAAGCCCAATTATCGTACAGGTAGCTGTTGTGGAAAGCAATGAGGCTGAGATTGATCTGGCAGCTGGGGCGTTCCCCGTTGGTGCATCGCTTGAGGGTGAGACTACTGGCTACAGCACTACGTACAGAATTGTGTACGATGTTGTCGGCTCTTCCACCTCTGGCACGACTCTACTTTACGCTTTGCCTCATCATGTTGAATCTTTCAGTGCTACCACGTCGTCGGCGCTTGTGAGCAATCTCACTGTGTACTCGACAAACAAGGGATGGCTCACTGGCGTATTAGCAAATGAACTCGAGATGACCGAGGACGTATCGAATTCTCCAGGATGGCTACCAGACTTCAGTGGAACCCTGTCTGCGGCAACACTCCAGCTGCTGGCCGAGACTGTCAACTCAGAGAGTGCTGAGGTGGTTGAAGATCAGGTAGATACAACCAGCACGTACACCGCAGGAAAAGCGTTCGATAAGTTTGCGTACATCCTACTTGTCGCAGCGGAGATTCTAGAGAATGAGGAAGTTAGCGTTGACTTGATGAATACCATCAAGTCCGCTTTAGATCCTTGGTTGTCAAACACACAGCCAACGCCGTTCATTTATGACACGCTATGTGGTGGTGTCACTTCAAGCGCAGCTAATGTAGCTGGCGGCTCATCCTTAGACGATTACGGTGCACCTTTCTACAACGACCATCATTTCCACTATGGGTACTACGTGCACGCGGCTGCGGTGATCGCATTGGTGGATTCCAAGTATGGCAACGGGACCTGGGCCACTGAGAACAAGGACTGGGTGAACTCACTTATCCGTGATGTAGCCAATCCCTCCACGGAGGACTCTTACTTCCCGGTTTTCAGAATGTTCGACTTCTTCCATGGCCACTCCTGGGCTCATGGTGTATTTGCCAGCGCTGACGGGAAGGACGAGGAGAGCTCATCTGAAGACTACAATTTTGCGTACGGTATGAAACTCTGGGGCGAGATTATAGGCGATGACCAGATGGTGGCCAGAGGCAACCTCATGTTAGCCATTATGAAGCGGAGTATGAACAAATATTTCTACTTTGCCGATGGAAATATCAATGAGCCGTCGAAGATCTTGGGCAACAGAGTCGCGGGAATCACATTCGAGAACAAACTTGATCACACGACCTATTTTGGAACCAATTTGGAGTACATTCAGGGTATTCATATGATTCCTATGACGCCTGCCACCGCCTTGATCAGAGAAAAAACTTTTGTCGGGCAGGAGTGGACCTCTCTTTTGGCTCCCATCATCGACTCCGTAGACTCTGGCTGGACAGGAATCCTGAGGTCGAACGAGGCTCTGTTTGATGCTGTCAGCGCATACGATTTCTTCTCTTCTGACAGCTTCACGTCTACGTACCTTGACGGGGGAGCATCAAGATCCTGGTATTTGGCTTTCAGCGCGCTTATGGGAGGATCCGACTGAGAAATTTCTTCAAATTATTTATTCCGCATCTCTGATTGTAGTTTAGAATGCAACTTCATTATGAACCCCTTTTATCATCACCATGCTACGTAGGGATATCATCAAGCTCGATTGCAAGGAAGGGCTCGATATTCGCCCACTGAATATGCTCCCTGGGCGCAACCATAAAAGGGCCGGTTCTTCTAAAGGAGATTGAGGCAAGCGTATCCTGAGTGGTGCGTTTGACTGCCATTACTCTATCTCCGTTGTTCCAAAGATCCTCCTCCATCTCAGAAGAGTAGTCTCCTAGATTATTCTCGCTGAGCAGTCGCGGACCTATCTCGCCAGACTGAGAGCAAAATCTTTTACTAGGAGGGGCCGCGCAGCTCAAACCGGGGATTGAGTCTCGGCCTGACTCAGTTTGAAGGCTCGTAACTCGGGAATTGTGAGACTTAGTGGCCAGCGCAGGACGCGGCGTGGCATTTATACCCTCTATGGACCCATGCAGCTTGCCAACCGGAGCATGTCTGTTCTCAATTGTGTTTTCTTTTGCAGCGAACACGGTATCTTCATGCGGGCGGTCTGAGACCTTCTTGGGCATCTCGCTGGGCGACGGTCGCGCGCGCGAAGCCGTGAGTCCTTTGTTTGGGTTTGTAGGCCTTCTGACCAAACAACCCTTATATCAAGTGAACCTTACCCTCCTCCCCTTTATGGCGTGCCATAATATCACCCTCCAAGTTGTTTTTGGACGTAGAGAACTCATCTAGCGCTTAGGAGATGGCAGGGCTATTGACGCCTGATATTGTGATCTTGAAAACGCATGTTTATGCTTGTAGCTGCCACGATTCACAACTCAGTGCAACCCGAGTGGCAACTAGCCCCACTCGCACTGCGCTCTGGCTTTATAACTTCATTTATAACTATTACCTGTTTGAAACTTACCTTTTGGCATCGGTACGGGCACGGTATGCAAGAGGCAGAAGCTATACGCACCCAACCCTTGTTGGAAAATTGCACTTCAGAACAGCGTGTCACATAGCCGTTGGGAATCATTCATTCTCTAAATGGGGTGCGCGCTGAATCTGGTATTACCCGATGTAACTGCACAACATTGCGAAACATGGGCGTAATCGTCTCAACACGCGTATCATGGTCTTTGCATATGCTGCCGCACCTTAAGTATCGACCACCCTGGTAAGGACAAATATTCAGGGTTAGGTTATGCGCCAGGGATGGGTTCAAGACGCGTCTGAATCAGCGGCTTTGTATGCATACCGCGAATGAAAAACTACACACAGACCTGCGCGTCTGATAATAGTATTGAATGAGGTAACTGACGTGCTTAAAATCTCCCTTTTCATTCCTCCTTTGTGGAAGAGGCAATGTCTCGGCCAATTGCACATGCGCAGGATATTAGGGTAGAGGCAGACCAGGGGTTGTCCACTGGGTGCTATAAAACACCCACGCGTCCCCTACCCCATCTCAGGATCCCACCCTCACCGACAGTTTTGGATTTCTTATTTGAAGTCGGACTTGCTCTGATACCCTGATGCTTCATAAAAACAAGGAAGTCGAAGAGCTCGAAGCGCAGCTTCGGATTGTCTCACAGGCGGCTGCTGAGGCTATCGAGCGGGCCTCCATTCTGGAATTGGAGCTAGAGAGCTCTCGACAGGACATGTCACGCAGTACTTCGTCCAGCTCTTTGCATGGTAGCATCAACGGGTGTTACACCCAGGAGGAGCGGCTATCCATACTGGAGAACGCATTAGGTGCCATCTTCCGCGCCAGAAACGAACTCAGTAGCTCGCACAACTACCAATGTGTGTAATGCTGCCCTCTGCGATGAAGGCGGCCAGGATATCAACCACTCTTGGGCATTAACAGCGCCCTTACTGCTTGGGATTCGTGCATGAATGGAGCACGATCAAGCAGTCAATAAATCTCGAGAATCACCTACTCCGGGCGCTTATAAATAGCATCTCACTTAATGAACTTTTGTCCTTATGCAATAATACAATGTCTATGCCTTGGAGCGAAGCTTCGCCATCACGCACGCCGGATAATATCTCACTAGCGTCAATTGGCTCAACGCTAGAATTTAAAGCGAGGGAACTACTGAACTGCAGCCTTTTCTTTGTTTACGGCGCTCTCTACTGGTAGTGTCTATGTTCGTGGACCGCGCGAGACAATAGCATTTCAGGGGTTCTTCGGTCGACCTAACCCTGAGGTCGCGTAGACTTTACTCATTTAAATAATCTATTATACCAATCCGCAGTAGCTATACGTCCTCGCACAAGTTTGCTATGAAGCGCATAACGGATTTTTTTGACAGCTCATCCAAGCGCCCAGCTATGAAGCGTGTAGTTGCGCAGCGCAAGACAACCGCTTGTCAGGTCGCTGGTTCACAGTCATCCTCCGGAAGTATCAGCCAGGACGAGGCGACGGGATGGAACAAGGAGGAATGGCTCATGTCTCTAAACTCAGAGGCCCGTGAATTGCTGGACTTGGAGATATCAACACTAGGAATTTCGTGGCTTGCTCATTTGCACTCTGAACTAACTAAACCATACTTCCTAAACCTGAAAAGGTTTTTGAAGTCCCGCGAAGAAGCGAGAGCTGTAATTTTCCCACCAGAGAAAGAAATCTACTCGTGGTCACGCTTCTCTTCTTTTTCCAATGTGAAGGTTGTCATCCTGGGACAGGATCCTTATCATAACGTTGGTCAAGCGCACGGGCTCGCCTTCTCTGTCAGACCTCCGACCCCACCACCCCCATCGCTGATGAATATCTATAAGGAGCTGAAAATGTGCTACCCAGAAACTTTTGTCCAGCCAAAGCATGGATCGCTTCTCAAATGGTCAAGTCAGGGTGTACTGCTTCTTAATGCCTGTTTGACGGTAGAGGCCCACCAACCGAACTGTCATGCGAAGAAAGGTTGGGAAGAATTCACGGAGGCTGTCATTAGAATCATACTCGAGAACAACAGTCACGTTGTTCTCATGGCCTGGGGGACACCTGCAGCTCGCCGGATCGAGAAGATTCAGCCGGGGAAGCAACACCTAGTATTACGCAGCGTACATCCTTCCCCACTCAGCGCTTCTCGAGGATGGTTTGGAAGCGCTCATTTTCCGAAAGCTAACACATGGTTAAAAGATCATGGCATAGATGAGGTAGATTGGAATTTGCTCCCCCCGCTCAAGGCCGCTGCGAAGTCCATTGCCCCTCTGGAGAGCGAGACGCCGATAATCCCTACTAGGTCTAGCGCTAAAGACTCCGTAGTGGCTGCGTCTTCGCGCATCCAGGACTCTCAAGCCTTGCAAGATGCCAAAATCGCTTCACTGACAGACGAGAAAGACGCGGCCAACGGTCCAAAGATGCATCCTCACCCTATCGAAAGTACTACAAACTGCTGAAAACTACATGCTCCCGTCACATATCTTCGTCATTATGATCACGTCTCCGCTTTTGCGGGGATCGTCTGTAAATAACCCGTTGAAAAATCGGCGTTTCACCATATACCCATGTGAAGTCAGAAGTTGTTCAAGGGGTTCAAAGACCACAACCGTTTCCTTTAACAACTCCGGGTGACTCGCAAGATATGATTGGGGATCTCTGAAGAATTCGTCGGACGGTGTAGTGTACGTGGAGATATCTTGGTAAGGATCCTCAAGTAAGAGGCTCCATGGTGGATCGCAGGTGAGAAAATTAGGCGAGAACTCCGAATCCAGCCTCCTGAAGTGAGCTTGCCAAGGCGTTGCGTGACAAGGTGTCAAGAAGGAGATCTCCGATATTGTTAGATCATTCCTCACGGAATTCGCGAGCTCGATAACACCGCGCATGTGATAGCGTGAGAGATATAGCGCAGAGACCATGTTCACAATCAACGCCATGAGACCAATACTTCTGACGGCACGATTACCGCGATGTTTGACGAAGCTCTGGATTCCCAAAGCAGCGGCAATGTGCAAAAATGGTAGCAAGAAGAACAGAAATCGTTGCTCCTTGTGCGATATCAAAGACAATGCCATCCCATTTAGTAATAGCACCTGCTTGACGAGCGACGGCGTGCGTGACCATCCAATCACCACAAACGGGATATAACCCATGAGAAGAAATGGCAACGCCTGTGTCAGATACCACAGCTTCCCGTTTTCCCCGTACAGTTTGCTCACACCATATATTAGGTTGAAGCGGAAGAATTCGATATAGGGGATTCTGCGAAGCGGACTGTAGAATTGGAGATCCAGCAACACAATAGCCGACTGCGCTGCCAGCGCAATTCCAAGAGAGAAAACAACAAATTGCAAGCGTGATCTCATTGTATTCCTTGCAAGTATGCTACGTAGCCCCATGTGTAGCCAGAACAGCGCTGCACTTGGCCGAAGTGCAATTGAGATATGGGCAAGAATGTGAGCAACGGCAAGTACTGACCATCTTGAGCTGCTTAGCCAGTAGTAGCAAGCTACTATGGTCAGGGCCATCTCAAAAGTATTGCTAAACGGCCGTGTGGAACAGTACCAGTTAAACGTTGATCCGAGCGAAGCGACCCAGGCATATGTGCCCAGCTGAGGAGATTTGAGAAGCAGTTGACCGACCATACCAGTGTAGACATCTGCAGTCGCTGCCAACGCGGCCATGGTGCACTTACCCAGAACCAAGTAGTCTATGCTGAGTGCCTCACCTGCACGCATGATCAATGCGAACAGCCGGGGCATAATCGACGTTCGCAAACCGACGCGCCATTCCCAAGTGAGGAACCCAGATCCAAAGACCTCGGCAAAAGCTGGCTCCCAAGTTTGGAAGTACTCGTCTGGCTGGAAGTATGTTAGTGTGAGGAATGCGTTGAGCAGCCTGAAGCCGTAGCTGACCAAGAACCTCGTCGCGAACCCAGGTAGCAAGCCTGATAGTCCCGACGACATTGTTGTAGTGTATGAGAAACCTGTAGAGATCTTAGCACTGTAAGGCGCAGGATCAAGATAAGTATCGTCCACCACGCCAATGGACAGGATAACGTCAGCGGCCTAGCTCATCCTGAAGGCGTTTTCGCTTCTCCTCGCTGAGATTCAATTGCATGTTGAGAGCGAGGATCTCATCATAGAGATTCTGGACCGTATGCGTCTTCAAGTATTTCTCTTCATTTAGATCGCGATTCTTTTCGTACATCTGCTCTAGTTGCAACTGCGTGCGCTCCAACTCTTCTCTTAGCTCGTCTCTACTCTTTGCTAGTCTTTGTGCCAGTTCTGAATCTCCGGCACCACCTGCTTGGCTGCGCGAGCTGTCTGCGCGATCTGCAGCTACCGCAAACGCACGAAAATAAGGGAGCATCTGTTGCTCGACAGCGTCACGGCTCTTCAAGGAGTCCAATACGCTCTGCATGGTGAAATACACCCAAGCTCTCGAATCTATGTTCCTGAGGCGTCCACAAGACTGCCATGTGTTTGCCAATTAAACCAGGCGGCAGACAATTGGCTTTACGGGATCCAAAAACCTAAGCCTAATAATTGTGTACGTAGTACAGCGCAGCCGTGGAGCGCATGCCGAGCTTCTCGCGTGCCGCTGCGTTTGTGAGCAGGAAGGTCAGCCCTGCATCTATTGGATTGACGCTGAAAGAGTCGAGCAGATTCCTTAATAGCGGTTGAGCACACAAGTCACATTTACATAACACATGCGCTAGATAATAACATTGACGTACCCATTATTCTACACTATAAATCAAGCGGCGTCTTTGAGCAAATTGAACTTGTTCTCGCGATCGTAATTTCAGCGATCCGCTCTCGCCCATTTCATGATCACACTCACGCCATCGCTCTATTACTCATCACGCGTACCCTGAAACCCATCTCGAGGGCAAATAGGGGTGACAAAAGCGGAGAAGGTGCTAATCTGCAGATACTGCTATTACTCCTGTATGTTGAAAGCTAGTGGGCCCGTTTGGGCTTATGCGACAAGAGTAGCAATGAGAGCTGCTATAAGTCTACAAGTACGGTCTCATGCACTTCCTGCAGCGTTATATGGTGCATCGAAGCTGCCAATTCGTTTTGCGGTTGGGCGCATTGGAAAACCGATCCGCCTGCAGCCCTACAGCACCACAGCCTCATCGGCTCGTGTCGTGGATGCTCCTGCTCGTGTTGTGGACTATGCTGAGGTCAAAGCGCTTGCGGATGGAAAAGATCCTAATGTCGTTATCGTGGACGCTCGAGAGCCTGACGAGTTCAGTAAGGGACACATCCCGAACGCGGTCAACATTCCGTACAATAGTATGCCTGGTGCACTGGGGCTTGATGCTGCAGAGTTCGAGGCTACGCTCGGTTTTCCGAAGCCGGATGCAGATAAGACTCTGCTCTTCTACTGCCAAGCTGGAGTCCGCAGCACGAACTCCGAGCAACTTGCTAGCACCTATGGCTATACGAAACGCCTGAACTACAAGGGCTCGTATCAGGAATGGGCTGAGCACGAGAAACCCGAGGCTAAGGCAGAGGCTACTGCCAGTTAAAGGGAGCCACCGTAGGTGTAATAACTCCACCACATTGCCAATTTTTTAGCCAGGTATTCAGACCGCGCCATACATCAAATAGATTAGAAAGTGCCCTTAGAAGGATTCCGGCTTGCAGATTACAACGGAATCTCTAAAGCGCCCTCGGATTCTAGTTCTGAGGAAATGCACACGAGAAGGCTCTTTGCAAGGGCGATTGGAAGACTTCCCAATTCTGTTTTTAGTCGGATTCTTGCGGTCGCCGCTCGGGGAGCAGCTTTTTTTGCTTCTGCGCAACCTTGCGTCTCCTCTTCTCAAGCGTTCTAGCTACCTCTCGGGAACTCATCCTGTTGAATCTCTCCTTTAACACAATCTCGCGCTTCTTGGCGCGGCTTATTTTCTTATTTCTCAACTTCCCCAAGATCTCGTCCTCCTCGTCCCGTTTTCTCAGAGTCTCCAGTCGGCTCTTCTGTGACTGGATAGCCTTGGCTATCAGCTCACGTTCCTCTTCTTCCTTTGTATTTCGTAGCTCGTTCCGAAGATTCGCGAGCTCGTCCTCGCGATAGGTGTCAAGAAACTTGTAATTTTTGCGAGCTCGTTGCAGATTCGCTTTCCCTAATGCAGTGTCGAAGCGAGGGTCCTGATACAAGCTCTTGCTGCCTTTGGGTTTCAGGCCAGGAATGTCTCTTATGCGGGACACTGGTCGCTTTGTGCTCTGCTCACTGGGGGCTTTCATACGTGAATGATCAGACGGCTATAATGCGCTAGAGCACGACTCTAAAAGTAGAGCAGCCGATCTTCACCAGAGTCCTATGCCAACTAGCCAGGAACAAAAGGTTCGAACCGGTGTACAGCTTCCGAACTAAAAGATATCAGGCACTCGATACCGCTAATAACGAACTGCAGGGCGATGATGGGCGTGTGAAGTCAACAAATTGGCTTTGCGCGATTATGAAGATGCGGCAGTCCGCAATAATTTCAAAGCACACCAGCTTATAATTCTAAACACTATATTTCAGCTTGTATGCGATATATTCGCAGCGCGCACGAATTGTTCAAGGTCATGCATTCTGACCAACAATAAGACCCGGCTGAGGAGCCGCCGAGCAAGTTTAAATATCACAGAGTCCGCGGGAACCTTAGATCAGTTTCTAAGACGTTCAGGGAGATAAAGTGGCAGACTACGGTAGCAATACTACGTCGAAAACCGGGGGCTGCAACCCCCTCAGTGTCGCGAGTCGCCTCCCTCTCCCTGCGACAACACGCAGCGTGCTATAAATAGCATCAGAAACCTAGCCTTCAACACCGCGTAGATGCTCATCGTAATAACCATTTTGAAATTAGCCTAAGTTCGTATGTTTACTAGCTAGGGGGGTGTCAATAACGCTGAACGCGAGTTTCTCACCGATGCAGATTTCCCCTTCGCCCTCCGTGACAAGTGCAGTCCGGCATTAGCGCTAAGGCGTAGGTCAACCCTAGAATCATGACCTAAGCACCATCATCGCAACACGAACTTCACTTTTACAGATGGCGGACGCTCCGGAGCCTGATCTCGACTCGATAATTGACAGGCTGCTCGAAGTGCGGGGATCTAGGCCCGGCAACAACGTGCACCTTCAAGAGGCCGAGATCAAGTGGCTTTGCACGAAGGCTCGTGAGATCTTCATCCAGCAGCCCATACTCCTCGAACTTGAGGCGCCCATCAAAATATGCGGTGATATTCATGGCCAGTACTATGACCTTCTTCGGCTGTTCGAGTACGGCGGCTTCCCTCCCGAGGCGAACTACCTTTTCCTCGGCGACTACGTCGACCGGGGTAAGCAGAGCTTGGAGACTATCTGCTTGCTGTTGGCATACAAAATCAAGTACCCCGAGAATTTTTTTATTCTCCGAGGCAACCACGAGAGCGCCAGCGTCAACCGCATTTATGGGTTCTACGACGAGTGCAAGCGAAGATACAACATCAAATTGTGGCGTACGTTCACGGATTGCTTCAACTGCCTTCCGATCGCAGCGATCATTGACGAGAAGATTTTGACCATGCACGGCGGTCTATCCCCGGACCTCAAAAGTATGGACCAGATCCGCCGCGTTATGAGGCCGACGGACATTCCAGAGATAGGCCTGCTGTGCGATCTCCTTTGGTCGGACCCTGACAAGGACATAAACGGCTGGGGCGAAAACGACAGAGGTATCAGCTTCACATTCGGCCCCGATGTGGTGACCAAGTTCTTGGAGAAGCACGACCTCGATTTAATCTGCAGGGCTCACCAGGTAGTAGAAGACGGCTACGAGTTCTTCTCCAAGAGGCAGCTCGTCACGCTGTTCAGCGCTCCAAACTACTGTGGTGACTTCGACAACGCCGGTGCTATGATGTCTGTTGATGAAAGCCTGTTGTGCTCGTTCCAAATTTTGAAGCCCACAGAGAAGAAACGCAAAACCAAGATGCGCTAAAATGTACAACAGCGGCCATTGTGGGTTAGCAGAGTCGCCGGGAGCGGCCGGAAACGTTGGAAACATCCGTAACATTTCTTTGATCTCTATCTCTACTTTTCCTGCCTTCTAGGTCCCACCGGCCGTAGCAGTTTGTTTTGCGCAATATACACACGCGTGTCTCTGAGTAGTAGTTAGGAGAGCTTCTTATCATGGTGTTTTAATATATGGATATGTATCACCCCTATGTACTTGTCTACTGTGATTGTTGTGGTTACTTGGCGATCTTAACTTAAACCGGAACAACGGATGTGGGGGTCTTAGCGTAACTCGCGCTTACTGGCGGTAGGAAACCTAAACCATCATTCCGCGACGCTGCTACGGTTTTTCTACAGCGCGAAGATTTGTGACTCGCGTTGAGCACCTGCCGCTCGCGCTCTCTACATCAAACGTGCTAAGCGGAGAAGGAGGATGGACACTAGGCTAGAATCTCTTCCTCCGGCTGTACGAGCTGCGATTCAATCGCTGCGGGAAGCAGACGCGACAAGCACCCAGCAGCTAGTGGATTACTTTTTAGATGAGATATCCAGACTCACCTCACGCTTCGGAGGAGAGCAAAATACACTGAACAGAAACGCAGTTACGCTCTCCAACTTTCGCGTCCAATTCGAGACCAAGCTCAGTCAAATCGTGCCGGTGCGGAAACAGGTGGAGGTCCGTGTAGGCGAAGACGGCTTAGCGACATTCAGTGGTGGCTCCTCCAGTACCACGCCGCTGGAATCGGGGTCTTGGAACGACTTCAATGTCATGCTATTGCTTCCCCTGCCCAAAAAGGCCAAAAAACAGGAGAACCTGGTTCTCACGAAACTGGGAACTGCACTGACATCGCTGGTATTTGGCGTCAATTCCAGTAGCGCAGAAATAGAAGAACTTCTGAGAATTTTAAAGACTCATTGCAAGTACAGCGACACGACTGCAAACGAAGATTCCGTGGTTGTGGCATACGTTGGTGCGCGTGAGGGGTTGCTTTACCTCCTAGACGACTTTGTTTTTTACGGGTTCCGCAAGCCTTTGAAATTGTTCATATTGGCCGAGATTGACAGCATCAGCTTCACGCTAGTCACAAGTCGTACTTTCAACGTGGTGGTTCAGCTGCTCGACGGATCGGTGCACGAGTTCGAGCAGATATCCCATTCATTCTTCAACATGTTTCAAAATTATATCGCTCGCCACAACCTCAGCGACCAGAGTATGGCGGAGGAAAGGAGGGCAAAGAGGCGGAAGACCGCTCCTAGTGAACTGGAGCAAGCCGAAGAGCTAGCAGAGACTGCTCGCCTTGACAACTCTGATGATGATGAAAACGATAAAGACGTCCAAACAGAGAGTGAGGACGAGAGCGAGGAGCGAGGCGACTAAAACTTCGCCGACGCTGATGCAAGCACAGACGACGAAGACGCCCAGGATGGCGCTTAGGTAGCGAGAAACAACATAGTTTGGTGTAATCATCCGGAATGACTTTGCAGTTCGTCTTCCACCAACCGTGCTTGCAGCAAAACACTCTCGATGGAGTTGCCGCTGACCTCCAGTTTCCGATTCTTGCATGCCTGCCACGCCTGCGATGTGTAGAAAGCGTCGTCGTCGGACTCTATGGATGCATGCACAAGAGCAACTGCTTTTAAATTCGTGTCCGTGGGGCTGAGCCGCGTCCGCTTCATTAATTCCGCGCGGATCCGAGTTACGACCTGCGCAAGACAGCGCGCCGCGTGGGTTTCAGATCTCACGTTTTCGCTAACGCTGCGCACAGAGTCCGGGACCCGAAGTTCGCCGTCAAACTCGGCGTCCCAAGACTCGTCCATTTCGAGTACTGTGGGCAAGGGCGCATTTGCGCGCGGCTGTCTCGCGTTTGTAAATCGCATTGGCCTACGGGCAATAGGCATACACCACAGGCGTTTTCTGTCGTACATGATTGGAAATTGTTGTTATGGGACTCTATGAGCTAGCCTCTGGCAGCTGTCACCGGCGCCTTAGTGTTCGCTTTCGATAGTAATGTAGTAATAGCAATAGTAATAGTCATCGGCGCTAATACTCTCGGATGGATCAAATCCACGATTTTGTTTGCGACGAGGTACTCTCGAAGAACGAGGCCGAAAAAAGCGTCGTACTCCTTGGTAAGATACGTCAGGAACTCTGTATTCTCAAAATTAGCCGGCTTCCTCTGCCGACATTTACTGCGCATGGTAAGCTGCCTCTTTCCGTACGCTATCTGCATGCGCGCAACGATATATACTCGTGGGGCACTGGAGCTGTGCTGGAGGATGGCAACGTTTACATCGAGTGCATTTTACCAGCAACAGCTACACACATTGCCAAGTACAAAGAAGGACGACGGCTCGTAGTAACCGAAACCCCGGCGGTGTACGAAGCGATCGTGAAACCATACATCGAAGCTCAGCGGGGTGACCGTCTAGAGTGGGTGCGGGGTATTCTGAAACGCGGGGTCGAAGCGGAAAGCGTGTTGTTCAGAGACGAACATTTCGTGCTTTTACCAAACTCTAAGTGGGACAGGCAGAGCGTAGACACTTTGACACTACTGGCGCTTATTGTGCGCAACGATATTGCCAGCATAAGAGACCTACGCGCTGAACATATACCCTTGCTCAGACACATTCGAGACCAAGCTCTGCAGCTTGTCACAAAAACCTGGTCTCTGGAGCCGTCAGAACTCAAGGTATTTTTCCACTACCATCCGACGTTCTATCACCTGCACATACACATAGTGAACATCAAAAATGAGCAGTCTGATTTCGGCAAATCCATACTGCTAAACACTGTGATTGATATGCTCGAGACCAAGGATATGGACAAGCACACAATCACCTATTTCATCTCAGAGTATCACGAGCTGTACAGTCTGCTGGAAGAGAATTCATAGTTCACAGTGTCATGGTCGATTTCAAATAATTCGTGAAAGGAATAAATAAAAGTACTAGCGTTAGTTGTTTTCATTAAACATGATTGGAGCCAAAGGAGTGAACTTGACGTCCGATTTCTTGTTGAGTTTCAACGAGTCGATTAGCATTGGCGGTGGAACAATGAGGTCTAACTGGATCTCCGGCATGCTGAAGCTGTCCACAAGTTCCGAGTTCGACTCGATAATCTTGGCCGTACGGGCATCTTTTACCCGGACCACCGTAGACAGAGAGATACCAAAAAACTGGCGTGCACTATCGATAATTTCACCAATGGTAGGCGGAGTCGCCTTCAACGGAGAGTAAGTCAGTTCGAGCGACTTGTCACCAAAACGTAGCGTGACCTTCTTGTCCGGCCCGGCAACACTGATCACCTCCGCGTCCGCCAGCGAACGTATTGACGGAACAGTCTGACGAGGTACAGAGTCCTGAGACGAGGGAGGCGCACTGGAGTTTCGGTGCGTTGGCGGCTGGTTCATGGTCTCAGGCGCTATGATCATCGACGGTGGTCGGATGCCACCTTGTGGTCCAGCCGAGACGGCCTTGTACTGCTCGAGAGTAGAGCGCGGACGTGGAGGCGAGCGCTGCGTGGCGGGATAGATTCGCGGCGCCGTCTGCGCAGCATGGAGTGGTGCAGGCGCTAGTAGTCGCTGAGTCTGAACCATCATAGGTAGTAATTGAACTTGTGGCATCGCCACTGGCGTGCTTTGTTGGGGGTCTGAATGTTGCGCCGTCTGTGAAAGAGGGGCACTCGTTAGCTGTTGCGCGGGCGCAACAGGTGGTGTAGGCAACGCAAGCCGGCCCGGAGACAACTGCGAAGGCGAAGGAGATATCCGCTGGTCTGCCAGATGTGGTGTCGTCTGGGCTACCGGTGCCGTCTCCGAAGTCCCTAATTGAGCTGTAGACGCCTGAGCTGTCGGTGGCGTGGTCTGCATCATGTGTGGCAAAGCAGGAGAACGGGCTCTGACAGCTGTCAAGGAGTCCACACCGGTATTGTTTTGATGCACCGAATCTTCGCCCAAAGAGCACTGCTGCAGAATTTCAATCATACGCGGGACCGAAGCCTTAGAGATCTGAGAAAGGCATACGAATAGAGCTTGCAGCGCACCGAGCAGGAGCGGCCCATGCACTAGGGATGCTGCAAGGGTCCCAAGGCAGTCTAGAAAGCGGTCGGCACCAATGCTAGGAGTTACTGAGCCGCACAGCGCCTCCACTAGCTTACCACAATTAACTTGATTTTGTAGAGCAAGAGCACCCGACTCGGGTAGATTGGCGTGCATTACAGCCGTTGATACGGCTATGGATAAGATGCTCTGAGCATTCGAACGTATCACCGTACTAGAGTCCAGCGTTACACGCGACCCGCTGGAGTTCACGAGGTCGCGCAGCACCCCAATACGTGCTGCCAGAGACTGAGCGAGGGGTGAGTCGGAAGACAAATTCATCTGCAAATCTGAGAACGTCGACTTGGACGACATTAGCGGCAGAGGACTACGACTCTGGTGGTAATCAGAGAAAGGCGTGGAGCTCTTATCATCCTGTAGATTTCCGTCCTCTCTGACAAGAACGCTAAAGGCGGGAACCGAAGAAAGGTGTCGTCCAGAACGTTTCTGATTCCTTCGTACAGACTGAATTCCCGCGATCAGTAGTTTCTCGAAATCTGGCTTAGCACGAGCGGTGAAGCCATACTCGGCACACAATTCAGATGCTAAAGCGCGTACCTGTTCCTCTTGCTCGCTAGCCTTCCTGAGATTCAGGCTGAGATTGTGGATGAGGTGGAGGCGTCTTGCGCAAAATTGCTTCCAGCGAGTGGAGTCTTTGAATCCCAATCGTTCTCGTAACGCGCTCGTTGATTCCATCGCGGGTTATAAAACTGGTCCCTTTCAGTGCGAAATTTGCACCCAGGCTGTGTGCTTGCAGCGCGAATGCGTAGAGAGTCCTAGGCTTATTTTCCAGTAATCAGTTCCCCTAGTATTGGCCGCGAAATCTTGATTTAATCTTGTTCTTTGGTAATGGTTTGCCGCCAGTGTCAGGATCCCAAATATCGAACTCCTAGACAACGCTAAATAAACAGAGAGGTAATCGGGGGATTGCGTGGAGCCCTGCATGTGCACTAATCATAGCATGCAGACATGGCAGGGAGTAAGTAACAATGCGTAATAATGACGTGTTGCGATTACTAAAAGTACTTAAAACGAGATGAGGATTGTGCAGAATGCAGCAAATGTCAAGAAATTACACCTTACCCTTGCAGGCGTTTTCTGCATTTTTACTCTGGTTCATTCGAAAATCATAATTTGCTTGTTACATGACTCATTATGTAATCACATGTGTTTCCGTAACACTCAACCAGTGAATGTCCTCATTTGTTTTTATTTGCGACTCAGACCTCGACTCACTAATAGGCTATATCCAGGAATGGGATTCAGGTACATTTATAATTAGGTGCGAGCATAGACACAGAACTCACGATTATAGGCAGCTACCATTATATACGTCATGACACCTTATTCTTCTGGACAGTATCTTTAATTGAGGAGTGGCGGGATAACACTTCGCATTTTTTACGCTTACTGCGCCCAGTACGCGTAAACGTATATGATACCTAGTTTGAGTATGATTATAAAGCATTTCCGTTTTTTCCGTGAAAGCAGTTGTTGAACCCCGTGATGATGATTTTCCTTGACTCAATAACAGAAAATGGGATCCCTCTTATGTTCTGTTATTTTTGAATCAGGCGTATGCGAAATGATTTGCGCTGAATAGAGCAATCAATGATCTTTCGATGAATCTACTTGCAGGGGCTTGATTCGCTTAGTGCGAAAAAAAACAATAGGGCGTACCCGGGTACGCATACGCATACGATGAGAGAACACTAGTAAGCGCGGTATTTACGCTCAACTAGCGATCCCGCAACCAACATTTGCCCGATTCCGGAGTCCTAACTGTATCTTAAGGACGCCCCTTGTTCGTGTTTGTGACAATATTCAATCCATTGAGTTTTTTATTTTGCTCAACAGGAGTTGGAGCTACTGCTTGGCATGCACGTGGAATTCTACTGCAGCCCCACACGAACATGTGTCCGTGACATAATATGTGCATGATCCGCGATGAGTATCTTGCTCATGTGATTCATTGCGTCTCTCTAGGCGGTGGTGCTGGACACGACTGTCGGGCATTGGGAGCGGATGCGCAATACTTAGTAATGTGTGAGGTATGCTGGAGAAGTACGCCAGGAGAATTTAATCAGTGGAGCAAGCGGGGTTTACCATCAAGTGCATCAGAGGGTTCGGAGATCAATGGATACGCAGTGGTCTCGAAGGTTGACGGTTGATATAAATTGAGTGATTAATAATTCCAGGGGGAGGGCACATCTAAAGCTTAGGCACGCGATCCCTTCCATTTCACCGACAGGCGTAAATGCCATGCGGCAATTCAGAAATCTACGATGCTGATCGGACAAGAAGAGAGTACAAGCTTCGGCGAGCCTCTATTAGTGGAACTTCGAGTCCGGAGAGTAGTATGCTGGACGAATTCCCCCTTCCTGACGGACTCGAGAACTACAATTCTGAGCCACAGACGAGACTCGATAGATCCCCGAACATGTCTAGCTCTAGCATATGTCAAGAACAGTCGGCATCCGTTGTGTCGTCGGTCTCTTCAAAACAATCTAGCCCCGTGAAGGCGCCGGCGCCTCCGCGAAAAGAAAGCGTCGCATCTATGACGCAGACAGAGCGACGATATCTGCGTTATGGGCACTCTTATAATTCATCGTGGAACGAGGCTCGCTTCCGTCTTTCTTCTACAAATCACGTTCCCTCTCATTCGTGGGATGCAGGAGAAGCTATCGAATATCGCTAGCTGGCGCATATTGCATACACCTCTGTTACCTGGCTAACAAAACCGCAATACGGTGAGCTATTCTGAAGAGCAGCTTGCATTCTAGTATCATATAAAAATGACAGCACACGCGCGACGCACGCCTAATTTTCAGTACAGAAAATTAGGGTCATTGAACATGCATTGGGTATTGAACTCCACTGGGCAGCGAATTTTAGAATATTTAAGCCTACTTCCTTCACTTTCTCCTGCATGAGCTGGCCTTCTCCTTCGCTCTCAAATCTTTTCTGGTACAGAGAGTATTATGGAATAATAAAAAACTCCGATACTGGGAATTGAACCCAGATCTTGTCGGTGAGAGCGACACGTCCTAGCCATTAGACTATATCGGACTTCACTTATGGTAAGTGTCAGTTGGTAATAGATGAATCAAAGTTGTCGATTCATAGAAGCGTTCCTGCATTGTGGACCGCCCACGTGCTCGCCCTATTTTAGACAGCAGCAAGTAATCCGAGCTGGTCACATCAATCTACGACACAAATGAGCTCTCCGGTTTTCCGTGGCGGTAATGGTAAGAGAATTGCCCTCCCGGTGAGAGTAGAGCCCAAGGTATTCTTCGCTAACGAGAGAACCTTTTTGTCTTGGCTGAACTTCACTGTTATCATTGGTGGCCTTGCTGTCGGTCTGCTTAACTTTGGCGACCGCGTAGGCAAGTATTCTGCCGCACTGTTCACCTTCGTTGCCATGGCCACGATGGCTTATGCCCTCGTCACTTATCATTGGCGTGCGGCGGCGATTCGCAAACGTGGCGCCGGCCCTTACGATGACCGTTTCGGGCCCACCGTTTTGTGCTTCTTCCTTCTCGCTGCGGTCATCGTCAATTTCGTGCTCCGTATGCGTGCCTAGAGTACTGCTATAACCCATCTCATCTAGGATCAGGTGGCACTGAGGTAGACTATGTAAACATTTCGGACTGAACTCTTCGGGAGTTTCACGATAAACACAATCTCCCGGGACTATGCTCCTAGAGTCTCTTAATTGTCCAGTTCTTTCACAAGGAGTCTACAAGTGGTCCATTCGCAGCCACACACGGCATAAGATCCGCACGTGCGCTGTACTTGCGTCAGAGCAGTCTGCCCCGTATGAAACAACATAATGGTCCATACTGACCCATATGTGTGCGCGAACTAGTCAAGCCAACGAAGTCGACAGGCGATTAGCAATTACGGCAGTATAAATTTGCGTATGTACACATATATGCATCGTGCGTCGATACGAGCACGAAGGTGGCTAGGCTACCAAGGTTTAGAAAGAGCTAAGCATGTCGTCGACGTCCTGAACATCCAACACCACGCCCACCTTCGAGCAGCGCGCTTTATCGCGGAGCTCGTGGCACATGCTGTTGATGTCGATCTCTCCGAACTTGGGATGACCACATATTCTGTCCCATACATCTGAGCATGGAATGAACTTTTGCGTAGCGGCCGGTACGCTCTCATCTTTCGAAGTATAAGCGTCATCAATCGTGGATCCAGCTGAGCTGCCAGGTTTGGAGGCCGCGGGACCGATTCCCACAAGTCCCAGCCTCGCACGCTCAGACAGTGGTTGCTGCTGCTGCTGCTGCTGCGTAACCTGCTGTTGATGCGGCGTGGCCTGCTGCTGCTGCTGTTGAAAGTGCTGTTGCTGCTGCTGCTGGGTCTCGGGTGCTTCTTGACCCGGCATGTAATTTTGCTGAAGCTGGGACAGTTGCGGTTGCTGCGACTGGCTCTTCTCAGGTTCATCCCAATTCATCAGATCATCAAGAGGGTCAAACACGCTGTAGTCATTCCCGAATAAGTTTGTCACATCAGGCGTAGCGTGCAAGTTGGGTCCGGTAGGAGCCCCAAATTGGAACCCACCAAATTCGGTGGCGATGTTGCCGAAGTCGAGATTAATACCAGCTGACTGTGTGGCATCGTCACTGCCAAGGACACTAGCGGGCGTGTTTGACTGCACACTGTCCGCAGTCGAGCTACTAGCGCTGCTCGAGCTATTTGCATTGTTGAACAAATCGGGAACACTAGTCCCGGTCATGATACTCGTAACATTCGCATTGGCCGCCGCGCCCGGGTCTACCACCGAGCCCCAGATGCTGTTGTTGTGCGTGAGCCAATCACTCGTGTTTTGGCCGAACAGAGAGTCAGGTTGCCATTCCGGGAACTCGGAGGCAATGCGAGGAACGCCGGCCAAGCCCGGCTTGTCAGCAGGCACACACGCCATCGAAAGTTTTTCGCAAAACTCCTCCGCTCGTGTTGGTACAGGCGAGCTCGACGGTTGCGGGACTCGCAGCGATTGCTGCGGGGGCACGATAGGTTGTATTGGCTGCACCTGCTGGGCCTCAAAACTGAGCAGAGACTCTACAGGGTCGAGCGCCGGCGCTGTGACGGGGAACCGTTGACCGCTAGGGGATGGTGGTTGGACAGATCTGCTGGTAGCTGACGTCGTCGATGAAGTTTGAGCAAACCCATTAGAAGGAGCATGCGCCGCTGATTGCTGTTGCGACGGGGTCTGACGCGGCGGTGCAGGAGCCGACCGGCGGGAGGTGGAGGTAGACGCGCCGAGAGATGACGTGTTAAGATGCGACGGAAGCGCCAGCGAGGCTGGCGGTGCGATTTCGGCTGCAGGGGCTGCAACCCGCTGCGGGTTCCTATAATGCTGAAGTTCATCCTCAAGCAAGCTGAGCTGACTGCGTAAGGCCATGTTTGTTAAGCGCCAGCTGCGCGATTCGGACTCAAGCTCGGCAAGCCGTGCCTCTAGATCTTTGAGGTGCTTCTCTTTGCGCTCGCGAAAAGCGCGCTGGGCAGCACGGTTTTGTGCACGCCTCTTACTCTCAGGAATGTCACCCCCCGAGCCAGCACCGTTGATGCCGTCGACCGATTCGTCGCTGGCGGTCTTCGTGAGCTCCTCACCATTATCGTCCTTCTCCAGCTTACGCTTATGGCCTGCAACATCTGAATCGCGCCCCGACGGGCTCTTTGGAGACACAGACAGTACTGAAGGTTGCATTCTATCGATACTTGCGCTTGGAGGCACAACGCTGTCCACAGTCGCCATCACCAAATGCTTGGCTTAACTGAGGGATAATTCCGAACGATTCTAAGCTAACCAGACCTTATCACTGAGCAACTTCCGTGCGGCACACAAGCAGGGTTCACCAGATCGTTGATATGACCGGGTTTGTGTGGCGCAGGTTGACTCCGAGACGGGGAGCTGGATCTCAAATAAGGTGGCAAAATTGTCAAAGCGACCCAATACGCTTGATTCAGTTATGACTCAGCAATATGCGATCGCCCTGTCTAGCACACGTTGTAACCCAGTTGAGCGGCACGTCGCGCTAACCCGTGCCCACAAATGCGATCGCACTGTCGGCGGCTTGCGTGAAGCTCAAACTAGCAGACAGTTGGAGTAGGGTTGAGGCTTTGTCTCTTAGCGGACGCAGCTTACGAGGCGCGCGTATATTCGCGCGCAGCTAAAAGGCAGTTCACCAGCAAAATGCACGTACGGGGGGTATGAGGTCTGGGGCAGTGCCTGCGCGCGCGCAAGAAGACGCCTACTCACGCACTAAGCGTCTCACGAGCCGACAAGAACAACGGGGATGCGAGCGGCCGGCAATGACGTATCCATCTGTTTTTCCTAAACAATTAGGTAAGCAATATATTAGCAGTCTGCAGACACGCATCAGTAAACATCACGAGCACCCAGAAAGGCGACGTTGCCGCTTTTTCTGAGACGCAGGCCCACGCTATACCCCGCAGACATTTTTGCCTGCCCCTAATTGGATGGACCCGCGCAACGCTTCGAATTTCGTTCCCCCGAGTCGGCTCGGCGACATTGGGCGCTTGATGACCGCGAGTAAGATCCCCGATAACGGGCCCATACAGCAGTTTATGGACACGGATGAGCGGCTGCCCGCCGATGTCGCCTCTGCGATCTCCAACGAGCGCACCTCTCCCACAGACCCTGACTGGAAGGATGAGTTTTTGAAAGGCATCCCCGAGGGAATACCCATCCCCGAATCGCGCCGCAAGTTTGTGGTTCCTGAGCTGAACGAGCCTGAGTATGTGAATGCAATGCATTTGGAGGAGGTTCCGGGCAACGTCCGCAGACAGAGCACGACGCTCGCGGATTACGAGTTCCCTGACCACCGGCTGGCGACGCAGCTACGTGATCCCACCAAGAGCCCTCTGGTACTCGTTGCATGTGGCTCTTTCAGCCCGATTACTTACCTGCACCTGCGCATGTTCGAAATGGCGCTGGATGCTGTCAGTGACCAAACTCGGTTCGAGGTCGTTGGCGGGTACTACTCACCGGTCAGCGATCATTACATGAAGTCGGGTCTCGCGCCTGCTCAGAACCGTGTGCGGATGTGCGAGCTGGCTTGCGAGCGTACAAGTTCATGGCTCATGGTCGACGCTTGGGAGAGCCTGCAACCGCGATACCAGCGTACCGCGCATGTACTGGATCATTTCAACTATGAAATCAACGTCAAGCGTCGTGGCATCAGCTGTCCTTCAGTTAAAGGTGGGCGTCGCGGTGTCAAGATCATGTTGTTGGCCGGCGGTGACCTCATCGAGAGCATGGGCGAACCGAATGTATGGCTCGAGGAGGATCTGAAGCATATACTGGGCCGCTACGGCTGCATGATTGTCGAGCGCACCGGGTCTGACGTGCGCAGCTTCTTGTTGTCTCACGACATAATGTACGAGAACAGGCACAACGTGCTTGTGATCAAGCAGCTGATTTACAACGACATCTCCTCCACCATGGTACGACTGTGCATTCGCAGGAATATGAGCGTGCAATATCTAACCCCGAGCTCGGTGATCAGGTACATCTATGAGAAGAAACTATACCTGGAGAGCGAGCCGGTGAAGTCAGTGTTGGGGAACAAAGATTAAATAGATACTACTAGACGGTGTGCTACATTGCACGTGCTGTACCGGCCCTGGCGACGCTGAATGGTCGGTCGAGTACAGGCTGAGGGCTACCACTTGCTGCAAGCAGCTTCGCCAGCCAGACGCATCACCGCTAAAACTCTCTGGCCACAGCTGGCGGCAGAGTCATAATCTAGAAAGGCATACAGCTTGTACAATCGGATTCCGTATGCACACGATGGTGAATGACTAAAAGGAAGTAAGAGCGGCATTAGAAGCAGGCAGCGTTGCAGAGCTAACCCGACGCTTACTCGTCTTTTCGCTGTCGTAATGGTACTCTCAAGAGCACAGAGATTTCAGAGCTTCGTGTTTCATGAGTTCGGACTCAGTATCTCTGGTCTTGGATAGCACGAGCCTGTCATGCTAGCTGCACTTCTGTTGCAGCAACCAGCAGCCCAATAAAAGGCTAGCTTTGCCTCGAGGCCGGCTCGTAGCGTGTCACACTTCACGCCTGCTCAAGACTGGATAATAAGGATTGAGAGATTTATCACCGGCCTGCCGGCTAAATGAGCAGAACCAGCAGCTCGATGCACGTCGCAAGCTGTAGAAGTCCACAGAACCAAAACAGGCACGAGGTTTCGGGGTTTGTCTGCGGACGTGGCTGCTGTACATAGATCGGTTGCGGCTGCTGCGCGTAGTAGTACTGTCCCGGAGGCGGCTGCTGATAATTGCCATAATTAGAATAGCCGCCAGGCGGTTGCTGGTAACGCTGTTGGGCGCTTGATGGCGGTCCTTGTGGCGGGCTATATGGCTTTTGTTTGTTCCCTGGCGATGCATCGTAGGCCGGCGGGGGGTAATAGTCTTGTTTTGACATGGTTGAAGGCCGCGCGTGAATCTGACCTTTAAGAACGCCTACTAACTTGCTGACTGCACACGCGTATCACGGTCCCTGAAACCTCCCAACTGGGGTTGGTGCGTCGTCAGCCTTAAGTATCATTTTTCTCGTGTTAGCCGCATAGCCCTGGCTGTGGCAGCGACGTAGGGTTCCTCGTCCAAAGCTTACGCTCGTTTACTAAACCTGCGTTCGCTGCGGCATACACAAGGCTGAGGACACGAGCAGTAAACTGTAGATCATCAGACACTTTATCATTTACAACGCGGTCGCGGTGTAACACCATTGGCACAAAAAAATATGATTTGCTCCGTATTCCTGATTTCGACTCCCATTGGATTGCTGCGGCTCGGTCTTAGTGTCTGACGTGCGGCGCGAGCATGACATCGCCCAGAGGATCCAGAACGTTTTTACGGGGTCTTATGCATCCTCAAGCTGCTCGCTAAGTCAGCCTAGCCATGGTGTGGCGCCCAGCGCTGCATATCCGCGTTGCGCGGGGGAGGTGCAGATGACGCTGAGTGACCCGGCAAATGTTTGGCTGGCGATCGATTTCTAGCTGAATATGAAAATCTCGAGAATAGTAATTGTAGATGTCGGACCTTGGGCGTGAGAACCTCGACTGCATTGCGTTTTTCTCAAGCCCTCGGGACTCTCTGTGGTTTTCGTCTATAGGGACCTGCCTCTAGTGGTGCGTCCACTCAATTTTACTGATGTCGATGCCGTCCTGTACCATTTCCCATAGAGGACTCAGATTACGCAGATGTTCGACCTTACCGCGCACCGTGTCAATGACGAAGTCGATCTCCTCCTCAGTCGTGAATCTGCTGATCCCAAACCGAATCGACGAATGCGCCAGTGCATCATCCGCGCCGAGCGCTCGAAGGACGTAGCTTGGTTCTAGCGACGCCGAAGTGCATGCGGATCCACTACTTAGCGCGATATCACGCAGCGCCATCAGCAGGCTCTCACCCTCAACGTATGCAAAAGAGACATTTATGCAGCCCGGTATGCAGTGCTGTCTGTCGCCGTTAGCTACGGTTTCTGGGATTGAGAGCAGTGAGCTGAGCAGCTTGTTAGACAACCGCGTGATGTGCTGATGGTCGTATTCCATCTCCGCGAGCGCGATTCGCGACGCCTCGCCGAACCCGCACACCGTGGGCGCGGGCAGAGTTCCAGAACGCAAACCGCGCTCCTGTCCGCCGCCATTGATCAAAGGCTCCAAACGCACCCGCGGTCGCCGCCGCACAAAACACGCACCGACACCCATAGGCCCGTAAACTTTGTGCCCCGAGATACTCATCAGGTCTATGTTGCTTTTATTGACGTCGATAGGGATCTTGCCGAAGGCCTGCGCGGCATCCGTGTGGAAAAACACGTTGTTCTTGCGGCAGATGCGTCCAATCTCGTCGACGTCCTGAATGATGCCAATCTCGTTGTTCACGTACATTGCACTAAACAGTGCAGTGTCGGGCCGGATGGCCGCTTCGAGATCGCTCAAGCTGATGCGTCCGTCTTTGCCTACAGGGAGGTACGTCACCTCAAATCCTTCGTTTGTGAGGGCGCGTGTGGTGTCAATCACGCATTTATGTTCAATCTCAGTCGTAATAATGTGCTTCTTACGGCCCCCATAGAACCGAGCGACTCCTTTGATGCAAGTGTTGTTGGACTCGGTAGCTCCGCTGGTGAATATAATCTCCTTCGGGTCCGCGTTGATGAGCGCGGCTACGTGCTCCCGTGCCTTCTCAACTAGAGACTCTGTTTCCCAACCGTAGAGGTGCGTGCGGCTGTGAGGATTACCGTACTGGCCTGTGTACAGGGGCAACATATAATCCAGCACACGCGGATCAACAGGCGTGGTTGCCTGCGCATCGAGGTATATTGGTCGTTTTCCATTGCTGGTCTGAGGATTTCCGCCACCGGTAGTAGCTATAGCGTTCATCATGTCACCGTCACCAAATCCCTCGTTCGTCCGTTTGCGATTCTCGTGCGTCAAACGCGTCATATAGTTGGCCACCTGCTCGGTTCGCTCAGGACCCGTCGACAGGAGCCGGAGACCGGGCCTCGCAGCGCTGTACAGCCTTAACAAACCTTTCATATGGGGTGCGGGCTGTGTGGCGCGTGAGTTTGACTGCTGCGTTCAGAAAAGCAGTGGCCAGTGTATGTAGACGTAGGGTAGGTGAATAATCTTTGCACGTAAGTAAGTCTGGCGTCAAGTCACCATAGAAAAAGGGGGTGGGCCACCAAGATTTTGATACTCCGGAGGAGAACAGCTTGCCGCAGTACTATGCGGTATGGTATTACTGGCGTCTGCAGATTCTCCGCGCCGCTCACTTCACGCTGATCTCGGTCAAGAGACCAAGTCGCCGCCATATTTGTTCAAGTCACGTGTGCTGTTGGTTATCAGTTTCATCGGGCTTCTAGGCCTCGATGTGTAATCTCGGTCCTTACGCCGGTCATCCCCGCGTCTACGCGAGTTTTTGCGGTTCCTGGGCCGCGCGCATGGTGCATAAACGCGCAGTGAGTGTGAGTGTTGACCAGATGTGCCCTATCCGTCCACGGCGAACTAGATATAGACGACGTAAATAGATCATTAGATACTATTGTATGTCCTAGGTGGCTTTTCCTGCCATTCCACAGAGTTATTGCGGACAAATTTCGGGAAACCTTACTTACTGGTTACAACCGGATCAGTGGCTTCCACGAAGGGCCTGTCCGTTTAACGCACGGTACCAATTTTTTCGGCTCAGCCTCAGTTGAAGAGACTAAGCTGCCACCTTACTCTGTGTCGGCCACGCTGGCTTGGATGAGATTGGTGTTTCACAAAATCCGGCCGAGTCTATTTCTACCGTACGTACAATTTTGAGTTGCAGCTCCTCTAGAAATTAGAATGGGGCGTGTTAGTCTCTTTTGAGGATAATGAAACTCCCATCAGAATTGCCGACGTACGCCTCGGAAGCGTACGTGAAGAGACCAGTCTCCACAACACCAGTAAGCAGCTTGATGGATTTATCAAGCTCAGAAACATCCTCGGGATCAATAGCACCAAAATTGGCGTCGAGAACGACGTTGCCGTTGTCGGTAATAACAGGCCCAGCCTTCGCTGGTTTGCCACTCCGTAGTACAACGCTTTCGACGTCCAGTTTTTTAAGATCAGCAATCACCTTATTGAGCGCCGGAGGGACAACCTCGATAGGTATTTTCCGCTTCTCACCAAGTCGAGTGCTGACCTTGGAGTCGTCAGCCACGATGACGAATTTTTTGGCCGAAAGGCCGACTAGCTTCTCCTGGAAGTGGCAAGCCCCACCTCCTTTGATGCAATTCAGGTTGGAATCAATTTCGTCTGCACCATCGAATACTATGTCTAGGCCGCTACCTGAGTACTGGTCGATATTACGCAGAGGGAGCCCTGCGTCGAGGATCAGGTCTTTGGACTGGAAACCAGTGGGCACAAACACGGTTGTTTCGGTGGATATTTTGCCTTCCTCAACCAACTGACGGATGCGCTCAACGCAGTAGACAACTGTTGTGCCAGAACCTATGCCAACGGCCTTGAATGAAGGGTCATAATGATCGTCTATGGCGCGGTAAGCGGCAGCCCTTTTAGCGACAACAATCTTGTCCATGTCACCTGCGCGTATGTGCTTAGCTACTGTTCTGTGGCGCCGCTGGTCTACAAGCCCGAACGCGACGTTGCAAGCTGGTAAACAACGTGTATTTATGAGTCCTGCGTTGTGAGGGGAGTTTGCACAAAGAACGTGAATCACGTGTTAAATTTGCCAAAAACATGACGTAGCTAGCTGCGCGAGGTACCCCACACGCGAATGCGGAGGTCCGCAAATTTCTGAAACAAATTTCTAAAACAGCGACCGGCAAATTTTAGACACAATCACAATGCGTATTGGACACTCGGCTGCAGGCACGCCCTCTCAAACCAGCAGGCGGACTCGCCGCTCTAAATGAGCCTGGAGTGGCACTTTGGGCCTATTACTACTACATCTAAGCTACCCCGCTTATGAACGCGTAAAATCATGTCACAGCTTACTGTTAAGCGGGAGTGGGCCGGCACAAGTATATCGGTTGTAGAACAAGGATTTGAGGCGAAAGTGGGCGTGACGCTACAATCTCCTAAGCAGCAGCCATGCGCAAGTCGCGATGTCTCCAATTTGATCAATTGGGACAAATCCGATGCGTAACTGCAGTTGGAAAGACAGTTGTTTAGGACGTGCTAGAACTAGGGATTTGGCTGCATACTAGATGCCGCCGAGCAATTACAACTGCGGAAGCCGTCACGGCGTAGTCCACGGTTCAACGAATGGCTGAAATTCTGAAATTGTACATAGGCAGACGGCGCTGCGTGCGTGGGGGGCGATAGGTGGGCGTACTTGTTGTACGTGGATCGACCGTGCAGCCTCATGAGTGTCCTGCGCATTTGATGGTCTTCGTTCTTTCCTCTCCTGTGTTTGCGTAGTTTAACCTACGCAATGCTAGTCATAACGTGTGCAAGGTGTCTCGAAACTTACAAGTTGTCTGGTCTTAAAAATAACTCATCCCGTGCCTTTATTCACTTCTTCGGACTCGTCTACGGCTGTAATTCTGCTATACTTGTACCTACACTAGCAGCCTGAAGCCTTGCACTCTAGCGTTGACCTTCCTACTGCTTCTTGTCAAAGACATAGATACGGAAGGCCTCAATCCGACATGGTAATGTCAGACCGTCCGCTGTCCCCGGTACTGCAGATTGGACAGAAAGATTGCGCGGTGTCTCGACAAAAATCGGACCACTAGATCCTTGTGTGGCTTTCTAATATTCGAGATTAATGCCTCGATCACAAAAAACGTTTCATCTATTAGGTATCGAGATAAAGCGATGGATGCAGCGGTACTTCTTGCTGGTAGGTCTGATTGAGTTTGCACTTATGTCGGTGTACCCGATGGATTTGCTCACCAGGATCCTTGTTGCCAACGCTTCCATCAACCTCACATCTGCTAGAACCGCGTCAGTGTCCCCGAGCTATGTTGTTCCAAAAGTAACGTCTGTCACCCTCCCATTCCCTGCAGAGTAGTGATATTAGGTGAATCCGCTGTGTGACCATTCAGATTCCCAGCACTACCTCTTTATCAAGCCCTTAAAGGAATCACTGGTAATTTCCGACATTGAGGTTGCGCTAATTAATCCTAGAGGCGCAAGTACTCTCATGATTTACTACCGTTCGCTATTCCAATCGACTCCGTCAATTGGGCTACTGCAGGAAACTCCTATTGAACAATGCTGCGGACTACGTCGTATCTACTGCTCTATGCGTCCCGCTAACAAGAATTGTAGGATTTAAATCCCAGATGTTGCTCGATACTCCCGCTACTTTCGGCTTCATTGAATACTTGGAGGGCATCATTGCATGCTACATTCTGGCCCGCATAAGACTAGTTTAAATCTCCGGCAACCTCTGGAATTTGTTTGGTGCTCGAGAAGGAATCCATAAAAGTGAACGTCACAGCTCGTTAACCGATGCATGCTTTTGAGAGTCTAGCATTATTTTTTAGAAGGTTTGACCTTCCGGAGGCCAGGATTGAATTCCTCAATTGAGCTATCTGTCGCATACGTAGGCTTATTCTTAATCGAAGCTTTGCCCGTAACGTCACTGGTGGATGAAATGGCAGCAACGACTGTTCTCTAAAAGTTGTCCCGAGACTGGTGGTGCTGAGGACTTTGAAAAAATGCTTACATTCGTGCTATTCCGGTAGCTGAGAGATGCACGTAATATGGTTGAATATGTTTATAGTAAGGTATATCCTGCGGCCACTACACCGTGGTACATCTCTTCTAGGCTAAGGGCTCGGAAACTTCCATGATCTCCACAAAATAGCCTATAAGTAGCTAATTAGGAGCCATGTTGTCGATCGCAATGAATTCGATAATTCAGAAAAAATTAGCTCCAAGAACGGAGTTCATTGCTCTAGGACCTCTGCGTGTAGCTGAGGGCCAGGCGAATTGTACTCAATACTTGCCTGATTATAAACCATTGTCGCCGCTTACTCTTGCGAGACTAAAATGACGTGCAAATCTAATAGTAAAAACGTGGGAGTTGCTGCCTAAATATGGTGAATACACCTTTAAATATCGGAATAGAAAGAATAATTGAGCATTCGAGTGTGTAGTGTACTCGAGTGGAGTGCCCATGATGAGACACAAGCGCGCACCCTGACTGCGAAAAATCAGGCATTCGCAGAATGAAATAAGATTCCTAGCCGGAAAACCTAATATGAACTGGGCTATTCGCGCACCCAAAGCTTAGATTTCTCTCTTGCGCCATCGCGGCTGAACAATCTAAGTGTCCTAGGTTGACGTAAGATTCACAAATTATCGCTGCACAGTCTGAGCGACATACCCACCATCCATCGCACCTAGCAATGGGGGATACCGTTCCGGTTCCTGGCGACGAGTTTCTTCATTATCTTTCCAAGCGTATCGATCATTTGGACGTCCGGTACGAGAAACTGCAAAATTACTCGAAACGGCCCGCCAACGAGTTGAATGACGATCAGTTGAAAGCACTGCAGAACCAAGACTCAGTCCGCGGATCTCTGACCGAACTACGGACTCTAAAAACACGTTACGAGGACTTTCTTGTCACTAAATCGGTCTCCAAGGACAAGGCCGTTGACGAGCTGATTGAGAAGTGCCGTCAAGAGAGCAAAGAGGATGCCGTTCGCGATGTGTCGAGAGTATTGACTACTTTCCTCAGCGCTTTATCTAGAATGGCTCGAGATCCTGAAAGCAGCGGAGACACCGAAGCCAGCAAGGCTGCGTATTCTCTGATGTATTCTATGTTCAGTGGCAGTGACGCAGGAGCGGAGGCAATCAGCAACTTCTACCTTTCTAGTGCCGAAACCGTCGAGAGTTCCACGCTCTCATACGCGGCAGCCAAAGAGTATGTCTCGAGCTACGAAAAACGGATGGAGGCAGCAGAGAATGTAGTTGATGAAAAGCCGGATGCTATTCTTGTGCAGGCACAAGCGGAGCCAGGCGTCGAGCAAATCGCTAGTGCTCTGGATGGCTGCAGTCTGGAAGATGGGGTGCCTGCCAGCGAGGCAGGCGAGAAGCCTTGGTCTGCTGCCGTCAAGCCAGAGTCGCGGTCCACAAGCGCGGGGCCGCGCAAAGAGAGCGAGAAAAAGGTGTTGAAACCGCGCGACGCGAAGGGCAAAGAGCGGAGTAAAGTCAAGCCACGAAAAGGCAACGGGAACCGCGAACAGAGAGGGCAGCTTCCGCACGAGCAATGAGTTCGCTTCTTCAGCGACTACGCATAGTGTATATACGTCGCTTTCTATGTGTGCTGAGTTTTACGCGATCCCGTCGACACGGTGCGGCGAATCGACGGTTCACCCACTGGGGAACTGAGGAAACTTCACGTGTGTGCATTCTACGAGATCTCACTCGGGAAGTTCTGCAGCGCGCTCGCAATGAGTGACCGGGACGCATGTCTTTTAGGGTTGTTTTTCGAACCTGCTCGTTGAGGGGAAGCCCAGACGTAAGTTGCGAGAAGTTCAATCCAAGCGTAAGAAAATGTGTTCCACTGGTTGCAAGTGCGGGTATCAGGTAGACGCCTACAACCTGGTCGCTCCCTGACGTGTGAATAAACCCTGTTTGTAGACATGTTAATGTCTGGTTGCCGTTAGAGCACGTGGGCACGCGCATCAGGCTTATCCTAATAAAAGGCTTCGTACCCGGCCTATCACCCCAAATAGCTTTCATTCCCACTAAGCGTGAATACGAGAGAGACAGGCATGAGGTGCATGCACCCTAAACTCAACTGTTCGGGACTCGTAACCGATTCATTCACCGCGTTCGAAGAGGTGGTAGGGTTTGGCGTGACTGCAAGCCATGCTCTCGTGTACTAGCTTTAGGGCTGTAAATAAACTTACTTCCGCGTTGTCAAGTTCTCGCATCAAAAATTTTCCTGTAATATTACATTTTCCGACCGATGGTGAGCTTAGGAGTGCACGCCAAATAGCACGGCGAAGCACATCATCGATGCCCTAATCTCATCTTTTTACATGGTGATTTTTGGGTTGATAGCGATATCTTCTCCGCAATATAAGTGGAGTGTCTCCATCTTATTTTCTGCTGGTCTCCGACTACCAAGACACAAGATCCCAAGTTTCCTGAAACAATCGTCACTGCTCAGTACAACTCTCCACTGGTATGCGTCTCCCGAACGTAGCCTTGTTTTTCCGCGGAAGCCGCGGGACTATATTTTCAGATGGCTTGCACTGTTGCCCAGTTGACGCGACCGCCGAGCGCCGGTTGCGCTTGCAAGCTACTCGCACTTCACAGACTAGCTTGAACAGTGCAATCGACATAGATCATGCTCACGCTGCTGCCTCCTCTGACACTGATGAGGCCAACCCCCCTGAAGATAATGAAGTATCCAAAGTGCACACCCTTGAGAAGCGCAGCGTTGAACCCACGGTGGAAGATTTAGACGATGTACCAGACGGTGGGTGGAGAGCGTGGCTATGCACTCTTGGCGCATTTTGTGGCCTCACGGCTACTTTTGGTGTCTCCAACGGAACCGGAACGATTCAGAACTATATTGCGACCGAAATATTGACTAACTGCTCTGACTCGAAAATTGGCTGGATTTTTTCACTCTGGTTGTTTTTCATGTATGTGGGAAGCGTGCAGACTGGTCCCGTGTACGACGCCTACGGGCCCAGCGTCCTGCTGCTTCCGGGATGCGTGGGCTGGACTCTCTCACTCTTCATGCTAAGTCTGTGCAGCGAGTACTACCAATTCATTTTAGCATTTTCTGTGTTAGGAGGGATATCCACATCGATGATATTCAACCCATCGGTCACTGCACTTGGTCAGTGGTTTAACAAAAGGTTGTCGCTTGCAACGGGCGTGGCATTCTTAGGTGGCTCCGCTGGTGGTGTATACGTGCCCTTAATGTTAGACCATCTTTTTCCCCGAATAGGCTACGGCTGGTCCATCCGCGTTCTCGCCTTTATAGTTTTAGGCCTGTGCGCGGTCACTTGCCTAACCGTCAGATGCCGCACGACCCGAGATGACGTCGACTGGCATGAAGCGCTCCCCGATTTGAAGAGTCTCAAAAATTTGGACTTTGCAGCGTGCAGCTTCGGTACATTTTTAATCGAATGGGGGTTCTTCGTGCCAGTGATTTACATGGTAAGTTACGCCAAATCACAGGGCCTGAGCTCAGGGTACTCGGGCGCGCTTATGGCGTATCTTAACGTCGGATCCTCTGTTGGGCGACTCATTCCCGGATATCTTGCTGGCAAGGTAGGGAGCTATAATGTGGTAGTGGTCTCTTGCCTCCTGGCCGGCGTGCTCGCGCTCTGCATATGGATCCCAGCGGGCACCACAAAGGCTGGTCTGACCACGTTTGTTGTTTTGTTCGGCCTGGGTTCAGGCGCAAGCGTCTCGGTGACACCGAACTGTATCGTCAGCATTTCCTCGGGAAAAGACTATGGTAAAAGGTACGGAACAGCGTACTCAATGGCCAGCATTGCCGTACTTACCGGTGCCCCGATTGCCGGCACTATGACTGGTAATAACTACCTAGGTGTCCAGCTTTTTTCTGGCTGCTCATACATCGCGGCGGGGCTTGCGTTCCTACTGGCTAGATGGAAGGCTGCAGGATGGCAGAAATATTTCTAGATAATATGAACTTGGGGTATCTCTAAAAGTTGCCCCTGAATTATCTGTACGTGTCATTCGTTGGCACACTGGCATATCTGGTTCTAAGCCTGCGTATATATAGGCACCTGCGTATCGCGGTATGGCGTCGCTCGTGGCAACTGCCTCCAGCTTCTGCCAACTCGCATGGGCATCGGGCCGCTCAGCTTGGGATCAGTGCTCAAAAACATAACAGCGTTGCCGCTTTCGCCAGTGATACGCGGCCGAGTGTACGAAGCCTCCGCTCAGGTGGCGCTTGAAGGCAGGATCATGGGCTTGTCGCTGACCGGCGTTGGCCACGCGGGCGACCGCGGCATCGACTTTGTAGGAAGGCTCGCTGAGGTGGAAATCCTCGTCCAGTGTAAGTCGTCGCCTTCGAAGGCGCCCGGGCTTCTCTGGCGCGAATTGATCGGAGCGTGCATGGAACCAGGAACCATGTACCCACTGCCGTCACAACCAACCACCTGCTTCCCACACAACGCATTGCCCGTTAAATCGGCGCTAGGTATCCTTGTTTCGCCCCTTCCGATGACTGCACAGTCGCATTCTGAATTCTCCCTGGCGTCGTTGCCGCTGGTCCACTGCATATTGCCATTTGCACGCGTGAGGAAGGTAGGGGAAGATTTTGACGCAGTTCAGCCTGTGATTAGGTCGTTCTTGGTTAACGGCGCGGGCAGAAGAGTGCTGGCAGGGCTCAGCGCCTAGACGGGCTCGCACAGAGCCCAGGCAAGGAATTACGTAGCATATATGGCGCTATCAGATAGATACAAAAAATCGGAACCATCATGAGATATTTTACTCCGCACACGGGCTGCCATTAGTATTTCGCAGCCGCGGTTCCGTACACCTTTGGCTCGCCGCGCATAAGATTACTCAGCGGGATGTACGCGTACTCGGAGCTACTGGGGCCCACTGTGGTAACACACAGCGTGTTCTGGCAGGCCGGAGATGAGCGGCTCCTGGCTGTCGTTCGTGGGAGCACGCTGCTCCAGCTCTATTCTGGCTTCCCCGAGGGGGCGGTTCTTATAGCCGAACTACCTCTCCAAGGCGTAGTCACACATCTGAGATCGCTAGGCGAACATTTAATATTGTCCTTTAGAGCTGCAAAGCTCTCTGTGGTTTTTTGGGACCATGTCGAGCGGACATTGGGTTCTTCCTCTTTACATTTTTACGAGAACTTGGAGCACGACGCTTTTGATACAGGGACGCGGTTTCAGCAAGCGCTTAGCGTCAGCGCCACGGCTCATAATATTTTTTTCTGGTTTCAGGAGTCGCGCTTCGCGATATTGAGTCCCTCGGCGGCAAGTACTGCTCTGGGCCTGCTGTCAAACGAGCGGATGGTGTCCACGTCACAGAGCACGCTTGTAGAGACCGCAGGGCTCCTAGAGGTTCTGCATATATCGGAAATACGTCAGCTTGGTCTACTGGATGGTTTTGCCGCGCCGACTCTCTACGCTCTGTATTCAAGCGAGCTCGAATGGCCAGGATTCGCTGCAGTGAATGGCGCGCAGACTATGTCGATCGCTGTAGTGACCGCGCTGACGCCACACCGTGTTATCAGTGTTGTTTCGGGCTTAGCATCCGATATCCACACTGTTGTGCCTACGAATGAGCACGCTGTTCTCATTGGGGCTACTGCCCTTTACGTTTTATACGAATTCCGGAGCCTGAGCCGTCCAGTTCGAGCATCTAAGCACAGTTTTGTTGATTGTGTGGCGGCGAGCATTCCCGGGACATCGCTTGTGCTTCTGGCTCTGGAGCACGGAGACTTGCTGGCGCTGGATATCGAGACGCTGAAATTGTCAACTTTGGATCTCCCACAGGTCCCCGAGCCTACCTGTATCGAGTTTGCAGACAATTGCATTGTCGTAGGATCACGAGCTGGCAGCGCGGTCCTCGCCGGGCTAGAAATCAGCAGTCCGAAGGGACTCGAGTTCGTGAGGACAGTTGCTGACACGTATGCCACGCTTCCAGAGCCGTCAAGTCTCCACACAGACGTGATATCTGTTACCTACTCGCACCAGCTATTCAGCCCAGGCGCAATGGTTGCCGTGTCCGCTGTTGAAGGGGGGCTTGCAGTCGCGACGAGAGCAGGTATTCTTCTCGTGCACAGCTACCTGCCACTCGAAAGGGTGGACACGCTGCGGGAACTGGGAAAATGTAAGTCTTGGCTCTGGAAAGATGGCGAAGACACGATCTCGCTGCTCTCTGTGGGCGATCGCACTTCATGCCAGCGGAACGGGGTGGAGTTTAGGATCCGTGGCGTTTTGAAAAGCATGATTGTCATTGCGGCCGCGGTTCTTGAGGACGTTATTGTCGTCGTTCAGTCCCAGCAGATCGCGGTGCTGTCTAAAAATTTGAAAACGGAACTTTCTCGAACCAAGACCGAGAGGATCTACTTTGCAGAAATCGGCTCGCGCTCGCTGGCTGTACATATGGAACACTGTTGGACGCACTATGATCTGACTCTCAATATCCTGAACACTTATGAATGTGAGCAGCTCAGTCTTTGCGACGACATCATTGCTCAAGCCGCCGGGACGACGGTAACGTTGAACGAAACTGGTTATGAGATCTCTGGTCTACCCATTGTGCCGAATATTGTCTCCGCTGTTGAGGCTATGGACGAACACGATGGTGACGATGGGGCGACCGGTAGCCACGGCGCTGACGAACACGAGAGCGCCGAGGAGAATGGTGGTACCGCAGATGACAGTGCGGGTGAAAATCCTGAGGAAATTGCGGACCCGAGCACGAAAGCCACCACTGTCAAACAGAAAATCGTTTCTATCCAGATGATGAAATTTGACGGCCCTGTGTACTTGGGCATCCACAGTGACCACTCTTACGCTATTTACGAGCTGCGTGCGCACCTTCCACCTATTAAGGTATATTCGGTTCCATTTGTTGTCGGCCAGTCGCCAATTTGGCTGCCTGATCTGCAAATGCTCGTCTTTCTAGGATCTAGCGTCCACGTTGTGTGCAAAAATGCGCTTAATCCTTTCAGGTGCCACAATCTCGGCTTAAGAGCTATTGACGCTACTAACTGTGGCCAGTATCTCGCCTTAATCGATCCAGATTCCACAATGCGGCTGTACAAGGTGATGTACGGCGTAGACATGTTCTCTGCCGCCCTTCCCACAGAGTACGTGCGGCTTCCCCGCAACATCTCTCCAGTATGTCTGGCGTACAACGATGATTTAGATGCCCTACTAGTTGGGGTGCAAGTCGGTAAAGGATCTCCAGACGACGTTGTGCTTGCGGCGCACGAGGAGGGTAATAGCGAGGAGGGCCGCAAAGAGGCCAGTGTTGGCGCTGGTGCTTCTAAAGCGGTAGGTGGAATTCTTGAGCCTTCAGGGGAGGGCATGCTGGATGCCGAAGCCAGTAACGACCAAGATGGCCGTGACGCGACTCAGCAGACCGGTGCAGGGCTAGCCGCCAGCGCCGAGTCTGCAGGGTACGGTGCCATCAAAGTGTTGCATCTGGAGACGTTAGAACTCGACGATGGTTACGCGCTGAGACTTGAAGACCGCGAGCGGCTGCTCACCATCACCTGCATCGACCAGAGCAAAACTCAGCTGGTCGCCATTGGCACGACGACTGACGCGTCCGAAAACAAGGAGACGAACGGGTACACGCGTGTGTACCGAGTGAAAAAGGGTGAGTGCGTGCAGCTGGCGTGCGTGGACAGTGCGTACCTTCGCGGGCCGGTTTCGCGAGTCTGCGAGAGCATGGGCCATCTCATAGCTGCTCACGGGCAGCAGGTACACGTCTACAGCACAAACAAGAAGCTCGAACCGGTGGCCTTCTACGACTCACAGGTGTATGCGCAGGACCTGCAGTCGCTCCGCAACATTGTCGTGTTCACCGATAGGATTTTTGGTACGCGGCTCCTCCATTTCACCCAGCAGCCTGCGCAGCTGTACGACCTCGCCCAGGTCTCGCCACACGGCCAAAGCCCCGCGTCCGCATGTGGCGCGGCTATCCTGTCAAGTGGAGCCCGGCAAGAATTCTCTGTCGCTTGCTTCGACGTGGCCGGGCTCATGCAGGTGTTCCAGTTCGATCCTGACAGCCCCGAAAGCATGGGCGGCAACCGGCTCGTGCCGCTGGCGATGTTCTACACCGGCCGCCGGTTCGCAGCGTTCGAGATGCTCGTTGCGCGCAGCGACGACGCCGTATCCTACGCCGTGGCCGACGACGGCACCATCGCGTTGCTGCGGCCAGTTTCTGAGCAGAATTTCCGCGCGCTGCACGTGCTCAGCCAGCAGCTGATGGATCGTGAGCCGGCACTGCGGGCCGCTGGGCTGAACCCGCGCGCGTTCCGCGCCCTGCTGGGCGAGTCGGACGCGCTGTCAACGAACCTCGTCGATGCGGACCTCGCGAGCTGGTTCTGGTCTCTGCCTCTGGACCAGCAAGAGTTCTACACTCAAAAACTGGGATTCGAGGGACTAGCCAAAGTGCGCCGCGCCGCGGATAGGAGCGACCTGCTCGTGACATAGACCGGTGTCGTATATACTGTAACTATAGTGCGTACGCGCAGAACAATAAAAAGATAAGTACATGATTCAGCTAGTACTAAAATCGGCGGAGCTGCAGGAACGGGAACGAGCCAGGCGCGCAAGGTAGTCGCACGCTGCACCGTTGCCTCGTGGCCGCTGCAACAGGGGCAGCCACCCACTCCTAGACGCAATCGCACGCAGACGCTCCTCATGAGCATTGGCGGCGTCTGCCCGCAGCCGGCGGCTTGGGGAGGTAAGAGGCAGCGCGCGCCGCTGCCCATCGTATCTTGCGACTACTTCCAGCACAGCCGGGTACGCGGCCGTCACGTGCCATCCAAGTGTCGCCCATACCAAACGCTTTGCATCCGCCCGATTGAGATGCTGTTCGCAGTAATCCCGCTTGCGCTGGTCGGGGCAAAATCGCTGCTGGTGGCGCAGCCGCTGCGCGCACTTGCAGCTAGCAGCGCGCTACTGGCCGGGCTCCAGGCTGCGCGCGGCGTGTTCGGCTTCGGAGTCGACGCGTACTCGGCGCTGCTGACTGCCGCGCTCTCAGTGCTCGTGACGCCGCTCGTGTTCGGCGCACTCGTGCTGCTCGGCTCGCCCGTGACGACGCACCTTCTAGAGACCGCGTTGCTCGCACTGCTCCTGTCGACGCTGGTGATCCAGCCGCTTCTCACGGTGCACGGCTTCGACGCCGACTTCTGGCTCGATCTCGTCTCGTTCAAGCTCGACCCCACCGAACTCGCATGCAGCAGCTGGACCGCCTTACTTGGCGCGTGGATAGGCGTGATCCCGCTCGCGCTCGACTGGGATCGCCCGTGGCAGGCGTATCCCATCACGATAGTGCTCGGCTCGTACATGGGCTACGCCGTGGGTGCAGTGATTGGGTTCCTGCTGGAGAAAGTGTACGCGCCGCCGAAGCCTACGCGGCTGAAGGCTGAGTAGCGGGCCGCATAAATAAAGCTCAGGGCTATGAGTAGCACAGCGCATCCCGCAGGAATGCGAATATGCAAGTACTGTCCAGTGAGGCGTGTGCCGAACTCTCAGAGACGCTTGGCGCGGCTCCGCGATTTTCGAGAGCTGCGCTTTGATGGCAGCGCGCCACCCAGCGCACTGAAACATATCGTTCTTTATCCGCTCGTATGAGCGGACATTGCACTTGCTCGCAGTCTATTGGCCCGCGTATCGTCGCGCAGCCGCGTGCCACGGGACCACAGCGCGTCCGCGGCCGGCTCTCGTCTGGTGGCGCGCACTCGCTACGCTTAGTGATTACCTAATCATATAGACAAAGTGCGGGCGTCAAATTTGTGGTTTTTGCATGACCGACGTGATCAGCGGCGACGCGCACACCGTCGTATTCTACAAGACCAACGAGGACGGGCGGCGCGTGAAGGTGACGCGCACGGTTCGTAGCACGTTCGTGCCCGCTTCGACGCCCGAGGAGCGGCAGTCGTGGGCGCGGTACGCGCACGGCAGCGAGATCAACGTGGCGCCGAAGGCGGACCAGGAGATCACGCTGACGCTGACGCCCAAGAAGGACGACCAGCCCAAGAAGGCGACGCAGGTGCGCGCGATCAAGTGCAAGATCTGCGAGGGCCCGCACATCTCCGCGGCGTGCCCGATGCGCGACAAGATCGTCACGTCGTCGGTGCTCGCGGCGGGCAGCCCGTACATGGGGGGCCCACCGGCACCGACACCCGGCAAGTACGTCTCTCCGAGCCGCCGTGCGGCAACGGGCGGCGCGCCGGGCGCGCCGGGCGCGCTCGGCTCGGGTGTGCCTGCCAACCTCGAGCGTTTCGTGCCGCCCGGCGTGCGGGGCGCGGGCATGCGCCCCGGCATGGGCATGCACTCGCAGGACAGCGAGAACACGTTACGCGTGTCGAACATCCCAGAGTATGTCGACGAGATGCGCCTGCGGCGCCTGTTCTCGCGCGTCGGCCACGTTGTGCGCTGCCACGTATCGAAGCACCACGACACGAACGTCGGCCGCGGCTTTGCGTTCGTCGCGTACGCGACGCACGCCGACGCCGAGCGCGCCAAGCAGATGTTCAACCGGCAGCCGATAGACCACATGATCATGCATGTCGACTTCGCGCAGCCGCGCACGTCGTGAGCCGCCCCTAGCGAGCCGTAGCGAGTCGTCCTAGTGAGTCGCCCTGGTGGGCCGCCCACTCGGCGCGCAGCGAAGCCGTGCGCAGTCTGGCGCGCGACGGGCTCGGCGGAAGGATGCGCGCCGGCGCGCTTGAGGCAGGGCGCGCTTCGCGCCGACGCTAGGCCCCAGGCCATCCAGGACGAAGCCGACTAATTTTTTATGCTAGCTAGTTGCGTACATAGCGCCAGAACCGCGAAAACACTGCGCTCGTCAGCTTTCGCCGGCCTCCTGTAGGAGTGGGCACGCGCAACGCCGCGCCTGTGTGCGGCAGCGGGGCCGGCCCGCGCGGCCGCTGACCGGCCGGCCAGCCGGCCTATGCGGCGGACCACACGCCCTCGTCGCGGCGGGAGATAAACTCGCCGAGAATCGTGACATCGGAGATCCACCCGTCCAGCTTCTCGCTCATCGTCTTGATCTGCTCGGCGGTCAGCACGCGCGGCTGCAGCCACGTCACACGGACCGTCTTCGCGACTTCGTCGATTGAGCCCTGCATGAGCCCCAGGCTGAACGCCTTCATGACTAGGATCTCGACCTTGGCGCCTACCTGCAGATGCGTCTCCTTGGCGATCACACTGAACGGAATACTGCGGTCCGAGTTCTGGCGGTTGAACACGCACTCGCACAGCGCCATGAGACAGATCTTCTGCTCGAGGAATGGCAGCGCCGCGCCTAGCAGCGGGCTCTTGCTGCTGAACTCGGGGCGCAGGCGCATGAACGTTGCGACGTCGCCCGCGTTGACAGCGGCGATCAGCTCCTGTAGCCACGCAAACTCGTCACCCAGCTCGCTCAGGATGGGGTGCAGGATGAGCTCGCCGAAGTTGTAGATCTTGTCCGCGAGCAGCGCCGCGATGCACAGGTCGTATGCGCGCTGGCGCCGCGCGGTCTCCGGCAGCTCGCCGAGGTCGACGCACGCCAGGTAAAGCAGCGCACTGCGGTAGTACGCGTTGTAGTCGCCTTTGCGTTTGTAGAACTCGCACGAAGTGCCGTACAGCTGCGCGCGGATGACCTTGTCCGCGATCTGCAGCTCGTCCATGGCGCGGCGCGACGCATCGAGCAGCTTCATCGCCGAAGCGATACTGCCCTGCGCCGTGTACAGGCTCACGAGGCGCAGGTCCACAAATACCTGCACCTTGCGCGTGTCACTGTTCTTCACGTGCTCCGCCAGCTTCTCGACGAACTCGACGCTCTCCTCCAGCGTCGCGAAACGGTGGCTCGCCTGCACCGCCAGCGTGATGTACGCCAGTGGGCTAATGCTCTCCTCGACCTTCGACACAAACCGCTCGAACAGCGCAATCTGGATCGGTTCGCTCGCGGGGTGCTTGAACACCGCAAACAGCGTCTCTGTCATCTGGTGCCACAGCTTGTTCGTCCACTGCTCCTGCAGCGCCTGGAACAGCGGCACGAGCTCCTCGTCGCTCGACGCGCACAGCGCCGACAGAATGCTCAGCGTGTCCGACATGGCAGGCAGTGGCGCGTTCGGTGGGTGCAGTTTGTAAGCCTGCCCCGCTGACGCAGCAGAGGCCCCCCGAGAGCCACAAACAGGTGCGCGAGATTGGCGCGCGCGCACGCGTTTCCTCACAACAACCCGTAAGCAATCTCCCCTCCCGCAATTCAGATGACTAGCACCCACCCCCCGCGCGCCAGCCGATTGCGCGCGCGTGCTGCGGCTGAGGCCACCGCGGCCAAGCGCGTCAAGACGGACGCGGACGCTGGCTCGCCTGCGGAACCGGCACAGCCAGAGGTCAGTGCCACACCACCTGCAACCGGCGCCAGCTACATGTACCTGGCTGCCGACGACGAGGGTGTACGCTGTACGTGTCTCGGCCAACACGAGGCGCCGGACCTAGCGTGCTGCGACGTCTGCGAGACGTGGCAGCACCTCGAGTGCGAACTCGGCCCAGGCCCGTCGGCCCTGCCGGAGCCTTATGTGTGTAGCATCTGTGCGGCCGAGCGCGTGCCCGAGCGCGTGCGCACGCGCGCCGCGCTCGTCGACCTGCTCACGCCGGACGCTGCGCCCGGCGCCGACGTCGCGCGGCTGGCCGCGGCCGTCGAGATGCACTTCTTCCTGCAGTGGCGCCCCGCCAAGCGGCGGCACACCCTCGCGCCGCGGTACTTTGAGCGCACGCGCCGGCTTCTCGCCCAGCTCAAGCTGCCGGACCAGGCCGCACTGCGCCGCGCGCTGCTCGACGACAGCCTCGCACCGTTGCACGTAGCGACCATGTCGCATGCAGAACTGCGCTCGTTCGCCCGCGATGACGATGCCGATAGCACCAGTGAGGGTGACGGCGCGGATACGCCCGATCAGAAGCATTTGCCTCTCCAGGACCCTACAACGATCGTCAAATCTGTCGAGACCCAGGCGCGTGTGACCGTGGCGGCTGGCGCCAAGCCAGAGCCTCGCCCTGCGCGTCTGTCTGCGCCTTTGCCGTCAGCGCCTCTGGTCGCGGCTGAACGTGACAACCTATCTGGAGGGCCGGCTGTGCGCCCCCAAGCGGTTCAGGCGAGCGCCCTGCCTATAGCAGAGTCTGAGACTATGCAAGCGGCTCAGCCAGCAGTTCAGCGAGCGGGCCAACCTGATGCCCAGCCTAAGAACGGCTTGCCCGCTCAGGCAGGCACACGCGTGGATACCCTGGTAGGGTCTCAGTCGGCCTCTCAGCCGGAGACTCCGCAGGACGCCCTGCAGGACCCTGCTTCCGCCGAGACGGCAGCGAACAAGACGCCTCTTGGCGACTCCGGCGACCCCCAGGCTCTGCCGGCCGCGCAGACCGTTCCTGAGACGTCTACAGAGACTGCGCGCGAAGATGAGCCCATGAAGTCGGCGGAGCTGGAGAGTGCCGCGGCAGCTGGCCGTAAGGGCTCCCTCAGCGCGAAGCAGCGGCAGAAATCGAAGCCGAAGCGGCGCAGTGGGCCTCTAACGCCGCCGATCGAAGAGGCAGTCGATGCGGCTGCGTCCGGCGCGGATGGCGACGCGCAGGTCGTGAGCCGCATTGTATTCGCCGAAGTACCGGCGGACGGGCTGCCGCAGGTCGACGTGAGCGTAAAGGCGCGGCAGTGGCTGCGCGCGGCGGTGTTCTCGCTGGACACCGAGCCCAGCGACGCGCGTCTGGGCGACCTCGACGTCGTCGGCCTGGCGCTGTACAAGTCGCTCGAGAGCTATCTCGCGCAGGCACGCGCGCAGGGTGCGCCGGTCCACTGCTTCGGGCTCATCACCCCGAACGGCGGCAGGTTTTTGAACTTCCTGTGCGCGCGCGGTAAGCTCGGCGTGTGTCTGCCGACGCCAACACAGCGCTCGCTGCACATCATGCCGGCATTCGAGGCATACGCGCGCGGCCTGGTCACGCGCACCGAGACCGACGCGCTTCTTGTCGCCATCGTCGTGCTCCAAACATAGCCAAACTAGCATAGGTCTATACATACACCTCAGCCCTGCATATCTGGCCCCTATCGGCGGCCTCTGGCCCCTACTGTTGCCGTGTCGCGTGGGAGCCTGCTCGTAGCCCGCCTCCCCCGTCTGCTAGCCACGCAAGCCGGCTCTCCGACAGGCGAACCTCGTGGACTAGGAAGTTATTGACCTTGAATTAATGCTATGCAAGTACGTGTCTATACCGGAGCGAAAAGTGCGCCCAGCCGCACGCGACCGAACGCGGAGCGCTGCAGACGCGCGTGCACAGCGTCGCGCGCCGGCGGCAGCGGCGCGAACAGCCTCTCGTACGCCTGCCACTGTGCGTACAGTTTCTCGGCAGGATACGCAAGTGCGAGTGTGCCACGACAGCGTGCTTGCGGGCAGCGCCGCGTGCTCAGCGCTACCGCGCGCGTGAGGCACTCGCATTCGTCGCATACGAGCCAGCGGTTGTAGTAACGCGTCGCCAGCGCACGTAGCTCGCCGCGCACCTGGCGTACGAGCGCGGCCGTGGGCACCGTCTCTGAGCACTGCGGACACTCGATGCCTCCGCCGCCTGCAGCCAGCTTGAGCGTCTGGAGCTCACAGCGATGGCCATTGTGCTCGAGCACAAATGGCGTGGTACCTTGGATCGCGCGCGGCGCGCGCTTCTTCTGGTGCGCCAGGCCTAGCGCGTCGGCGAGACGTGGCTCGTCGAACTCATCAAGCTGCTCGCATAGGCGCTTGATCGGCGTGAACACCTGGTGCTCCAAATAGTACTCAAAATCGATCGCGAGGTCCTGCGCTTTCATGAGCTCGACTGAGACCGGGCCTGCGCCCTTCGCGTAGACGTAGCCAATGACATCGTGCGCCTTGACAATCTCGCCAGCCTTAATCTTTTGCCGTGCCACCACGATGTGCGGCTGCTTAGAGTCTGCCTCGAACGCATCGACCTCTTTGGAGAGCTGGCGCCGGATCACAAACATGTTTGGCTTTAGCTCGCCGGCGCGCATGCGCTCTGCGAAGGTCGACACGCTGGCCAGAACGTGCTCAAACACGGCTAGGGGGTCTAGCTCGCGGTACTCGGGCTTCGTTCCGAGGACAATCGCGAGCACGTCCGCGGAGAGCAGCTTGCTCGCATCGCAGAACTCGCGGCGGCGCATATCAAGGCCTTTAATCTCGAGTTTGACGTCGCCGGAGGGCAACAGCTGTGCGGCGGCGTACTTCTTCTTCGTGTGGAGTAGCAGTGCGCGGAACACAGCGTCGATGTCGATCTCCATGCACCGGTATTGCTTGTTGACAACCTCCTTGAACGCGAATCCGATCGCGAGCGCCTCGGCATACGTCCCCGCATGTGTCTGAACCATGACCGAGTCAGTGTCACCGTACAGGACCTGCAGCCCTTGCTGCTCAGCGAGTGCGCGCGCGCGCGCCAGCGCCTCGCGGCCTTTGAGCGTGACGAGCTGAGCGAGGTGCTGCGCAGCGAAGCGCGACTCCTTGAGCCCAAGACATCCGTACATTGAGTTCGCAGTCAGCTTCAGCGCGCGCTGTCGCGTGTCCCACTCTGTCTGCTTCGCGTCCTTCGGGCTGTTTTTCATGAGCTGCTTCACCTGACGCCGCCGCTCGACGAGCGACCGCAGCAGGCGCGGCAGAATGCCTTCCGCGGCGTCGGCGGGCGGCCCGTCGGCATCTTCGGCGACGGTGGAGAAGCAGATGTTGTGTTCCTGGATGATAGAAGGGTACAGGCTGTTGAAATCCATGACGAGCACACACGGCGTATGCAGCCCCTTCACGGGGTCGAATACCAACCCGCCCGTATATTGGGCGCGGCGCTTCTGGCCGGCGGAAGCTGCACGGCCACGCTCGCGCTCGGGTATGAGCACGCCCTCGCGGCGAAACTCGTGCATGAGCAGGAAATCATTGCGCGCGCTGCGCGAGCCGCGCAGCGTCGAACGCCACGGGCTGCCCGCGAGCTGCGTCAGTTCCAGCGACAGCGGCAGCATCTGCGCGGCCAGCGCGATCTGGAACGCACAGTCGGCGTCAAGCTTCAACTGCTGAAGCACTGCCAGCTCGGCCAACGCCGCGTCCTCAGGCACAGGCACGCGCTTGCGTGCGCGGCGCAGCACCTTCTGTGCCATCTCGTCCAGGTTGTACTCCTGGCATTGTGCGCCGGCGACCTCGATTCCGAACGGGTTCTTTAAGTCGACGAGCAGCCTGCCCGCAGTTACGCGTAGGACCTCGAGCGGCGACGCAGATGCAGGCTTCGCGATCTGCCGCGCGCGGCCCAGCTTCTGCCATGCCGGAACGCCGAGCTGCAACGCGCGCTCGAGCAAGCTCGCGACATGCACGTCGGTCAAAGAGTGCCCGACCAGAAAGTCAGGGTCAACGATCTCCACCAGGGCGAAGAACCACGCCAGCAGAGCCCGCTCGTTCGCGAGCAACTCGACGTGGTCTGCACGCGCGCGTGCCTTGAATCCTGGCGCGAACCCCGCGGGCGGTGGACGCACCGCAAGCGAGGCCGTGCGCGCCGACGCAAGCGCATCCGCGTAGACGGTCACAGCAATCGCCGCGACGGCGTGCTGCCCATCCTCGAGCTGCGTCTGCACAGCCACACCCAGCGCACGCAGTGTCGGCGTGCCCAGCGCGCGTGCGTCGCTGTCGGCAGTGCGGCTGACACTGCGCGCGGACGCCTGCGCCGCGATCTGGACGTACGCGAGCATATTCGCGGCGGAGTGCGCGCCGACGTCGAGCCAGCATGGGCCCATGATCTGCCGCGACAGCAGGAAGCTCTCGATGCGCCGCGTGCTGCCACCGCGGTACGGCAGGTAGGTCTTGCCCGCGGGCGCTGGCAGCGGCGTGTCGAAAGGGTGCAGCACATGCAAGTACTCGCGCGCCTGCTTGTCCTCAGCGAACACGTCGCGCAGCAAGACGAGCTTCGAGCGCCAGGCCGTCAGCTTCTGCCGCGCGTAGAACGCATCGAGTTCGCCCACAACGTCGTCTAGCGTACATCCGGGCCGCGCCGCGAAGTACAGGTCGCGGTTGAGATCGCGCACAAGCACCGCGACGCTTTTCCCGCTCTCGCTGCGGCCGAAGAGGGTCAGCCCGTTCTGCTCGTGGAAGTCCGTCCAGAAGAAGCGCAGGAATGGTTCGTTGTCGTCGCTGTTCACGGGTGTCGGCAGCTCGGTGCGCGCCAGCTCCAGCTGCGGGATCGCGTCGTCCACGTCGGACTCGCTCGGGCTAGGGCTTGAGGGCGGCAGCGCAGCGCCGCTGCCCAGCGCGCCGGTGGACGCGGCCGCCGTGGCTACAGGCAGCCCAGAGTTGGTGTCGACAAGCGGCGAGGTCGAGAGCACGGCTTCGCCGACGACGGCGGCAGCGACCGGTCCTTCGGCAGTCTGATCCGTGTCGACTAGCATGGTGTCGGCAGCCGCACTGGCCGTCGCGCTGGCCAGTTGGCTGGCCTCTTTAGGCTGCGCTTTGGTGGTCGTTCGCGCTGTAGCCCGGCCATACGGACCGGTCGGTTCGCTCGTCTGCGCGGCCTCGAGAGGTGCTCCACCTGCCGTGTCAATTGTTGTCTCGGCAATGGCCTCACGACACTCGTCCTCGTCGGTGCTGCTGTCGCGCGCGAGCCTGATTGGCCGCGCAGGCGCCGCGGCGCGCAATGGCTTCAGCCCTGGCGCGGCTTGTGCGCGTGCGCCCAGCCGCAGCCCGCCCAGCCCCGTTGCGCGGGCGCGCGGTTTACTCAGGCCGCTGTAAATGGCCTCGATGTCCACCGCTGGTGTCGCGGGCAACGCAGCCGCAGGCCTTGCTACAGTCTTGGCACGCGGCTTGGCGCTGCGAAACATCGCCGCGACACCGTGCTCCGGCTCAGCGACAGCCGCGCGCTTGGGGGCGGGACTCTGCGTGCCAGCCCACTCATACTCGCCGTTATCGACGTAGCCCTCACCGTCGTCGTCGACGACGAACTGCTCGGTACGCAGGCGCTGGCGCTGCACGGCCTCGTACTCGCGGTCTGTACACTCGTCGTAGATGCGCGCGCTCTCCTCGTCAAACTCGAGCGTGCGTGTCTTGCCTTCGCGTCGCAGCCGCCGCAGCTCCTCCAAGGCAGACGCCATGTCCAACGCGACGCGACGCGACGCGCTTCAAGAAGTATACACGTGACTGTTATGCAGCCGCAACGCGTAGCTGGGCTCGAACCCTAAATGGGTGCATGCACACGGCGCGTCGGGCCACGCGATACGCCTGCGCGGCGCGCGTCAGGTGCGCTCAGTCTCTCCAAACTGCCGCATGCACGCGCTGTATCCGCATCTGAAGGGCCGTACGAGCCTCGCGTATGGCGGAGGTGGGAAGTACCTGTTCACCACGGGCGAGAATATGCTCGTGCGGCGCTTCCGCCAGGGCTCCGCCGACGAGCCCGACGTGCTCGACCTGGAACGCCGCACAGGGCGCTGCGTCGCGGCGCACGGCTCGCGGTTAGCCGTCTGCTGCGACGATGGGGGGGCCGAGCTCTATGATGTGGAGAGCCTCGAGCCTACCGGAGCGCTCGTGCGCGCCACGCTCCCTTTGCACGCGATTACGTTCTCAGGCGATGGGCAGTACATCGCCGTGGTGGGCGACGACTGTAGCAAGGTCGTGCGCACACTCGACATAGCAGACGTCTCCCGCGTGGACGGAGATGTCAAGCACATCAGCTTTCACCCACGGCGCCCTCGCATCGTGTGCGCATCGTTGCTGGGCGGTACCGTGCGCGTGCTCGACCTTGACCACGGGCCCCTCGCGGAGATCGAGGCTGTGATTCCGGCCGTGAGCAGCGTTGATGATGAGCGCACGTCTGCAGCAGCCTGGCGGCCGTGCGGTGACGCGCTGGCTCTACCTACTAAGACGTTCGAGATCGCGCTCGTGCGCGCTGGAGAGTGGCTTCCGCATGCTCATCTCCGCGGACACCAGAACGCCCTGACTACTCTGGAGTGGTCACCCAACGGGAGGTATCTTGCGTCCGCCGCACGCGACGGCACGCTGCGCATCTGGGACATCGCACAACGCAGCGAGGTGCGCTCTGTCGAGCTTCAGAACGCACAGCAGCTCGAGTGGCATCCGACTGCAAATGAGCTCAGTGTGGTCACCAGCCGTGGTCAGCTGTATGTTCTCGCGGATGCCGTGCCTGTAGATCTCCCACCTCCAGCGGGAGACGTTTTTCCGTACGCACAGAATGCTCAGGAGGCGCCCAACACTGCCCCTACTTCGTCAGGCGGCGCCGCTGCTGCTGCTGTCAGCGATGAGGAGCTGTTCGTATCAGAAAACGCGGACGTTGAAACCGACGCTGACACGGCGCCCGCGGTGTCGGCAGTTGCTGCCGAGCAGTCCAGGCGTGCTGCCCCGCCGGCAAAACGAGCCAGAATAGACGCCGAGCTGGCTGCCCAGACTCCATTCCAGACGGGCGCCACGCCGTGGGCGGACGACAGGCGATACCTCTGCATGTCCCAGCTGGGATACGTGTGGACGACCAGGCAGTCGTCTGCGCACCATACAGTCACCGTCACGTTCTTCGACCAGAGTGCGCATCGTGAATACCATTTCCAGGATGCCGATAAATTCGATCTTGCCGCGCTTTCTCGCGACGCAGTCGCGCTCGCCAACTCGCGCACGGGGAAGCTCGCGGTGCGATTCCACGCGTCAGCTGCGGATAATTGGGAACTCGAGCTTGGCGCACTGGACCGCGGTGTGCGCTGCCTAGCACTATCCTCCGACACCTTGGTACTATTTACGAAGGGCGGTTTCATGCGAGCATACGCTTTGTATGGGGCTCCACTTGCAGTGCAGCGCGTGGGCGTCGTGGTCGCGTGCGCGGCATACGCGAACGATGTTCTTTTTGTGCAGCAGCCAGCCGACAATACCTACACTTACACGTTTGAGGATATTGCGCAAGCCAAGATATATCAAAAATCTGACACGCTCGAAATTGGACCTCATGCTCGACTTACGCACCTTTTCTTCAGCGACTCCGGCGAGCCGTGCGCTATGGATTCGTCGCAAGTTCTTGCCACGCTTGTTCGTTCCCGCGTGGCTGGCCAAGCGCGCTGGGTGCCTGTTTTCAGCGACCCTCAACCTGATCCAGAGCTGAAGACCACTTTTTGGCCCCTGGGCGTCTTCGAGAATAAGCTAGCGTGCGTGTTGCTTCGAGGACAGAAAACCATGCCCGGTTTCCCATTACCGGTCACAGACGAGTTCGACTTGCATATTCCGGGTCTGGAGGGCTTCGAGTCACAGTATCTGGTGGGCCGGGCCATGTTCCAGCAGATGCAAGATCGAGCAGACACGGACGCTAACATTGATCCAGAATATCTTGCCGACTTGTCAATTGAACTTGACAAGTTGCTGCTTCGCCAGTTCCAAGCCGCGTGCGAACAGCAGCGCATCAGCCGTGCGTTGCAAATCGCCCAGCTGTTCTCGGTGGACGAATCTTTACGAGCTGCTGCTCAAATCGCGTCCGCATACAGACACGCGCAACTTGCTGAGCGTATTTTGGAGACCGTAGGATAAGAGTCACGCGGCCTGGACACGCATGTGGATCGCAAACACCCACAGACAGTGGTAGCACTGCAGGTGCAGCTCGGGGTCTCGTTTACTTTGCTTCAGGTTAAGCGATAATGAATGTATGTGTATTTGTTGTATACATCAACAACCATAGACTGCTCGGCAAAATTAAGTTTTAAAATAAATAGTGACATTCAATCAAATGAGTGCTGCGAGAGCCGCGGCCGCCAGCAACCCGTTGTTTAAGACAACGTGAGCTGCTGCGTTGTGCGTGGTTATACTCGAACTGGAGAGCGCAGCACTCGACGTAGGTACTGCCGTGCTAGTAGTGATCTCGCTACTGGAACTGCTGCTGCTCACGGTGGTGGAGTCTGCACTACTTCTCTGTGTCGTACTGGGAGTCGAGCTGCGAGTATTGGTATGAGTGGTGCTGCTCGTTCTCTTCGACGAACTGGGAATTTTCGAGTAAGAACTGCTCGCCCGCTGAGAAGAAGAACGCAAAGTGGAGTTCAATGCAGAACTTGAAGGCACCACAGAACTGATATTCGAATAGAAGCTCGAGCTCACGTTAGATGCAACACTGCTAGAGACAGGCAAAGTATAATTGCTCGTGAAGATGCTCGAGCTCTCCGTTGTGGTCGAGGATACAACCGTGGACGTGTTGCTGGACACTGTAGCGGACACCACAGCCAGAGCCGCTTGCGCTACAGGCGTGGTAATCATATTTACAGTGCTCGAGGAGCTTGTCGTCGTGCTGGTAGAATCAACTGTCGAAAGCGAGGTCGTAGTGACCGGCTTTACAACGACAACGCCAGCGATGTCGGTGGTTTCGTACAGAGTTTTCGTCTCGAAAACTATCGTAAGATCTCCGACGACTGTAATGCTTTGCGCGTGCGCTGTTGACAGGAGAATAAAGGCAAGTGACGGGAAAATCATGGGCTGTACAAAATTGAGTTGGATTGGAAAGAAGGACTAGTGTGGGTGAAAAGAGGGGACGGGAAAGAATGTGAAGAGCAACTAAAAGATGCTAGGTCCAAACAGGCAATTTTTTATCAGCGATATGGGCGTAATCGTGGAGAAAGTGCTCCTCCTAAATACTGAAGTAGCTTTTGATCTTCGCATTCCGAGAAACCCTACATATGCAAGCGTAAGTGCCACAGTCACGTATATGCCTGTGCCTTGGTCAGGCATGAAAAAAAATTACAGTTGCAGAACAGCGATTGCAGAGTATGGAGACACGTATACAACGTTAGATAGCACTTAGATTGGCTCGGGTCGGTACCTCGTATCATACCATTCGATGCATTTTATCTTGACTAGCGTGACATCACAAGTTTCTGAGGAGTCAGACCTCGCGCAATTTGAATTCTGAGTCCGCGTCGGAGCTATCGATTGCGCGATAACTATCCTCAAAAGACGACAGATCTTACAGCGATCGCGCATATGTATCTGTTTGTGTAACCCTTTCCCTAGACAACGCAAGCTGATTTGGTATGGTGTAATACTCTACTCCGCTGGGATACTCGAAAGATCCAAATTATTTACCAAACCGCTCTGAAAATGGTGTTGTGTCTTAAGTACGCCGATTTTCACAGGCCACCTGTTGAGAGCGCACCAAAAGCCCCACGTCGGATATCTTTGTTTACTAACGTCTACTGGCAAAATGCCCTAATCCGGGAATGTTGGTCAAGTATTATTAATGATGGAATGTGCATGTCCTACTCTGGAGATAGTCTTCATCACCGGAAGCTGCAATCATACCCATCAACAATCAGCGTTCGTGGCGTCGCAATCTTCAACCTTATTTACGTCCTTTTGGATGTGCTGGTATGCAACACATGTGTGGACATTGCACTATTTACACAGTTTTAATGCGGTGATATTGTTTCATAGGGCGCCACTTGACATCGGTTTTTCCATTTGCTAAACTGTGATAGTCAGAGAACTTAACATAAGGAATCTTGCGCAGTGATTCCCACTAAATCACCAAGAGAAAGATCTGAGCTGGCACGAAACAATTACATCATTATTCCATATGATCGTTTCATATACGACTACACAACATGCGGTTATTACGAAAGCTGAGCGGGGACCAAGGTTGGCATGGGGAGATGTGCGCGACAGAGCCTGTACTAGATTCCCAAGTGTACAGGCATGGTAGTGGAAGTGTAGAATGTAAAGTCTGCTTAACACTGCATCCCAACATCACATCCTACCGTGCGCACTCCCAGGGAAAACGCCATTTGTTGAGTGTTGCAACATGGTCGAAAGCTGAAATTCAAACAGAAGCAGGCCCTCACACGTCGTCCAGAACCTCCCCTGCAGGCAGAGGCATACCACACTATCGGATCCAGAAATTGCGCAACCCCGAGACGGGCGCGTTAGGCTTTCTTGTAGAGCTTTACGCAGATGGGAGCGAAAAATTGTCAAAACCGGCGTACAGAATCATGAGCTCATATGAGCAAACAGCAGAGAAGATGGCCTCAGACCATCAGTATCTTGTTCTCTCGGTGGAACCATTCGAGATTGTCGCGATAAAGATACCCAATTTAGTAATAGACGAGGCCTGTTTATGGGATCATTTCAGCGAGACAGAGAATGTTTACTACGTACACCTTATGTTCAAGTCATGCTAGTACTTGTCAACCCCAAGCTGCACGGCCCAAGCGGCTAGTCTCAACGCATCTGGAGGTATTATACTCTTATTATGTAAGTGGTAGGGCTTTTTCTGATTGAGCTAGTGCAGTGTCTGTTGAGGTTAGGGAAGAATACAAACATGAAATTTCTGTCAGCGAACGAGCATTAGGAAGCTTTGTACACCAGAAGAAGGCATCAATCAGTAAGTATATCATTCCTCACGGAACTGGTCTCTCGGGCTAGAGAAGTCTGAGACACGCCGGATTCCTATCTACGACGTTGCGTCAGAAATCAGAATCCAATTTGTGTCCGGACACTCTGGTTATACAAGGGGAGAGGCCAGTTCGTGTAATATCTCGTTTTACCGAACTGGCATACTAACACACTTCAGTGACTCGTACATCTGTTCTCGCAGACGCCCTTAAGACCATCCACAACGCCGAGAAGGCTGGTAAGCGCCAGGTTCTTATTCGCCCGGCCTCCAAGGTGATCATCCGCTTCTTGCGTGTGATCCAGAAGCACGGTAAGTACACTTTTTGGAGTACTTTTACAGGTACTTTATTCCCGATATGATAACTGGATGGACAGGGAATCTTCGGATTCTATCCCTGTCTGTCTTTTAAGTTATCGGGAAATCAATCCATGCCCCCCATTTTCTACCGGCAGATTTTTTCTTCTACGAATTTGCCATTTTCACGGGGCCACGGACATGCTTTGCGGTACAGTACTAACACTATATTCAGGCTACATTGACGATTTCGAGTTCGTCGACGACCATCGTGCCGGAAAGATCGCCGTTTTCTTGAATGGCCGTCTCAATAAGGTTGGTGTTATCTCGCCCCGCTTCAACGTCAAGATCGACGATATTGAGAACTGGGTCACCAATCTGCTGCCGTCCCGTCAGTTCGGTTACATTATCTTGACCACCTCTGCTGGTATTATGGACCACGAGGAGGCCCGTAGGAAGCACGTTGCGGGCAAGATTCTTGGTTTCGTGTATTAGACTCTCTACGTATAAGCGTTTAGCGGTTATTCTATTATACTCTTTCCTGCTGTTGCTAGACACAGGAGCAGCTGCTGCTATTCTTTTTAGAAGCTAAACACCAATACGCCATATGCCATCCAACAATATTACTGCAGATGCGCCATTTGCGAGAATCTGGAATACTGCGCTTCCAGATCTGAACGCGCTAGTTCTCCTCGCCGGCACTCCGCATTCCGCTCCGCGCGTATAGATCCCCTCCAGGATACGACATGTCGTTTCTCGTTACCCGTCGCGTTTGAACTCACGTGCCTTTATAATAAGCCTGAAAACACAGAAAGGGGAGGAAACGGCGAAAAATGGAGACCGTCAAGAAGAAGTATGCGAAGCGCTTGACACTCATTCCCCGCACATTTTGCTTTATCATCCCATTACAGGTGGGTGCTGAGCTGGTAGTCTCTATATGCTTCATTAACAAATTGAGTGCCATTTACGCCGCCTCGGCATTGTTTACTGGTAAAGGATTGTCGGTAATGCAGTGGATATCGAACGTGTTCGATCTGGTTTTCCTTCCTATGACTATCTGGGGGTACATGAATGTCCGCCGGGGACGTGCGCTGCAGACGCTGGTGTACACACATCTGTACATTGTTGACACTCTTGTGAGCCTCGGTTTCACAATTTATTTCATCGTTTACTGGTTTGCGGTGGCAGGAAAGTCTGTCAATAACCCCCCCAGTAATAACGGGGCCATTCAGCCGCCACCGCCCAACGGTTCCGACAAGAGCATGACTGTTGGACAAGAATTAGCTATGACCATTGTTGCCACGACGATATTTCTACTTGTCCGCTTCTATTTCATGCTTATCCTTGTCGGCTATTCTCGTGTGATGAGCCGGAAAACTAATTTGAGGCCCTATAATGGACAGCCTCATGGATCTCTCAAGGCTAAAGTCCAGTTTCTCCTGTTACGCCCGTTCGAACAATTTTGGACGGGTCAGCGTAGCTCTACAAGGAGCCGTGCTCGGTCCTTCGGGCCCGCTGAAACACAGCGATTGCAGCCTGAGTCGCCATTGTAAAATATGTCCAATTTGACAGAGCAGGGATTCAGCTTGCCTTTCAACCTCGGCAACTTTCGAATTGTTTGAACACAGAACAGTAGAGTGAACGAGCATCTTCTTTCCGGCTAAAGGACTGTGACCTGAAGTCTCCGGCCCGACAGTGCTGCTGTTGGTGATCAAGTCCGACTATTGAACAAAGTTCTGTCGGGTATGCGTGCCGCGCTACATCTATGTTACCCTTAATGATGGGCGAAATGCTGTCTCCGGAGTATGAGCGTCTAATCCGTACTTGGCATATGTGCTAGGGGCGCGTGCTGGCTAGAATTGCAATAACAGAGCGGATTTTGCTCTTTCCCTAGCTGTGGGGTGCTTCACTTCACTGCGTATTGGACGCAGAACAGAGTTCCAGAGTACCTTAGACACATCACCACATCCTGTAGGTTGTGACGTTCGTTGTGCTCACATATGGCCCTATATATCATATCATTAAAATCTACCGTGCGCTTGGATGTTGACAATGGGGTAATAAGGAGTGAAAGATGACAGCGAGTGGGCGGCAAGCATGCGACAATGATCATCATGCATATCTGCGCGATGCCCAGCCTCTGATTGATAGACCCAGAACAAACACCGCCATAAAGATGACCGTAAACCCTACGCTCACATTCAACGTGAACATTTGATCGATACCTCTGTAAATCATTCCTTCAACGGTCTCACGATTCGACGACATGAAGATCATACCACCGCAGATAAGAAGGAAAGACACAAGAAGCTCAGTGAACGGTCTTTGCGGCTGAGCCGCGGCCTCTTCGGTGGCCGGCGGGGTTCTCACTAGCAAGATAGCCAACGTTATCAGCCGGACAAGCGCTGCCATACTGAACATCGTACCCCACTGAATGTGGATTGCCGTGGAAAGTTCGGTCTCCTGTTCATGATGAGACATGAGCGCTCCAGTCCAAAAGACAATGAACGCAGGCATCGGATTGTATGACCAGCCTCTCCTGTTTCCGTCGGAGTCTGTAGGCCGCACGCGGAACGCAGACTCCAAGCACTTTTTGACGAACCTGGATTCCAGAATCATTCCACACAAACCTCCACCAAACATCATGAACGCGATAGATGCGTGTTGAAGATCCTTGTGCGACCAAACGCCGTCCGTGTTGCCCAGATGCTCCAAGAACACGTTCGTAGAGCCGTACAAAAACATAGCCGCACTCTGCCAGTATTCAACCGTGGGATTCTCAGGCCAGAACTGCAACTTGGAAATGAGACCACGATTGTGCGTCGCTTTTGACCTGACGTAGATTTCATTCCATGCATAACCCCTTGAAGCACACGCTCCAAAATAACGAGACAGTTCAATGAAGCCCAGAGCGAAGAAGACAAAACCTTTTATGAAGTGAGCAAGCAGAGCGAAGACGTATCTGCCTTTTCCCATAAGGAAAGCTGTGGCCAATCCCGTCAAAAGGTAGCCCAACTCAGCAAAAAACAGTGGCACATTTAACAGTCGAAAAATAAATGTCGAAAAGCTGCCCAGTGAGTGGTTGATCGCGATGAAAAAGCGGTTCCTAGCAAATTTCCGTACCAATTTTGATGGCTGGGGCTGCGTACTGGCCGCAAATTTGCGGCTCGCACTCATCCCAGTGAATTCTGCATCATTGTCGCCACTGCTTCCGCACTCTGTAGTCGATTCGTGCTGCTCGTCGCTGAATTCCTCAAGAGCAAACGAGTTCGCAGCCAGTGGCTCGCTGCTTCCAGTTAGTTCGTACTCCCCATCGTATCTCATGTAGTTGGATACTGACCTGGCGACCATGGCAACCCAATGAGTCACGGCCAGGATCAGAATAGCAATAGAGTAGGGTGCATAGGCATTTCCTGGGTATAGTTTTGGGGCGTTCGCAGCGTATAGCGCGAGGAATACCACCGCGGCCACGAGCATGGCTGTCTGAAGGGTCTGCAATGGCACATAAAACCACTGGGTACGCTTATCTTCGCTCATCATAACGGCAAGTGGTGCAAAGAGACCAACTGACATGGCAACCAAGACAGTATGCATCCAAAGGTTGAATTTGTTCCCTTCTTCCGAACTGAAGTACGTCGTGGTATTGTACTGCTCCCAGTATTTGCGCTGTTGAGGCTCTAGATCTGGGTTGTCGAGAATTGGACGACCATGGTGATGAGCCATAGACATCGGAGAAGGCGGCATGTCTGAAGCGTCGTCATTCATCATTCCAGGCATGTCATCGTCACCTTCGACATCAGAATCCCGCTTCCAAAGAGCCCCGGGCTCACCAGCGTCATCTTTTGCAATGTCATGAGAGCGGAGTACACTATTGCTATGCTCTTGCGTTTTTAGATCAACGACTTGACATTCAGCCGCGTTGACCCCGTGTGCAGTATAAGCCGCAGCCGCGCCCGCCACATACAGCAAACAAGAGGCTTTCATTATCCGCAGTGTGTTTTTGGGAGTCTCAGAGCCACTTGGGATGTATCAACTAGTCGGCCGTGAGTTATCACTCAAAAAAACCAAGCACCGGCAAGCTGTATGATGCTATTTATGGCTGGCCGTTGCTTACCTTAAACAGATAAAAACCTACATGAACATAACAACCCTCAAGCGTCAAGTACGCTTACATATACTGCGGATAGGGTTCGCTGAGGGCAGTGTCTATGTGATTGCTGCCGCTGGAGCGCCGTCTAATTGTTGCCTCAATGAAGGGCCACATAAGAGCTGTTATGATACAGCGTGCGCTTCTTGTACCTCAATCATATACCTTATGCCGTATTGATATTCACAACCCAAGATACGGAAATTCTCTCAAATTAGCGTGCCTGCCTCTGACGGAATGATGTAAACCTTACTAATTGTTTTGACATTAAGCGATCCTTGCTCCTGAGCCTGCTATGTTTTTATGAACGTGAGCACCACCAACGAAGCACCGGAGAAAACATGACGCTACTGTTATCGAATGGATTCTTCGTTGTAACGTCTCGGCATAATTCGACGACACCCAATTATGAAACCTTACCCATTACATGGCATGCATTATTTATAAGTGTCATTTAATACGTCCGGTGCGGCGAAGAACCTATACCATATAGTCCGGCCTCTCATTATCGCTCCTTCTAATCCCGTGCTTCTGTGTCCAAATTAGTGCATCCGATGGTGGGCATCTGGCCTTTTAACGGCCACGAAAAGGTGCTGCGCACAGCCAAAATTCCCCATACCCTGGAAACATAGCGGAATACGACGAATGGGGATCATCGTATTTCGTGATGCGAGGTATCACATTCAAATAATGTGGAGGCTGACGTGGGTCCACGCAAGGAGGGCATCAACTTGCTAGTTTCGTATTCTGCGATCGTATATTGCTCAGGGCCTACACCTGATTGACCTTTTCTTGGACGTTGTACCCTCACGTATTCTGTGGGCCATGATTGTAACGAAAGTACTTGCGGAGGCGGCTTCCTGGAAAAACGGCCTTATGCGATTGGTTAAAGTAGAAAAATAGAATCGTAGATATCGTATGCTGACATCTATAAGAGAAATTTGGGGCTGATAGGTGAGCTGCTTATTGGGCTTCTATAGAGTTGTAGGTTGCGGTACAGATGTTCTGCACATACGTACATCTTGTGCTGCACAGATTTCACACTCTTAGGGTTAGGTTTCACCTATTTTGGATACATGGCGCAGCTCTCCAAATACCAGCTTAGGAAAGGAGTTTTTAGGTAATACGTTGTCTGTCTGCATGGTCATGTGCCCTAAGTGAAGTCAGCGAGAAACGTACATCGCTGATGTAATCTATAAGCGAAAGTCAACCGTCGAAATATACCTGTGACAACACAATGCGGAGAGTCTTGGTATAGCGAGGATCGATTTGTAATAGTACGTTGTACCATTATTAATATAATACTTCCCTGAATCTGTGTGTGACTCCTTTAGCTGTATATACCAGCTCAATCTGCCGCTCTCTAGAACCAGCTCAATCTGCCTCTCTCTAGAAGTCTACTGGTGGAGCGAATGGAGGACGATGCATTGGTGTCGAACCGTCTGAATGTGACGGATCTGGTTGCTGCTCGGAAAAACGACATAAAAGAGTTGTACTCACTGGTGGGTTCTTCCGGCATACAAAACAAGAAACGGGCATTTCAGTCCGTCCCCCGCGTCGAGAGGAGACGTGCTGCGAGTCATGACCCCAAGCGGGTTCCCAGGAAGAACGGACTCAGAAAGCAGGCTGTGTTGGAGAATCTAAGAGATAATGCGAAGAAGCGTAAGAATTCGAAAAGAGTGAGACCAGCGCCTGCCAAAGAAATTGCCAAAGATATTATTTCCATCGACGAACCCGTCAAAATTCCTGTCTTCATGTCTGGCGCGCGATATTTCGATAGACAGAGGGATAAAATCTGGCTTCCCACCCATGTCTGGCACAAGAAACGGGCATTTATGAGAAATGTTTCCGGAATAATGGTTCCTTATACTGCGACTCAAAAGCAGTATCGTCGTACGTACCGAATATCGTCACATCTCACTGAGCACGGCTCGATGGCCTGGGATGCTAGCCATTACGCCAGCATAATAGCGCACTCCCAAAGTGGAACATTATACGAACATCTGGAAGGGGTATTTCCTGGGTCAAATCTCGCTATGTATCGTTATGGTTCGAAGCACTGGATGGGACTTTTCAGACACTGCGCCCCAGCAAGTGTCCATTATTTATCTGAGAGATCCGCTTTTATACAGGTCCATCCGGCAGTATTTGAGGATGTGTGGGGAGACTTATCTGGTAAGCCACTGACTCTAGAGGATGTGCGCTTCGCAATTGGCAGCATAGATGTTATGGGCCCCCAAGCTCTCAAGATTATTACCGAGACTCTACGACCTGTGCATGCTTCCGAAGGTGGATGGTTGTCTGACTGGATGAATCTAGGCTTAAATGGGGCGCATGGTGTTCTGCCTTACAGAGCGTGCATGCATGTTGTCGTTCAGGATCCTAGGCTGCTGGGCAATCGCTATAGTGGCCGACCACGTCGCAACAATCTTCATTGTTGGAGTAATCTCTTCTCTTCTCTTCATCGATTGCCCAAAATCAATGTTTACAATCGCGAAGATCGACAGATGTGTCTTTCAGCCCTCGAGTCACAAGCTGCCATTGACAGACGGGTACGAGAAGGATACACTGGCTTGCGCGACGCGGACCCCCGTATACCAGTCACTCTACTTGTACTGGACGATGGGAGAATCAGACTGATCATGCCAAGAGGCTGTGTACTTCTTTTCTGGTTGAAGATTTTTGAGCGCAAACGGGTCATGGTTGGTGGAACTAAGGAGCTCGCGGAAATTGCTCTAGAACACCAACTTCCTGCGTTTCCTCATGATTTTGCATTCAGCAATGCAGGACGCGAATTCCATTTGGATGCATCACGAGACCGACGTGTCGCTCACTCCAGGAAATCCCCTTCTAAGAGGCCCACTTTCATGCGAGACCTGGGTGACCCATCGAAAGTTGTAGATGGCGACTTAATACCTGATGTCCTTGAGCACAACCGTTGTAAGATAGTCTCCCTGGAGTCTGTTAGGAGAGGATGCCCAGAACCAGGTGCCAGATTGTTTGCACTACTCGAAAGCGAGATATCTCTGTACGCTGATGGATCAATTCACAACCTTGATTATCGCATTAGCGAAGATAGATTGCTCGGGTTTGTGACGTCAGGGAACTTTGGTCTAAGCGTGGCCCGTGGCTCTGGGATTGCAGTAATTCGCAGCAGCGTTGAGCCCTTTACACAACAATACTGCTTGGTAAAAAATCTTGGTTGTGACTCGATCTTCATGATGTCAGTTACTACGTGGAATGGAGGTCTATCTGACCGTATTGTTCTTTAAAAAAATTTACTTGTAGTATTTGGAGCTACTGTACATTCCAATTGGTTTCTTTTGGATCGAACATTCCTGGTGCTACGAATCTCGTCTGGGTTGTTGTGTCTTGCAAAACACTCACTACGTAATCTAATTTGGTTGTGTATCCAACTAATCTGTTCTCGGAAATTAAACATTAAATTAATTTAGAATTATGGAAGAACAGAAGCCAGCAACAGAAGCGTTCTATGGAGCTCCTCAGGGTGTGTTTTCGAATTCGAGCTCGTACAGGTTCATGTTGAGATCATATACCTCTCCGACAAGCTCCTTGATGAGTGATACAATTCCATCTATGCGTTTGTAGACTTGCGTTGTCAAGGCTATGGCCAGAGAGTAGAGCGGAGTTTCGTGCTGCTCAGCTGCTTTCAAGTGGCGCGGAAGAATCTCGCAGAGATACAACGTTGCCAAGTATCCGGAAGTCACCGATGGGAGGGCCTTGGCATCAGCTATCGCCCTGCTTGACATGTAAAGAAGCGAGTAAACACTACCGCTGATTTTTGGGTCCGTCCATCCCATCGTGCTCAGAACCTGAGGCATGTTCGAAGTGTCCTCTAGCTCGTCAAAAAATGTGTAAACCAACGACATCAATTGCGTTACTTCTAACGAGTAGTTGATCAGCAGTTTGTAGCGATGAGTTGGGTAAAATCCAGCTAACGGAGGCTCATAGATGAGCCGTGTCCTGAGAGTCTCTGCGGAGTCGAGATCAGTCATGATGGCTCGTGCGGATTTTGTAATGACATCGGACTGCGCTACAATATGGACATCGGAGTTGACATACCGCTGAACGGCAAAATTTGAGATCAAGGCGTGTAGGTCGCCGACATGCTCTAGGCAGGTCCCAATGATTGTTCTGACCACCCGTTTAGCGGTGAAGGGATAAGGAAATATCGTCCCCAAAAACGCTATCGAGATACCGATGCAGACCGTAACAAACCGAATCCACGCAACGTTGAATCCCCTACCAAGTTCGACACCAGGAAGAACCACATGGCCCGCGTTCCAGCTATTCCCCAGGACCAGCGTCACCGTGCAACTAAATACAACAGTGCTGGATGGATTGAAATGCTTGTTGAACTGCCGCTGAAAACAGATGTAGAGCCAGACAAAGGCAGTTACCGTGGCATAGCCAAAAGGATTCCCTCTGCCGCTTCCTGCCGAGATATACCAGGCTACCATGCCCACCAAGCACCCCCAGAAATTGTATACGAACCGTGAAAGTAAACCATACAGGCCATCGACTGCTTGACGGGCAACTGTGTACGAGGTGAGCACAGCTACCCATAGAAACCAGTGCCTATATGCCCTCGCACAAATGGGCCTGCAAAAATAAGGGATGAGAGTAACTGTGACGAGGATAGCTCGCTTAACACAGAACAGCAGATCGGGTGCGTAAAAGGCACGAATCAGCCGTTCGAAGTACAGCCCGCAGATGTGTAAGAATATCCTGGGTGGGGTAGAATCAGGATTCCTCGCTTGCACACGACTGAGCGGTTTGAATGATGTGTACGTGCGGTCGAGTTGTTCTCCCAAATTATCATGAAATCCATCCACAACATCTTCATTGTTAGCGATGAGGCCAGTAATCGCACTCGAGGCTTCTGCAGGCGTGATAAATCGCAGCTTGCCTTGTCGTGAGCTAATTGCCACACAATGTTGCGCTAATCGCCGAACACGCCGAGCAAAGTGAACTGCGTTGTACGCGTGCAACGCAAAGTCAGGTTCTAGAGCGCCTTGAAACCTGAGATCTTCCAATTGACTGCTCAAGTCCACCACGTGAGCCTCTAATTCTCCAGATAGCCGTGAAAACTCGGCTGTGTCGAATAAGAGAATTTTTGACACGGCAGATAACCACTGAGACACGCACGCAAGGGCACTTGTTGATTTGCGCACCAGGACACTGTATAGGCTCGTAACTTGCACGTATTTCGCGTCGAGCTGATCCAAAGTTAGTTTTCGTTCCGAACTGTCATGATTTCCCATGCAAGTTTTCCGTCGAAAGTCTTCATAGCCACTGGTATCCTTATACGAGCGGGACAATCTTTTGACGAAGACCCGCGGCGTATACCGGAACTTTTTTATCTTGTCGGAACGATCCTCGTGTCTGGGGAGCATGCCCTCGACATCCTCGCATAAAATATTCAGTCTGGCGTCATTGATAGACTCAAAAAAAAACCTGAAGGAAGAAGTGGCAGACATGACCAAACGAATTTGTGACCTTAGTTCACTAATTTCAGTCTTCCGAAGCCTACAGAAGGCAAATTCGATGCGATTAACCATTTGCATATCCAACTCATTGATTACCAGCTTCGCAAAAATAGTTTGCGCGTCGCCACGGATGAAACCAAACTGCTCTGAGACATTATCGCGAGACGGACAAGAATTCTCTAAGAGATCCTCCATGCGGTCGCAAAGAGCTTTCAGAGCATCGCTGGCCTTCGAAAGGTTGCTAAGCACTCGAGAACTGCTCGAAAAAGGTAAAACCACGAGCGAGACGAAGAATCGAGCGGCGAACGCCATAGACATGGGCACGACAACGTTGCGGGCATAATGCCAAGGCTTGAAAAGCGGACAGAAGTTGTTGAATGGGAACACGATGATCGTGTACAGTGAATTCAGGAGCCACGCAAGCCTGGCAAATTTAGAGCGCTGCTGAACGACGCCACACATAGTGAAGCTGAATAGCATACCAAAAACTGTAACAGTAGTGGTCTTAGTGCTCAAAAAGACTCCTTCATGAAAATAAGGAACCAGGCAGCTCTCGAAATCTGGGTTCACGATATTAAGGCAATAGCCTCGCTGTTGCATTAAGGCTACGGCCTGAGGCTCGGTCATATAGCCATGTAGCCTCCAATTGATAGCCATTGTCACGACAGAAATCAAGAATGCCAATATCAATAGTATCTCATCGGTGATGCAGTAAACAAAAGCAGACGAGACACTCAGATTCCCCGAGATCTCGATCCCACAAGCAAAATTCGCAAGAAATGAAGATGGACCCATGAAGTTCTCTGTGCCACGACATATACATAACAGTGTCAGTGACCACATCATAAGCCAAGAACGCAGTACGATCTTCAGATCATCAAAGTTGAGATGCGATATCACAACCTCTGGGTAGACGCAATACCTCAACAATTGCTTGAACCGTTCGAGCAAGAGGCCTCGCTTGTGATGCTTGTGATGCTCTTCGGAGTCTGAAACTTCAGCACGAGTGATTTCTCTCTTCAAACCACTTGTGATTCGGGCAAGTTCATGAAGGGATTTCTGCTCTTCAAATTCACTAGGAGAGTTTTGAGTGCCCGTTACATCCCCATTGAAGCTACGGACCGTATCATCGTGATTAGATGAGGGGTCGGTGTCTTGACCGGACATCCTAGTTTGCTAGCATCAACACCGCTTACAAACTTTGACCGACAGAAGGGCTCAAACGGAGCTACATCGGTAACGACTATCTTAAGCACAGACAGGCCACGCTACTGCATATAAGTATTAGCCTTTAGCTCCGTTTCTGATTAAGAATTTAAAGCGAGGGCAACTGCGCTTATTTTATAACTTATAAAAAGATTACCCTTGATGCATATGAGCAAGTACATCGCTAGACGTTTCACTGAGCCGCACTGATGGGTTAGTGGTATACTGAGTCGTTGCCATGGGCTATTTCGACTCGACCCCGGTTCGATTCCGGGTCAGTGCATTTTTCTACTATGTGCAACATTATCACCCGTAGTATTTTTGCGTCATCTAGAGTTTCGTCAGTCGTTCTTCAAGGTGCCCCATGAATTCACTACAGAATCGACTTGCACTACACGTCTAGCAGTCTTATCGTGTTTTGGATTGTCCACCCCTTAGGACCCAATAGGCCTCCTACCGGTTTCGACCAATTATGGCCAGGATCACCAGCAACGAAGGACACATATCCAGGAGGCCCACAGACAACAGCGCAATTTAAAGTGTCACACTTTGGTATGTCCGCAGCATTAATGAATTTTTGCTCGCAATCAACATATAGCTCGATCTCGAGGAGGCCTCTACTCTGAATACCACGCAAAAGCTCAGATAGCGACGAGATCTGTTGCCTGAAACTTTGAAATACCCGTAAACGAGCATATGAGTCGCTTCCAGGACTCAGTGCAACTTGTAGGGGCACCGCAAAACCGGTCCCAGCAGTGAAAAAGACTACGTCACGGTTGACGGGGTCGCAACCAAAGTCCGCGTCATCAATGGGTCCTCGCAATTCCAGCACGTCACCGATTTGGCGAGAGCAAATGTATCTCGATGTATCCCCATTGTCGTACCTTCGAACAAGCAAGCAGAATCTTCGACTACTCGGGTTATTGACTTGCAGCCGCTGGCTTCCACCCTCAAAATGTACTGGTATCGGCGTATAACGTCGGGCTGTTTGCATGAGGGGATTTTTAACCTGAACACTCCAGACTTTTGTGCTGTCCCAGGGCAGGTCATTCGAGCCCTGGCGAGGTTCAAGTTCTACAAGAAAAAGGTCTGATTCTATTGGAACAGACATCGTTACGTCAAACTTGAGAAAATGAGACGGATCTAGACAGTTTGGTTGCTCAAGCAGATTAGGAAAGGTGAAGGGAAGAAGTTTGTACGCCAGGGGTGCTGCTAGAACCAAGGAGATCCCGGCATAAACAAAACTGCGTCCTCTTCTAGGTTGCTGCGATGCGTTACCACGGGAAATGGCAGGCTTCAACCTCGCAGATGTGCTGCTGTAAAGCCGCAATATGCCCCTTAATGGACCAACAAGCCTCTCGGGATTAATTTTTAGAGTCGACGCGAGCATTGCCCTGTGTGTGCCCCTTCCTCACTACGCTTACTGTATCGTAGGGTTAGAAAATTCATTAACGACTGGTCCGCGTCAAGGTTAGGGTACTATGGGATCTGTACGTGTACGTGAGACGAAGACGTAGCAGTGCATTAACTAAGTTTCGGGCGTGTTAAAAAGTTGACACTTTCACAGCTTTCCTTCCTGATTTTCACTCTCGGATCGTTCGATACTGTGGAATGCTGATACGAAGTTGCGGAATGCGGAATGTGTCTGTCTTAAAATATGACGCGTACAGCTGACGTTGCTCTGACACGCCAACCGCAGATTAGGGACAACAAAGAGTAGTAATAGTCAGAAGCAGAATAAAGGACTGCTGATTTCGTCCAATGTAGAATTGGAATCAGGTGCGGAAAGAGAACGCTCTCTGCGACCGACACTAAGGATCGCCACAAACACTGAGCCCAGCTACAGGCAAAGAAACCACGCATGCGCGTTCGGGGCTCTGCATATTTGAGCGAGATCTATGGCCATTGATTTCGTAATGGTGAGAGGGTCTAAATGTGAAAGCAATGGCGTGGCTCGGATTATGGAAAATGACGGAGCTAGGCGAGTTACTGCAGCCTCAATATCAATGGCACTGAACGAGTGTCCACAGCTTGTTACGGTTGGGCGAAATCGATGCGCAAAACTTATCGCTAATTTTCCTTAACGAATGCAGTTGCATAGAATTGTCGCGTCGGATTACATACAAATTACAGATTATACTGGTTTGGGAAGCCGTACACCCATCTGCAATATGCAATGTTATGCATTAATCTACCTAATGCATACTTTATTAAGCAGGTCAATTCGACTACCCTTAGGTCATGGGAGACCGCGTACCTTAAACTCCTTAACTGCAGTCCGAAACCTGACGGAAAATTTATTCAAACTAGGCGGCAAAGTAATGCAGCGACATGTCAGAGGAGGATGTTGCTGTACCATTAAGATTCGTAACTCAGCAAGCATCGTCTGCACGATCTGAGAAGCGTCCAGGTGTAACCAGGGATAAGAAGAAGCCGAAATTTCTAGCAAGTCTTTGCATAACGGTACTGAAGTGGTGTCCATGTGCGAGACGCCGTCTGGAACGCGCACAAGGAGACTACGCCATCATACGCCCCCCCGAGTTCACGGACGCGTTGAACGAGTCTCCAGATGAAAAATCGCAAGCGCTCAGAGCCCTCCGAAATGGACTGCAAGCATTTGACAACGGCCAATTCGAGAAAGCAAAGAGATTTTACGAAGAGGCATCCGCCAAAGGCGACATAACCGCCGTGCACAACCTGGGAACTATGTATCTATTCGGCCAAGGAATTCAGCGCGACGCGCAGAAGGCGTTGGAATGCTTTTTGTTTTGTGCACGCAATGGGGTAGCCCCATCCATGGGTCAACTGGGCTACATGTACATGTATGGCAAGGGTGTCAAACAGGACTACGGTGTAGCCAAGAGATGGTTTTTACGCGCCAGTGACGTCGGTAATGACGCGTACTCTCAATTCCAACTCGGTTCAATGTATCTTGAGGGAATTAATACGCCTGTCAACACACGCAAGGGATTCTATTGGCTTTGCAAAAGCGTTGAAGGGAACTATCTGCCAGCCATTTATAACTTGGGAGTGCTGTTCATGACTGGAGTGCCGGACTTCCCGCAAGATCTTAACGCAGCGGTCTCGTTATTCGAACATGCCGCCGAATTTGGCGACGATCCTTACGCCCAGAACAATCTAGGGATACTGTACGCCAGGGGAGAAGGAGGCCTGCCACAAAGCTATCTCAAGGGGGCTACTTACTTCACGATGGCGGCTAAGAAGGAAATTACTGAGGCCCAGTTCAATCTTGGAGAGTGCTATGCGAACGGCCTTGGCGTGGAGCGCGATCTTACGATCGCGGCAGAGTATTATTACTTAGCCACGAAGACAGGCGACAACAACTCTGCCGAATTCCGACTTGCACAGCTCTTCCTGCAGAGTGAGGCCACTTTCAAACAAGACCTGTCTATGGCATTGTACTGGTTCGGACGTTCTGCACAGCATAAGAACAAACTCGCGCTGGCCAATTATCACGCTCTTAAGACTCTACTCGACTCTACACAGGACTACACGCCAGAATTTCAAAAGTCCACCAACGTTTAATCTAGAACCGCGTGCCACATGGCAGCGCACTGCTTTGATGATGATGGATCTTACAGATATATAAGTACAGGTCCTGAATGCATATAATACCATAGTCAGCTGTTTAGCAACATCCTCATGAGCTTGTCTTTGCCCTTTTCGAGCATGAGTTTCCGTATAGCGGCTATTTGGCCGATCTCGTCCTCGCTGTTCAGTGCCGCTTCGACAAGAGTACACATATTTTTCCTGGCAAGGGCCACATCGACGGCAGGACCTTGGAGTTTCAAACTAGCGAGGTCTCTAACAACCTCTTTCTCCGAGTCTGGCTTGCTTGCCAGCTCGTTCAGAGCCCCCATGATTTCGGATCTCAGATCAGGCTTATAGGGGTCGCTACGCAGATCACGTACTGCCTCAATAAAATCGAGCTTGATAGTTCGAGCCGGAACTTGAAAGAGGACCTTGTCGTTATTCTCAGCCATCCGCTGCCTCGTACTATGATGGTAGATCAAGCCGTCCTCGTCCACATGACTCTCCGCCGGAAATTTCACTTGCCGGACCTCATCCTCTGACTGCAGCTCCTCGTACTCATCTGCTAATACGCGTAGATTAGTTTCCGAGAGACTGTTATCCAGTTCCTCTGGGACACAGCTACCTGCCCCCGCTGTCTCATCATCGTTCTCAGTGATGTCATGGGCGTCTTCACCGTTCGTGTCCAGAGAGTCGATTGCTGCTGTGCTCGTCATATCTGCGGCTGTGCTGTCGTCGTCAAAGCTGTCGCCATCTACCACCTCGATATTGCCGTCGTTCTTGACATTTCGAGGGAGTATAACACGGCGTTGTATAGGCGTCTTCGGTTTGCGCGGATACCCAGCAACGGTTGAGGCATGAAGCGGGCAAACCCAGTACCCACGGGGGGCCGCAGAAAGTGGTGGGGTTAGACAATCGATATGCCACGCTGCATCGCACTCTGCACACTTCGCCAGCGGGCAGCTGAGCCCTGAACCTTGACAAGTATAGCACAACAGAACTCTTCCATTTTTGTCATGCAAGCCATCCTCGTGTATTGGTCTCTTCGAAATCATGTACTTGGTTTTGAGCTCACCGGTTTTGGTTTCTTCCACCTCTTCGAACATGATCCGAAGATCGCGTGGAAGTTTGAATGTAGTCGGATTTGAGGAGGCGAACACCGGGATCATCGATGCGAACAACGTGCAGTCAACGTCTCGCTTTTCATCGTCCGCGAGTGGCACTGGAGCGCATTTTCTGCACTTCCAAACTTCACCACTGATCTCGCTTTCGGACATTATCGGTGGCTGTGTGCAAGAAAAGTGGAAGCTGTTCGCGCAACCCTCGCAGCATAGCAGCACACCCGAACCGCCACAGGACGCACACCAGTCGTTGTTTACAATGCCGCTACTCTGAGGAGCGCCAACCTCGGCGTCGGTTGCAGGATCAGGAGAGCTGAGACGTGACGGCGGCTCTGTGTCGGACGCAGACTCGGCACTCTCTGCGCTCTTAGAATTCTTTTTGCGCGCGCGAGGCGAGCCAGAACTGCCGTCCTCCAAAGCGGGCATGCTACTCGCCTCCTCATCAGGCTCATGTTCGAAAGAAGGCCGCGCCGAGCGACGCACACGTTTGCTATTAGGACTTTCGAAAGAGTCACGGCGTTTTGGCTCTGCTAGGAGCACGAGGCGCGAGTGCCGATAGTCCTCTTTGCCGCGCTTTGGGGTCTTACGGATGTTGCTGGGCTGTTCCTTAGACGGCTCGCGGCGCAGAAGGCGATCTCGCATCCGAGCCTCGCGCGCAGCATATTGTTGGTCGACGAGATCGGCGTCGGCGTCGCTCTTGTGCGCGTGTCGCGGCCTCTTTGCGGAGCTCGTGCGGCCAAAGCGCTGGACACGCTGCGGGTCCTCGATTTCAGCCAAGGCTGACTCGGAAGGGGCGCTCTGCAGGTCGTATCCAGTGGATTGCAGCGCCGCCACGCTGAGTTCTGGTTCGAAGAACGAGATGTCCGGCGCGCTGCCGCGGTGCATCCCCGAGTAGTAGCCGCTGCTGCCCAAAGAGCTGTTGGACTTGCTACCGGCCGATCCCGGGCGCGAGCTGGCCAGCCTAGAGCTCGGACGCGACGACGTGCGAGGGCTAGCACCCCAGCGCCCTCCTCCCTCCGAATCCGATGAAGGCGGCCGCTGAATCTCCCGTTTCGGCGACCCGCGCGCCGATAGGCGGCCTGCGCCGGACGCGCGCGGGCCCAGGGTTCCTGCTTTCACGGGATCGGGCTTATCATCCAGAGAGTGCGTGCGCTTGGTCGCAGAAGCGATCGGCATGCTGGAGAACTGCGTGTGTTCAGATCCCCGTCCTTGGGACGTGTTTTAGTAAACTACAACGAGGCCGGCGGAGCACTCACGGCTTCGGCGGTCGAGGTTGACAAACACGGTAGGTGGGAAGAAAGACGAGGATGTACGCCGTTCTTCCCGATATTTTGAGCTAAGCACACTGAAGGGACCGATGAGAGTAAAATTCGCTGATTTTGGATTCAAGGGGGCGCAGACCTAAAAAAGAGCTCGAGACACGAGAAAGCGGCGCAAAAGCGGCAAAATAGTTATACTGGATTTCTACTGTATACAGCGGAAGTTCTAGCGAAAATAGCACACCTTGCCTAGGCAGAGAGCACACACGCGCGCAAAGACTTGCGCGCGCATCGCCAAGCGTACGCTGCTAGGAGCAGGCCAAGTGCAACTGACAATACGCGTGGCGGGTGCTTCAGAAGGCCCATGAAAAACGTGTGCCGCATATCGGCGACACTGAGAAAAAAATGGGCGGTTACCGAGCACTATGGGAACGTGAACCAGGGAAGGCAAACATCAGCCAAGACATCACGCGGCAGCGAGTTTATTCCACAATGAGCGCTGATTGGGACGTCCCTTCCCCGCATCCGCGGTTACGCAGGACGACGTCGAGACTTACTTCTTATTCTTGCTCGTCTTAAGAGACGTGCTAAGAAGCGTCTTCAACTCCTCGTTCTCAATCTTTTTGGCGTTCTCGAGGTCCGGCTTGGCTGGCGACGCGAGCTTAAGCACACCGCTCGAGGTGATGGCAAACGTGGTAAAGAGCTGAACGACAGGCTTGCCATCGCGCTCGTAGAAGACCTCGTAGGCGCTGACGAGACCGTGATCGAGGGGCTCCTTCAGGGCGAGGCGTGAGCGGCGCTGGTCCTCGAGGATCTTGACGTTGAACGGGAAGTTGCCGGCCTTCTTCTGGACTTCAGAGATTGCGAGACGCGAGGAGCGCAGCTTGAGCTGGTACGTGAGGTCGCCCTTGCGGAAGATGTTTGTCGGCGTCTTCTTCTGCTTCGTCTTGCCCGACGCACCCGCTGCGGCGATGACGATGTCGAGACCGTAGACCTCGTTCTCCTCGAACTTCTGGGACTCGAACGACTTGCGTTGGGCCTCGCTCGGGTTGAGGATGATGCGCTTCTTGCCGCAGACGCTGTTCTGGACGTGCTGCAGCGAGAGCATGCCCTCGATGGCCTTGACGCCGAACTCGGCAGTGACCTGCTCGACGACGCGCGTGACGTCGAGGTTGCGGGCGCCCGGGCGCGCCGTGCGCAGCGCGGCCTCGGTCGCGTAGTAGGCGGCCGCGAGCGCGTCACGCACCTCCTGCGACGCCTCCTGCTCGCCACCGACGACGACAGTGTCGCTGACCACGGCGGCGAATCCGTCTATTTGCGCGCCGACCTCGATCTTCGCGACCTGCCCCGCGGCCAGGGTGACGTCGTCGTCGCCCTCGACCGGGCTGAAGTGCGCGACGCAGTCGTCAACGCTGACTGACGTCGGGAACGCGATGCCCTTCGGCACGTTCTTCTTGTTGTTGTACACCTTGCCGGTCTCGGCCTCGAGCAGCTCGTCGCCCTTGTTCGTGAGCTCGAGCACGCTGGCGCCGGGGACGGCAAGCGTCTTCAGCTCCGCGAGCACGCGCTGCGCGATGTCGCCGGCGGTCTTGTACTTCGACACGACGCCGGGGTTCGCGACCGTGATATCGACTTTTTCAGCAGCTGACATGGTGGAAAATCAGCTTAGTGCACGCGCTGGGCGCGCCAGCAGTAGTGCCAACAACCTTCTGTCATCATATGCACTCAGTTACTTAAGCGGGTCCTGCAGCGTGCAGCCCCAACTGCGACGACAGCGCGCGACGCCAGTGGTGTCAGAGCCGTGGAGGATGATGGTTTACGACGGAATGCGGCTCGTAAGAGCACTGTCTACAGTGTGCGCAAAGGTGCGAGCGCTTGAGCTTGCCGCGTAAGCGGCGCCGGTCGTGACTGGCTGCAGTCAGGGCAAGTCAGGACAAGGCTGCATTCCAGGGCCGCTTCCGGCCTGGTCATGAACTTCTCGCCGCAAAACTGCAGCTGCTGTAGGCCGGACGGCTCCTAGGGGTGCGCGTCGCGCGCTGAGCGGCGTACACAGAACCCTCGCCTCGCGCGCGCGCTGACTTACCAAGAGTCATGAAACGGCTGGCAAAGATCCCCACGAGCGGGTTCTACCCCAAGCAGTTCCGCGTCGGCGCGCTGCACGCGGGCATCAAGAAGAACGGCGGCCTCGACCTGGCGGCTGTGCAGAGTGCAGCGCCGTGCACGGCGGCCGGGATGTTCACCTCGAACGTGTTCAAGGCGGCGCCCGTGCAGGCGGACCAGGCGAGCCTGCGCGCAAGCGAGGGCCGCGGGTACACGTCCGTGCTCGTGAACAGTGGGTGCGCGAACGCGGTGACCGGGCAGCAAGGGCTGCGCGCGGCCGCGCGCATGAACGAGGCCGCGTCGGCGCGCAGCGGCGGCCGCAGCCTGTGCATGAGCACCGGCGTCATAGGGCAGCCGCTACCGATCGAGAAGATCGAGGCGGCCGTTCCTCAGCTGTTCGACTCGCTCGGCTCGACCCATGACTCGTGGATGCAGCTCGCGAAGGGGATCATGACCACGGACACGTTCCCCAAGCTGAGCTCGGCGCAGTTCACGGCAAACGGGCGCACATACAGCGTCGCCGGCGTTGCAAAGGGCGCCGGCATGATCAGTCCCAACATGGCGACGCTCCTGGGCGTTGTGTGCACGGACGCGCCGGTCGAGCCGGCCGCGCTGCACGCTGCGCTGCAGACGAGCGTGCAGCGCAGTTTCAACGCGATCAGCATCGACGGCGACATGTCCACGAACGACACGATTCTGGCGCTCGCGAACGGTGCGCAGGGCGGCCCTGCGATCGCGCGCGAGCAGCCCGCGTTTGGCGAGCTCGAGGCCGCCGTCGCCGGCGTCTGCGGCGAGCTCGCGCGGTTGGTCGTGCGCGACGGCGAGGGCGCGACGAAGTTCGTGACCCTGGACGTCGTGGGCGCGGCGTCCGACGCGTCGGCGCGGCGTATCGCCAAGACGGTCGCCGACAGCGCGCTCGTGAAGACGGCGCTATTCGGCCAAGATGCGAACTGGGGGCGCGTGCTGTGCGCCGTCGGGTACTCGGGCGAGCCCGTGGAACCCGCGCAGACGTCGGTCTCGTTCGTGCCCACGGACGGCTCCGCCGCGCTGCCGTTGCTCGTGCGTGGCGAGCCGCAGGCCGTCGACGAGGCGCGTGCGGCGCAGATCCTCGCGCTGCCAGACCTGCACGTGCGCATCGAGCTCGGCTCCGGGCCCGGCGCGGCCACGTTCTGGACGTGCGACCTGAGCCACGAGTACGTCACGATCAACGGCGACTACCGCTCGTAGCGCAGCCGGCCAATTGCACGCCAACGTGCCGGCACACCGTATGCGCACCTATACATGCGGTGTGCGTGGCTGGCCGCGAGCTAGCCGCGAGCTAGCTCGCACCGCGGACAGGGCACTGACCCAGGATGCCAGAAGCGTGCACGCAGGTATATACTAATAATGACGTCCAGCTTGCTGCGCGTGCTGCACCTTGTTAGCGCGCGGCCGTTGCGCGCGCGCAGATACCTGTATGTATATGTATATAATGTACCTGGCGCGCGCTCGAGGCTGCCATTACTCAGCAAAATTACGGAGGAGTCGCGGGAGATGCTGCTGAACGGCGCGTTCGCGCTGGCGGAGCTCGATGATTTCGAGAGCCGCCGGCGCGAGCGGGACATGCCGTTCACGCGCGAGGAGGCGCGCACGCTGGATGCGGTGCGGCGCGACGCGGTGCAGGCGAGCATCAAGCAGCGCGACGACGACATCTTCGGCGAGTTCGAGCGGCGGCGGCAGGTCGAGCTCGAGTACCTGTACCAAGTGCGCGGGATCCGACAGGCGCGTGCGTCGGCGGTATTTCGCGAGGGCTACGCCGGGTACGGAAATGGGTGGACTGGCTCAAAGATCCGGCTGCTGTACCCGCTCGACCGAAAGCGCGCCGGGCGCGAGGCGCGAGAGATGCTCCTCCCGATCAACAAAGTGCGCGCAACGAGTGCGCTCACCGAGCAGCTCGTGCCGCTGCGCATTAACCTGACTACCGATAAGCACCGCCTCAAGGATCGCATCATGTGGAACGCCGACGACACGACTGTGCCGCTCGAGCTGTTCGTCGAGAACGTGCTGGACGACTATGGCATCCCCGTCGCGATGACGCCTCACGTCGTGCAGTCGCTGCACGAGCAGATCGCATCGCACATGCCGCACATCTATCCGACGCCTGCGAAGGAGGCCGAGCGCGCTATCAAGCAGGAGCCTCGCGACGAAAAGCTCGAAAAGCCGGAGTCGCCGTTCGCAGACGCCGATGAGGGCGCGCCGGTTTCGATCTCGCTGCTGCCCACGTCCGTCGACCGCTACGACCCAGTGACCGTGGAACCCGAGGCCCCGCGCACGGGCGAGATGCCGCCGGAAACGGTCGTGCCGGCTGTGCCCGTTCCAGTCGCGTCCGCGGCACTCGTGGCACCCGCTCCCGCAACGTCCGTGCCGGCCCGCGAGGAGCCCAGCGAGCAGGCTGCGACGCCCAGCATTGCCCCTGTCACCGCGGCCACGGATGCGTCGGCAGGCTCATCCACGGGCACCACTGCCGCGGCAGCCGCCGACGTTCCTGCTGGCGCACCTAAGGACGAAACAGACAAGGCACCATCGAGTGCAGCGGACATTGCACCTCCTGACGGGCCCACCGGCGCTCAGACCGGCGCCGAGGCCGATGCTGTTGCGCCGGTGCCGGGGCCTGCGTCGGCGCCGAGCCTCGCCGAGCTGGTTGCGCAGTCGCAGTATGACGAGGACATGCGCATCACCATCAAGCTGAATCTGACGATCGGGCACCACCAGCTGCTGGACCAGTTCGAGTGGGACATCAACAACCCCCAGAACGACCCTGAGATGTTTGGCGTCGTGCTAGCGAACGAGCTGGCGCTGCCGATGGAGTTCGGCCCCGCCGTCGCGCACACGATCCGCGAGCAGTGCCAGGCGTTTACGAAATCGCTCTTCCGCAGCGGTTACCAATTTGACGGCAAGCCGCCTTACGATCAGGCGCTGCAGAACGAGCTGAGCCCGCCAGTGAGCGCGAGCACGTTCCTGCGGCGTCCCGACATGCTTGCGAAGTACTCGCCGGCGCTCGAGGAGGCCAAGATCTCGCGCCTGACGATCCACACGCACGAGCAGGACCAGGAGCGCCGCGAGCTGCGCAGCCGGCGGCGCCAGGGTCGCACGTCGCGGCGCAACATGACTGTCGACGCGCGTAACGCCGCAGCCGCGGCGCCCTCGGACGCCGTCTTCTTCCCGCACGAGATCAAGGGGCCCGACTTCTGCACGCCGGTATACTCGAACCTGCTCCCGGGCGGGCTCGACCGCAACCTCGACATCCTGCACATGACGCTCTACCATGCCGACGATGGCTACGGCGGCGACCGTCCGGACCTCGTGTACAACTTCCATAAGCTGCGCCGCGAGCGCGGCGTGCCCTCGGCCTCGCTGTTCGACCGCTCGCTCGTGCCCAAGGACCGCGCGAGCTGGATCGTGAAGCTGAAGCTCCCCCAGGGCCACGACATCCTCGCGCGCCACTCCTAGAAGGTGCTCGGGGCAGTCGTCGCAGGGGAGGGGAGCGGACGCGTGCGCGGCACTGATACCTGCGTTCGGTGCCCGCGCGACTCTGCACCGATACAATGCAGCCCTGTTCAGGGGCGCCCTCGCGCCTTGGGTTTCAAGGACTTAGGTCCACGCGTGCATATGTACAGGCATACTCACGCCCGCGCCAGACACCGCACCAGATGTCGCGCGTTCCGCGTGCCCGGATGTGCCGCGCCCGCGCCAGTCCCAACGCCGTGGTGCAGCGCGAACTGCTGGCAGGGCCTTGCCTGCGCCACATAGTCTCCACAAATACACACGCAATATGCTATGATCTATAATACGCTACTGGACACGCGGCCTCTGCCGCGGTCTGCAGCCGCGGCCCGACAAGCACGGCGAGGCCCGCAAGGCCCGCCGGGCGGTGCGCGTGGCGCCATGCGCGCTCGGCGCGCCTAGATGAGGAGCCACGACGAGCCCGCGATGATGAACAACACAACGAAGGCCGTGAGCACACTGGCGCCCGCGACGTCGCCGTTGTCGAGGTTGAGTGTCTGCGCCTCGACCTGCGAGCTGTTCATGCCGGCCTCGCCGCCCCAGCCGTAGACAGTGCCACTGGAACTCGAGTTCGAGGACGAGCTGCTGTTCGAGCTGTCGCTCGAGTTGGAGGACGAGCTTGTCGAGGAGTAGATCTCGGGCAGGTCCGCGGCGGTGTACGCGCCGGCAAACTTGTCGTAGAGCAGCGTGTTGAACGCGTCGAGCGCGCAGATCTGCTCGCCAAGGCCGTACCACCCGTCCCAGCCCTGGTGCAGCCACGAGAGCCCGCACGTCACGCCGTCGGTACCTCCCGAGCAGGACCACGACGCGGCCTGCGCGGTGATCGTGACGTAGTCAAAGAAGAGGTCGCGCAGCGCGGGCACCACCTGCATACTGATGCCAAGGAATCGCAGCATGATGCCCTTGAACACACGCTGGTCGTTCGAGCACGACACTATCGACTCGTCCGCAGTCATGCACGACGGCTCGTACAGAATCTTACTTCCCGGGAAGTACGTGCTGTTGTCAGAGCCGAACAGCAGCGTCGCGCGGCTCCACAGCATGTCTATGCGGTCGAGCCACACCTGGTCGCCGGTATACGCATACAGGTACGCGCACCCGCTGATCATCAGCCCTTGATCATAGGTCCACTCGGCGGTGGTGATGTCTGTGCAGTTCTTCTCGGTATGTGCGCCGTCGTACACGCGCATGTACATCTGGCTGTAGTTCGTCGCAGTAGGGTTCGCGGGGCTCAGCAGCTTCACACTGAGCGCCCACTCCCACACCTTCTCGCTCCAATCCACGTACGTTGCGTTGTTCGTGAACCGCGCCAGGCGTGCCGCAAGGTGGAACAGCACGCCGTTCGACACCATGTTCTTGTAGTCGTACCCCGCGTTCCACGTATAAATCTGCCACTTCAGCCCGCCGCCGCACTCGCTCGTGTCCCAGCGGGCCGCAATCTTGTTGAACGTCGCCTGCGCGAAGTACAGCCAGGGTGGGTACCCAGAGTCGGGAAGCGTAAAATTCTTCTCGGCCGCGTTCATGGCAGTGATGCCCCAGAACCCCTGATCGTCGTTTCCTTCAACGCTTGTCTGGTTCGCGGTCATAAAATCCCAGTTCGTGCCAGACTGGAACTGGATCGCCTCCTTAATCCAGTTGTTGTAAGTGTCGTTCCCGGACACCACGGACCAGTCAATCATCGCGCTCCACGCGACACCGGCCTCCCACCAGTAGTACGGCTGCTGGAACATGCCGGGCGTCGCGCCGGAGACGTTGTGGATCCAGGGGCAGTATACCAGCAGTCCGACAATCACCGTGTTCTGCGCCTCAAGGATGCTCGTTTCGTTGTCGGGATACATGGTCAGGCACGCTACGCACGCACTGAGCGCTAGCAGTGTCGTCAGCAACTTCATTCTAGGTCTGCCTCGCGACTCGTTAGCCTCCTGGTCGACGACGTCTGCAATCCGCTCGCAGAACCTGTACAGGGTAAGGGTTGTACAGCCTCAACGCTTTTCACGTCGGCAACGCGCTCGCAGGGAGACAGAAGGGGCGGAGCGCGTCACAGATACAGGACGGCTGCCGGCACGAGTTTACATACACTCAAACGCGACGTACCAAATGTTCAGATATTTCTAACAGCCACGACGTGACGGAGGCGTCACTATGCAAGCTGAGGCGCGCGCTAGTTGCCTCTCTCCCTGGGTGGCTTACGCATTCACTCCGACGCGAGTATGCGCTTGCACTCGCCACTCATTTTCTTGTTTGTCCGGAAATCTTCGCTTTAATCCCGCGGAATTGATTATCGCTACTGTGACTGCTGGGCGAACACCGCGTGCTCGTACCAGTACGCAGCCGCTCGTAAAATGTATTTTTGGTACCGGCACACGTGCCCGCCGCCGCCGTGTTTATTCTGCGGCTACCCCGCCTTGGAATCCTGAGGCTGGTGTATGCCTTATTTTAGCCTTTCGCCGGGCATTATTATCTCTGACGGCTTTTTTAGTGCCAAAAATCTGTGTGCTGCGGCCTCGAGTTTGGGTTGAATTCACGAGATGCGTGCTGAACGTTCAAAAAAGACATGCAGAGTTCATAAATGGCGCCCAAATGGCGCAATTCTATAACATTGCACTTCAGGTTTGTTTTTCATCGCCCTGAACTTCTGCTCTTCTGTCACGAAAAGGTACCGGAATCATACGCACCAGTCGCGCTTCTCTGATTCACGAGATAGCGACAGAACCCTGTAGTCATCGTTTTTAGGCTCTTACTCGGTTTTATATTTTTGGATCCTCTGTCGTCAGAGTCTGCGAGCCATACACGTACCCTTCGTTGCGCGAGATTGATATTTGTCGAATTCCCTCCTAGAAATCTGGTTTAGCGGCTGGTAAAAGTACCCAATTGCGGCAATTAAGAGCTCAACCATTTAACCCTTGCCTCATCCGATTGGAAGCGAAAAAATCTCTGCAGACGAGGTTGAGAGGGCGGGATTGAACAGATTCGGCTTGATACAATGAATACATGCGCTTAGGGCTTTAAATGAGGATTTTGGGCTGGTTTCTGAGGAAGTCCACCTCCCCCAGCAACACGCAGCCTATTTGGGCGAGCCAGGAGTTGTGAGTAGGGTAGGGCTGCCGGGAGTTTACTCATCAGCTGAGCAGCTGCCTCCACGGGGATAATCTCGCTTCTGAACGATAAGTGCAACCTGGATGCGCACTGCACCCTTGTATGTACTATCGATGTGGGATGAAATATCTCAAGCTTCAGCTCGCAGAGGCCGGGACTTTGGCTCCATGGCTGGCTTCGCCAAGTGCTATGACAAGGGAGTATTTGAGTTCCTGATCGGAAAGCTCGTATCGGAAACAGCCGGATTCCCGGTCTCTATGTATGGACTATTCGGCCTCTGGGCACTACAGGTCTTCCTAGCATATTCTGTAGCTCGCTTGTTTGTCATTGGACGCCTTCTCCCAGCTATTCATAAATCCCAGCCCTGGCTGTGAGGACGCTGGGCATGGTGGGCAGGTACCATTGTTGAGCTGCAGTGTATATATATATAGGACGTGTAAGCCCGGCTTCGCGTTTGCAAGAAAAAACAGCACTCAGGATGACTGTCACAAGTCTAGATGGTTTCACTAACGCGCCGGCATCAGTATACAGGCCAACCCCGCCCACGGGGAAGAGCAAACGTTTCGATATGACAAGCGACGGTAGCAGTGCGGTGAGCCTGAGCCCCCCGACTGAGGACTCCGGGTTCGTGCCGCCTATACTTAACTCCCTTTACACGCGCCGTCCTGCGGGGCACCCCGACAGCATTGCCGTAGCCGGCGGTGCGTACGTCAAGAGTCCTATTATCACTAGCTATGACGGGCTGATAACGATTATTCGTGGGTGTGACATCCCGTTGGCGTTGGAGCTCCAGGAGTCCGGGCTTAACCTCTAATCTGTGGCCGGGTTTTAATGACGTTACGCAGGGTATATACCCATTGCATGTTGAGTGCTGCTCGTCGCGCAGCTCGCCCAAGGCGCCCGACCCGCCTCTAATGAGGGTGCCAGAGGCTGTCAATTGCTGCCAGGGGAGCAGGAGCTCTCGCTATTCCCCGATTGCGGAGACTAGAGAAATAGACCACGGGATTGTTGACCTCTACTTTCTTATAAACTAGAAAAGTAGATTGTATTTAGTTTGACTCCAGAGAGTATTATCATGGGCGCTGAAGTGTCAATTGGAAACACGCTAAGCATTTCTTTGCGCTCACTGCACCCTTGCGTCTCCATCACAATTAAATAGCGCATCTAAAATAAATGATCCGAGCGTCTTGTCGGTGGCGGATGCCAATGCACCTTACACGTGACGATTATGCACGTTGATTATGTTATAGTCGCGCGTCTAATGCCGAGCCGAGCCTCATGACTATTGAAGCCTGGGAGCGCGAAGCCTCCAGCGCCGCCGGAGCAGCGACTGGCGGTGATAGTGAAACTTCCGTATTTTGTATGGAAGAAGCATTTGGTGAGTCCCCTGACGATGTTCCTGGGATCTCGGAATCTCCGACCGCTGATCTTATTTCCGCGGAAGCGTCCCCCCAGGCCGAGCCGGCAGCCGCGGCAGACTCCGCAGAATTCGGTGTCAATGACTTACAAGCGCACCTCTCAAATGCAGGCCCAGAACTACTATCTGCCTCTGCGGTGATTCCAACCGGGGAGGTAAAGCCGCATAATAACCTCCCTACTTCGGACAAGGAGTGCCACCCAGGAAAGGAGCTCCTATGTGAAATTACCGAGGAGATCAAACAGTTGCGTCCAGAGTCCGCGGCACCGTCCGCAGTGGCTGAGGCAGACTCGGTGGTTAATTCCGAAACAACTTTGGAGGTAGGGTCTACTGCCGCAGAAACTGAGCTTAAAAAAGAGACCCTCGCAGCTGATCGCAATCTAGAATCGTCGCTGGAAACCGAGTCAAGACCTCAGCCTCATACGCCTGGTGTTGCGAACGGGCGTACTTCGACATTAGTATCCGCCAATACGTTTCCGGGTTTGACAGCGCTACCTCCAGTGATGGCAGAATCGGATAACAACGTAGAGTGCCCGGTTTCTGCTAACGAAGGCCTCGACGAGCCGGTGGGTTCCGAAGGAAGGTCCACGGGATCCCTCTCTGAGCAAAGTACGCCTGTGAAAGTCGTTGAAACCCCCAATATTGCGGTACCGGAAGATTCCATCTCCGGCAAGGACACAGCTGAGGATATTGTAGCCTCTGCTAAGGCTCGTCCAGAGGGAGAAAGATCGGCTGGACCGGTTAATCATGAAGCCGAGAACGCCGAACGTGAAGTATTGGCTGAAGAGCCTTGTGTGACGCAGCCCCGAGAGCCTGCAGAGATTGATTTCGAAGCCGTTAAAGAGGACACTAAAGCATCTGGAGGCTCAGAATGTGCCACACCTCGGGTAGACACTCCTGCGGAGCATGCGGGACTCGTGGCGCCTGTGAAACCTGCGGAACCTGCGGAACCTGCGAGACCTGCAGAACGTGGTGCGGAGCCTTCGGAGCTTTCGGACACTACGGAATCCGCCCCGAAATCGCCTTTGGGATCTACTGTGCAGCACGTGCTCTCGGATCCTGAAGAGCTCCGACACGAACCCGCAAAACCCAAAGACCTCCCCGAGTCTGCGGACCCTGTGGGACCCGTTGAAGAGACTGCGCCTGAATCGGTGGGCTACACTGGTGGTAGAGCTGAACCTGCCCGGACGGTGAAGCCCGTTGATGTCGCGGATGAACCTTGCAAGTCTGAGGAACTCGCCGAGCTCCCGGATGAATGCGCCTCTCCCGAAGAGAGCAGCGAGCCCAATTTGGACGATCCGAAACGTGTTTTCTTGTTCGTTTCCCTTGCTGGAGGTGTACGCGGGTTCATGAGCAAATACAATCGTGCAGTCACGATTCTGGAGTCGTATGACATCGCGTACACACCGGTAGAAGTCACCATGAACGACCGCGCCCGCAGGCTGTGGAAGTTCCAAGGGATCAATAAAAACAAGGTGCTGCCTGCGGTTTTCCGCGATGGCGAGCTAAAATGTGACTATCCGGCGCTGGTCGAGGCGAACGAGATCGAGGATGTTGAGGATGTTATTTTCGACGACTGAGCGCGCTACAACAGTCCGAGTGGCTTGGTATTCGTATAAGGCCCGCTCAGCCCAGCGCCGTCGGCAGGCTGCTGCGAACGTTAAATAGCCAGTATAGCGAGACAATTAGCCGACGGATGAATCAAAACCCCCCTTTTGAGAGGACTTCGAGTCTATAGAGGGAACGAAGGAGAGATTGCTGAGTTGCGCATGCGTTCTAGAGAGCCAAAATGAAAGGATGTCGTTTCTAAAATTTAAGTATGCTACAGAGAGATGCCCGCCGAGGGGAGGGGGAGCCACGGATATATGCGTTGGCCACCTGTGGGAGCAGCGTGGCCGCTTTCATACGACGATCCACACGCCGACGCCAATGAGCAGCGCCATGAGCACGGCGGTGATGACACCTGCGCCCGCCTTGTCCTTGCCCGTTACCGTAGATGTATCTTCCAGCAGCGAGGTGGAACCGGTGTCTACGCCTGCGTTGACGCTGCCGTTTGAGCTGCCTCCCGTAGACGCAGAATATGGCTTGGCCTTCGAGAGGACCTGTGTGTTGCTAAGCGCTGCGAGCGCACAGATCTGCTCGCCGAGGCCGTACGTGCCATCGTATGTGCTGTTCAGCCAGTTGAGACCACACGTATGACCGTCGTAACCGCCGGAGCACGAGCCTGCTGCAGCGGCCGCGCTGGCATTGATGTATGTCATGATGTCAGACTCTAGCGACGGCACCAGCACGGCAGTCTGTCCCAGAAATTGCATGAAGAGTCCCTTGAAGCAGCGCTGGTCGTTATTGCATTTGCCTGACGACTGGCACGCCTGCTCGTACGCGATGTCGCTCTCAAAGAAAGCGTTCTTGGCGCGGTTCCATACGTCCTGCACGCTAGTGAGCCACGTTGAGCTGCCATTGTAGAAATCGTAGAGGTAAGCCGAGCCGCTGATGACGAGCCCGAAATTGTAAGTCCACTCGATCTCGGTCCGCGTGGTGCAGTTCGAGGTCATCGTGGCGCCGTCCCACAGCCTCCACTGATCGCCGTCCTCGGTGAGAAGATCGATGCTGACCATCCAGTCAAAAATCTTCTCGGCCCAGTCCGCGTACGACGAGTTGCCTGTGTATCGCGCGAGCCGCGCCGCGAGGTTGAAGAAGCAGCCGTTGGAGACGACGTTCTTGTACGTGTAACCCGAGTTCCACGTGTAGATCTGCCACCGCAGTCCTCCGTTGCAGGAGCCCGTCTCCCAGCGCTCGACCATCTCGTTGAAAACAGCTTGCGCCGCGTATAGCCACCCGTGCCCACTATCGGGGTTCGTGAAGTTGCGCTCAGCGGCGGTCATCACCGCGAGCGCCCAGAAGCCCTGGTCATCGTTACCTTCGGTCATACTCTGGTTCGCGGGCATGTAGTTGCCGTTAGTACCCATCTGGTTCACGAGCGCGGCCTTGATCATGTCGTTGTACGTCGTCTGCTCAGTCAAGTACTGCCAGTCCACGAGAATTCCCCACGCGACGCCGGCCTCCCACCAGTAGTAAGGCTCCTGAAATGTACCGATGGACCAACCGATGCGCGACGTCGAGTCGTTGTTGGCAGGCGGGTAGTAGTCGAGCAGCCCGGTTGTGATAAGCGAGGTAGCGTTTTGTACGCTACTCAGCTCGCTGGGAACCCATGAGACACCCAGCGCAGTTTTAAACAGGTATAGAAGGACAGGCGCGAGCATCGTCTTCTCGCTGGGGCTAAATCGATGGCGCGGCTCCTCTGCGACGCGGCAGGAAAAACAGGTGTCGCTGACAAGTGTGTTAGAAATAGGAAGCGCGTCTCTAGCTAGGGCGCGGAATCGGGGGGACCGGAATCCTCAACAAGTGACGTGTGGTGCAAGAGCGTGGATCGGCAGCTGTTTCACGTGTGCCGGCGCCGCGCAGCGGACCATAGACCAATGCGCCCCCTCCTATTAATAGCATACGCGACGCTGACAAACCGCGCGCGAGGCGCGGTCTACCGAATCATTCATGCAGGCGCCCTGACGCCCCCACCGATGCTTAATATCGAGCAGCGAGCCTACGACGAGTCGCGAGGCTGCTAGAATGTCGAGAAGATCCGCCAGATTTTGCGGCCTACACGATACTGATCCACCAGCGCGGTGCGGGTGTGTCTATAGGGCCGTGTGCGGCATGAGGATGACGGACGCATCGCTGCGTAGCGTGTCAATTGAGGCTAACTCAGATGTTCTGGCGAACTGGCATCATGCCTAATGTGGTGTGAAGTGTACGAAGGAAATGCGCGCGGCAGCGGTCTCCAAAATTGAATGCAGTGACGCACGACCCAGTGCGCATGAGCTCGCTGAAGGTGCAAGACTGTCTCTACAGACGCCGTCAAGGTCGGAACGAGATCGCGGCTGCAGACTTGACACGCGACACAGTTTTTCCTGGGTGGACCGCGCAGCGGTAAAAAGTTGCTAGCTACTGGAAATGTTCCAGGAACCCGCGCGCACGTCTCAGTACGACCCTGCCTGGTGGTCAGACAGGGCTGCGCGCGCACTCGCCATCCCCATTTGGGTAGTCGGTTACATCATCAGCTCCCGAGGTCCACGTCGGCAACGAAAGATGAGCCAGCGCGTGCAAGACCACGCCGTTAACGCGGTGACGAAGTCGCTATTGAAGCGGATCTCGTCATCTTTTTCTCAGGACTTCAAAAGCCGCAATTGGAGTGTGTACGGCCAGTGGCTCGGCGTGTGCTGCATCCCGCTGTGCATTGCGCTGGGCGTGGTGAACCTGCTACACCTAAGTCTTGTGGTCATTTTTAGTGTGATTGCACTGGTCCAGTCGTTGCTCGTGCTATTCCTCGAGATCCCATTCCTGCTGAGAATATGCCCGGTCACCGATCGGTTCACGTCCTTCGTACGCACTTTCCGCCAGAACCTGCCGCGTGCCGGCTTCTACATTATCATGGCGGGTATTCAGTACGGAAGCATCGGCATCAAGGCGACTTCGCTGATTGCATGCGCGGCTCTGTTCACGATAACGTCCTTCAGCTACTTCATGGCGTTCCTCACCAAGCAGCAGTTCGTGGAGTCTGCCGCTTTTGGCGGCGAGAGCGAGCGCGAGCTGCTTCCGTAGAAAATTATGTATGCACGGCGCTCGGACTTGCGAGTTGGGCGCCAGGTGTCAACCGTAAATACTGGTCCCTATCGACTGCGCGCACAGCAGGGGCAGCGACATCTAAGCTGCGAGGTGCCACCCAGAGCGGGAAGGTGTGAGTGTTTCTTTGGACCTAGAGTAGGACCGAGAAAAGCGCTCGTGCGATGCGCGCCGGAACGAGAGACGCTGTGGGGGCGGAAGCTTGGAAGTGATGCCTATTAAGGTTAACAGAAGAAATGTTCGAAGTTCATGTATACTAAATGTCTCTCTGCTGCAGCCGAGCTGCAGCAAGTTCAAGGGTCGTCGTCTAAGTCATGCCAAAATTTGCGCACCCGATTTGCGTCTCCGCGGCGCCTGGTTGATGTGGGCCTCGACGAGGCGGCGGATGTAGCCGTCTTTGCCGGACTTCTTGGCGTGCGTGAGGACATGTGCCTTCAGGTTGTCATTGCGGCTGAATTTGCGGCCGCACTCGGGAATGGGGCACGCAAATGGGCGCTCGTTAGTGTGCGTCTTCTTATGGCGCTTGAGATGCTCGATACGGCGGAACGCCTTGCTGCAGGTTTCGCACGTGAACGGCTTCTCGACGTCGACCAGTGGCTGCGGCTGGGGCGCGCCTTGCGACTTCGGCTTGCGCGCGGCGTCTGCACCGGCCTGCGCGTTCAACTCGTGCGCGTTAAGCTCGCGCTCGTGCTCGTGCTCGTGCTGCTCAGGCGAGCCTTGCTCACGGTGAACGTCGGGCATGTACGACGCGCAGCCGGAAGGGAGATGCTCCATCTCCGCGAGATTCACGGAGAAGCTACGTGGAGCGCGCGGTGTCGCGACACCGTCACCACCGGGCGAATACATGGATTCAGGGTAGGCGTGTGCGAACTCGTCGTACACGAATCCGGTCGGCGGCGCAGCGGCAATCGCTGCCGCCGATGCGGGCGAAAGCGACAGGTGCGGCGAGTTGGCGGGCGAGCGAGCGCTGGCAGGGTTGAGTCGTGCGCGGGGCGTGGCAGAGTTGAGCGCACCAATGCTGTCGATCGCGTCAAGCGGGCCCACGGCTTCTAGTTTGCCCAGCGACTCTCGTGTCTGCGGCGAGTGCGCCGGCTGCTTCGCGTAGCTAGGGACCCCTGCTGAGCACGGCGGTGTGATAAGCGAGACCGACGGCGACTCCGCAGCAAGCGTACGTAGAAATGCAGGAGGCTCGTAGAACGGATTGACGCCGCACGCTCCACTGGCCGCGTCATCGTCGTCGTCAGCAACAGGCGCCCGCGGCGTCGTCTGCGCGCTTCTGAAAACATCTAGGGTTTCTTTCCCCACCGTCGCGTCGAACGGCATGCGCAGCGTCGGCGTGATGGGCGTGCTCAGGGGTGTTTCCATGGGCGTACCCAGCGGCGACGGAAATGTGCGGTCCAGCAGATGCGGGTAGCCGACAGACGGCGTCGAGAAGCTGCGGCAGATTTGCCGATGCATAGGGCTGGCCGACTGCGGAGTGATTAGTTTCGGCGAGATGTACGACCCCGAACGACCGCGGCGCTCACGCAGCGGCGTTTCTGGACTCGCACCATGGCGCAGCTTCTCGCTGTGGGGCGTGCCATACGGCCACTGGGTGAAACCAAGGTACGGATCTTGCTCGTCGTAGGCGTGCAAAGAGGATGCGGACTCTGATATGCTGCGGCGCATCTTGATGCTGCCAGATGTGCCGATGTGATTAAATGATGAGTCTCCGCTTTGGGACATATGATGAGGGATTTAGTTGCAATATTTTTCTCCTTGAGCTTAGGGAAAAGCACTGCGCGGCAGCGGGGCTGGGTATCTCAACACGGCGTACTGGGTATTTGCTTTCAAAAAATGAAAGCAGGATCTTTTTATGGCTTTGCCAACGCTAGGATAGGCAAACGCGCTTATAGGATCTCGATCTTCTCCTTGCCGGGGGTATCTTTATTTTCAGATAGCAAATCAAGGAAGGGGGTATCCACGAGTTCCTTGAGCCGTTATTACTGTTTGCAGGGTGTTGTTCGTAGAGCGGAGTGTTCTGCGAATCAGTCTCGACTTACGAAAACGAGGTGATTTACTAGCGGCGGGGCGGGGTGATCGGCGCAGGACTTATATATGAGATAATTTGTATGTGCTATTTGGTTACAAATCCCGTACGCGTTTAATGACTGTCTCAATTGCCTTTGGGCTGCATAGACGCGTCGAACCACGCAGTAGATGTTAGGGTTGATTTGTACGCGACGACGGCGCAAGGATGACCGAACGCTTCGGCTCATATCGCGCAGTTCGTACCCTGGTCAATATGGACCGGCCCAGCGCGGCAGACTCCGCCGTGGCCAAGGTGCACGGGGATTCCAGAAGAAGTCCGTCGTTTTATTACATACTTAGAAGCCGCACAGCGTAGACGGCGCATACATTTTTTGCATATCATTTCTTAAGCCTATACTTCTTCTCGGCTTGGCCAGTCGCTTCTTCTCTGAGACAAGACATATTTATCATCAGCGCGTTCAGTGATTAAGCGCCTCGTTGTATGTGGGCGCGGCCGCTATTTATAACATCGTGCCAGCGAACGTTGACGTTGATGAGGTATACAGTCAAGCGTCACGTTTATATTCATGGGTTCTTCGGCATGCAAATAATAGAACGTGGTGGCTATTATAGAGTAGCTGCTGGGAGCACTTCGTAGTATTTTTTGGCTCGCGGCGTCACTGTTGCACACGTCTTACTGTCAGCACGCGAGTTCAGCCCTCCCTCCTCTCCCCCACATACGCGTCCAGGCAATCAGTTTAATTGTAAGCCCATCCAATACTACCCTAGCCCAACTTTCTCGGTGCGCTAGTGCATTTTTTGTCCTGAGCGAAAAAAAGCGCCACATTCATAGTCCACCTCACAACTAGTAAGGTATACATGTGAGAGTGGTCCTTACCGTTGCTTCGTTTTAATTGCAATCAAGCAAATGCTATCTATCCTAAGTATGTCTCGCTGAGCACATGTGCTTAGATTGAAGGACAGCGCGTGGAGCGTCAACCTAACCCGATGACCAGCGCGAACGATCGTTTTTGTTAGTAATAAAAATACGCAGCGGGATTTAATTATCGCTGCAGAGCACGATAAGTCGTCATGATGTATAGCTCTAGACATTATTTTTTTGCTACGCAGAGAAGCTACGCGTGAATAAGAGGAGAGAGAGTGCTTCTAACCTTGCTATTTGAGCTTCTGCCCTCTTTATCAGCGTCCTTTGCTACCCGGATTCCGAGGGCGACCTGGTGTTGGTGATCGCACGCATCTGCCCGGCCGACTCGGCAGCACCATTACCAGCCCCTGCTGATAGTGCGAGTAGCTTTTTCCGGCAGTATATACTTGTTCGCTTGATCATGGGGACTACGTGCCTCAAATAATTCTTGACTCTCCTTAGTGAGAGGCCCGCTGGCGTGCAGACGCTGCGGTCGGTCGTCGCTGGTGAACCGCGCTTGACTTGCTTTTAGCTAAAGGAGTTGTCTATATGCAATCTGTACGCGCGGATACTGGGGGAGATCTAAGGATTCTCGGCCACAAACTTCACACCTTTCTCGATGTTCTTCTTCAGCCCGTCCAAGGCAACACCAAGAAGTTCACTCTCCTTGGCGCTAATTTCCCCAATAGGATGAATGGTTTGGACACCCTCTTTGCCCAGAGTCACAGGAGAGCTAAAGAAAGAGACGCCCTTGTCTGCGTAAAGAGGCGACTGCACGAACGTGTTTTCGGTGACAGTCTCGCCGTTGAGACCCTTTACAAGTGCAGCCGTGAAGCGGCTTCCAGCGAAGGCCATCGAAAGAGTAGCCGAGCCGGCGCCTGCCTTGGCCTTGACGACCTCGTCTCCGCCAAACTGAATGCGGTTAATAAGGTGATCATAAGCCTCACCGGAGATATCCGGATGTTGGCTCTGACTGATCAACGGAACGATGGTTGTTCCAGAGTGACCACCGACAACCGAGACGAACTCATCGGCCGGGTTGGTATTCGCTTCTTCAGAGATGAAACGAGATGCCCGAACCAAGTCAAGCGTTGTCACGCCAAACAGTCGGCGCGGGTCGTAGACGTTGGCCCTTTTCAGGGTCTCAGCAACAATGGGCACCGTCGAGTTAACCGGGTTGGAAATAACTGCAATGAGCGCTTTGGGACTGACCTTACCAATTGCTTTGGCAAGATCCCTGACGATCGAAGCGTTTGTGTTGAAGAGATCGTCACGACTCATACCTGGCTTGCGGGGAACCCCAGCGGGGATGACGACAACGTCGGTGCCCTCCAAGGACTTCTCGAGGCCGCCCGCCTCAGCCGCAAACCCAGTCACGATGGACTTGGTGTTAACGTGAGAGATGTCGGCAGCAACACCAGGTGCGCCCCGCAAATCGTAGAGATTCAGGGCAGTGATTTCGGGATTGCTCTTCAGCAATAACGAGAGCGGCTGGCCAATACCACCCGCAGCACCTATAACAGTGACTCTAGACAGCGCAGCAGCCGATGTCGAGAACAGTCGCGAGGGGGATCCGGATTTGGAAAATGAGTTCAACATTAAGCCAATTAAACAAAAGCGCTTGGACCAGTAGATGACTATTTCGATCTATTTATACGTTGTGACGCATAACCGTTACGTGATAATACTAGTGTTAAGCCCGTTGCGGCAGGTCCTCGCCCCGCGTGATGCGTCATGTGACGTCACGAAAGTAATCCATATTGGACCTACGTGCCATGAATCTTAGCTCACTGACTTTGAGGAGTTTCAGACATTTGCATCAAAGCTAAAGTGAACTAAAATCCGTGAGGAGAAGTGAATATCATTGCTGTGCGTTATGCTACATGGTCTAGTTCTTGGTGGCGGGTGTAGTGGTGGCAGTCGCGGGTTCTGATGGACAGTTCAGGCCAAGGGATAGCTGCAACATATATAGAATCGAATTGCGAACGTGCGTTGTAGCCACGAAACCTGCTCTCCGGCGATGGCAACGGCTGCCGGTGACCTCAAAGAATCTGAAGCAGGGCTTAGCCAGGACAGGCTTCTGTATTAGGTGCGTACACAGCCTCTAATTTAGGGATCGTGCAATTCAGCAGCAGGCCTGGTCTTAAGAAGGTAGAAGGCATGAATGGAGGCGGGTATCCAGAGAAAACACCACAGTCCAAAGTTCAGGGCTACCTCGGAGCCTGGACCCAGATGTAGGTAAACCGCTAAGGGAGGTAAGAAGATACAGCAGATAGCATCCAAGAATCTCATTGTTATGATAATTTCGATGAGCTACCTTCCCGGCAGACAATTTATAGCGTACCACCAGGGGTTGAATATTTAACGAACCCTAACCCACTTACTATATTGGGAAACTGTTATGCATACCCTTAATGTGACATGTCAGGGCCCGTTCTTATCTGCTGAAGGATACTGGGTAGCTCCTCCATGAGCATGAAATAGGAAGTATAGTTCACAAATTTCGAGTATCCGTGCTATCACCAACATGCCTGGAGTGGGGTAGCCACCGTCAGCATTATTCCACCAGCTACCGGGGCGCACAAATAAATCCAAAGAGATTATCTGACACTTGAACACCAGGGTGGGCAATGATCGGAAGCGATGAAGGCCTCGGACGACGGATCCGAAAATAGGAACAAATGAGCCTTCCTGCCTCTCGGGTCTACCTATGGCGTATCACACACTACATGCAATGGTCTATTAAACAATTCAGGGAGCTGTCTATCATCATCATTGAATCACGTGGGACGAATTTTACGTCTCGTGACGAAGTTGAGTACTGCCATATTACATAATCACAGACGTGTGGTTGCTTTCGATGACTGGCGGTTTTGGAGGTCTAAGCGAGACTATATACCGATTGCGCTGTAATATTTTGGACATGGCAAGTATCAGAGTCTAAAGGCCCGCCCAAGTGTGCCTGAAAACTGTGCCTCAGATGAGAAGTCTCGGTACGTACACGCTGTCCAATTTACGCGCCTTCCGCATATATTTAATGAGACTTCTTTGGTACGTTGCGCAGAGGTATTTTCAGCCCAACATGCTGCTCAGTTCTGTTACCGGTAGCAGCGACCAATTCACCTCCCTCTTTATGGCAAGGACTTCCACCACGCTACGTATCACAGATTGACAAGGCTGTTGGCCGATTAAGAGCAATAAGCCACAATACGTAGGAAACGCTGCTCCAAGCTGAGGCGATAGCCGGACTTACCTTTTTCGGGTTCACGAGCTCGCACGCATCAAGAATTGCAGTTCGACCAACCTCAACTAGTTCTTTTGATAGATGTAGACGGCGTGAATTATTGCTGGGATCCAGCCGAAGCAGCAGAGCAGGATGTTAAGCAGCAACTGGGTGCCGGCCCCGCACTTCATGAATACAGCGAGGGGCGGAAGCAGGAAACAAATAAGCACTTCAAGGATTTCCATTTTATTTTGTTTTGTTTTTGACTGATGAACAGCTGAGAATCTCGGGGAGCGCTTCAGCCTTTTTATAATTATGCAGTTGCTCTCAGTTGAGAAACCCTAAAATCTCAGCCGCATATACATTGTTCCTTGCGCAGCCTTATACGTGTCGACCGGAGCAATGCATGCTGTTTTAATAAGCGGATACCAGCGTGCCGCAAGAGTCGAGACTCACACCTCCGCACGCGTCCTCGGCTCCGCGCGCAAACTATGTAGGAAGCCTGCGATATCCATTATATGGCCCACCCCTAGCATTACAATGATGTACGATAGATAAAGCACACAGAGCCTAGTTACGGCAAGGTACATAAGCGCGGCGCGCATACACGGCAAACCCATGTAACACGATTCCTTTTGACGAGGTTGCGTATGTACCCCCCCGGGGTCGGCGCGGACCCCACGCTCGGAGACCATCCCGACAGCCACATCACACGAGCTTCTCGTCGAAACGAACAGCCGGATTGGACTCAATGAACGTAAGGTTCACCTTGTGGCCGAGCAGCTCGCGGATGTTGGAGACCGCGTACTTGATCATGGTTGGGCGCTCTAGAGAGAGGCCAAACCCGATCACGCGCATGTTTTCCGGCAGACCCATCGGAAGCAACATCTCTGGCCTGAAAAGACCGGAGTTGCCGATCTCGACCCACTTGCCCAGGCCGTTATGGTAACCGAAAATCTCGAGGGACGGCTCAGTGTACGGGTTGAAAGCGGGCTTGAAGCGGAGCTCGTCGACGCCCATCATCGAGAAGAACTTTTGCATGAAGCCGATCAGGTTGCCCAAGGTCAGATTATAGTCCGCAATGACGCCCTCGATTTGGTGGAACTCCGCGAGATGCGTCGCGTCAACGGCCTCGTTGCGGAAGACGCGGTCGATGGAGAAGTACCGCGCCGGTCTCGGGTCTTTGGCGAGATGGTACAGCATCTTCGTCGAGACTGCTGTGGTGTGGGTTCTTAGCACGAGCCTTCTCGTCTCCGCGACATCCCACTTGTAGCCGTACCCCCTCGAGCCGAACGCGCCGCCCTCGTGCGCGCTCTTGACCTTTTCGACATAGTCTTTATCCTCAGGCAGGCCGCCCTCGAGTGGCTCCTTAATGTAGAATGTGTCCTGTAGGTCGCGAGCCGGATGCTGCTGAGGCACGTAGAGGGCGTCGAAATTCCAGAACCCTGTGTCGACGTAGGGGTCCGTGGCCATCTCAGTGAATCCCATGTTAAGAAAGATCTCCCGGAACTCGGCGCGCACCTTGTTGAGTGGGTGCAGGCTGCCTGCGTTCGGGTTGGTACCCTCGGCGCGGAAGTTGTACTTCTTAAACTTCGCGTCCTTCCACGCGCCGCTTTGCAGCATCTCGACGGTAAGATCGGTCTCGTATTGCGGCACCACGAGCGCAAACTCGGCGCCCTTGCCGATCTTGAACCACCAAACCTTCGTCTTCGCGACAAGCTTTCGCTTCTTCAGCTCGTCCAGACTCTTCTGGTCCTCAAGCGAGCCCGTGGCGCTCACGATGGAGAGCTCTTCGGTGGTGGTGTCGGAGGGGCGCTCGGTAATCTTTGGAACAAGCTTATCGCCGTCCTTCGTGATCCAGCCGTTCTTGAACGCGCGCTGCTGGCCGATGCGCCCGCCGTTCCCGAAGAGCTTGGTAACGTCCTTGATGGCAAGCCCGTCGACAGCCGCAGCCACGGCGTCGAAGAGCCTAATCTCGTGCGAGCCGAGAGCCAATATCTCCTCTCCTTCCTGGGTCAGTGTCCACAGCTCGTGCTCGACCTGCTCGGCCGTGATCATGTCTTTATCGGCGAGACTTGCGACGGCAGACTGCACCTCGACGCTCGACACGTCAGGAAAAGCCTTCTGGCTGTTCTCGATCGTGCCGGTCTTGTCGAGCGTATGCAGGATCCGTTCTACCAACGACATCGGCTTGAGGATTGGAGTTGAGCAGGCCGGTCCGCGCGCATTACTGACTTTTCGTGCTTTGTGAGTCAGCGATGCGTCAACGCTGGCAGTATATCGTGGCGCTATGCGTACACGCTATGAGGAGCAGAGAGGTGTAGACAACGCAGTCGACGGCATGCTCTGTCCCGTACACTGGCGTAGAATGACCACACACGTGCAGGTAGTGGTGTGAGTGTAGGGTTGGTACACTTGCCGCTCACGACGCGCGTCGTTTAGCGCTGTGTATAGTCTGACGGTGTGGAAGATGGTGCAAGAAATGCGTATGTACTAATTGTGGGCTAATTGTGTGCCGGGAGCTCGTTACCGGGATGTGTGTCCGCATGTACCACCGCTTACGTGCAGGCTCAAGATCTTAACTTCAGTGTGCAGTCAAGCACAGCGCGGCTACACCCGACGGCCGGCGAAGCCGGCGCATTGCTAATTAATTACTCCCCCGAAGTCTCACTCGGACGCTGGCAATACACTAAGCCGGTGTTTGCGAGTCAGGTTTAATTCACGCGGGAATTGTATAACCGTGGTTTCTCATACTTTGATAGAGAGCAAGATTTGGACACTTATCGGCAGGCGACTCCGCTAACACGAGCAGGGCGAGCCGACATGCCGTCGGCAACGCTTAATTGGAGACGAGACTGCATACAGCCCGGCATGCCCAGCTCCAACAAGCGCGCCGTGACGAGTCGCGCACTCTAAATAACCGCAGACGTTGCAAACTACCCTGCGAACCCAAAAGTCGTCCGACCGCGGCGCTGAGGGCTGTCTCAACGACCTGCTGATGCCGCTGATAAGGTTAGTTTTTTAAGGTAGGCCTGACTATGAGGATGAGAAGGTTCATGCACGCGGGCTAGGGTCACCAACGCTCTTGGTTGCGTGCTTCGCAGTTTATTTAGAACGGTCGGTCCGGGACCACTTCGTGTTACAAACTTCCTGAGCTCTGGAGAGTAGCAGCTTGCACGCATGGGAATATTTTCGGGGTCGAAGCCGTACACGGCCGTCTCCACAGAGACGTCCGCAATCCTCAGCGAGGGTCCGGACAAGACGGCATCCACGTTCCTGAACCTCGTACAGCTCCTCCAGATGTCGGACACAAGCGTCGCCGAGTGCGGGCGTGTGATCCGCAAGGCACTCAAGCACGGCACGACCAGCGAGCAGCAGCATGCACTGGCGCTGCTCGAGTCGCTCGTGGACAACGGTGTGCGTACGCACGCGCTCGTCGTCACCTCCGGCGTCAGCGAGCAGCTGATTCTATTGGCGTCCACATACACTGCATCGAGGCGCGCGAGCCTCAGCAGCGGCGCGCGCGTGGCGCGCAACGCGCACCGACTGCTAAGCGCGTGGTCGCAGCGCAATGACCCGAATATCGCGCCCCTGTACGCCAAGGCTGGCTTCAAGGACAAGCACTCCAGCCTGTCGGCAAGGCATCTCTCGACCGAGCACCCCGACGGCGACCTCGACAGCAGCCTGTTCGCCAAGGACGGCAGCTCGGGCTCGCCTTTCGACGACCCCGAACCGATCCAGGACCTGTCGCTGGGCTCGCCGCGGCGCACATCGCGCAGACTCGACGACGACGATGCTTCTCGCAGCCGCAGCTCGGACTTGCCGCGCGACTCGCGGCGGCCGCCGCCGCGTCCGGACAGGCAACGACGGCACCGCTCGACGCATCCCGACGATGACCTTGACGACGACCTGTACTCGTCGTCCCGCTCTCGCACGCTGGAATCGGGCTCATCGGACGAGTTCAACGAGAGCCGCTCGAGTGTCGACAGCAAGCGACAGTCCTTCTCGTTCTTCAGGCGCTCGCGCCGCGCCGAGAAGCGACTGAGCAACGAGAGTAGTCCGAAGTCCGCGTCAATCGACGGCTCGAGCACGAACCTGCGCGCCGAGAGCATCACCAGTACCATCGCGACCGCACACAACACGGCAACGCGGCTCGTCAACGCGGTCATCATGGACGCCAGCTCCAAGGACGCGCATGCGTACTACAGGCAGGCCAAGCAGGTGCGCAAGCGCGTGCTTGACCTCATCAGCACTGGCGGCGCTGACACGCAGGAGTTTGTCGGCCAGCTGCTCGCCGCGAATGAGGAGCTCATTGGCGCGCTGCAGTCCTACGACGCGGTCATCGTGCACGGGGACAGCATCGAGGCCGCCAACGACCACGAGCAGCCGGACGTGCCGCTCGCCAGGACCACCCCCATCGAGCCGCTGCGCGCGCCGCCATCACCGCCGCGCGCGCGCGCCGCCGCTGAGGAGGCGAACCCGTTCGGCGACCAGCCGGAGGGCCAGCACTCGGTCCCGATCTACAACTAGATGCCCAAGCACTGCTCGGGGCGCTTAAGGCCGCCGGAAAGAAGAGGGCCCGCCAGTGGCGGGTACAGAGCTCTCGCCGTATCGGTGCTTTATATTCGGATGTATTTGCTATTTGATGTATGTTACACTTGCAGTGTTCTGTCGTGCCGTACTGTGACGTGTCTAGCTGTGCAGTGCGTCGCTGTGCAGTGTGTCGCTGTGCATTGTGTAGCTGTGCCGTGCCTTGCCGTGCCGGGCGGGCTGCTGAAACAGTGGCCACCGAGCCTATTAGGAAGATGCCACCAGCGTACGCAATTAGGCTTAGAAGGGAGCAAAGACAGGCCATAAAAACGCAACCATCACCATCTACACCGTGATATCCACTAGCAGCTCGGCTGCGCGCCCTGCGTGCTCCTCTACGTATCCCCAGGACTGCGACTCGCTGGCGACAGCCACCAGGAGCAGGCCCGGGGTAGAGAGTGGGTACACTAGCAGCCGCCGGTCGTGAACTTGCGCACCGATCCACCGCGTGCACGTGTTCGCCTTCCACAACTCGGCGGCGAAGATCGCGTATATTTTCGTTTGGAGCTTCAGGTTCATTGAGAGCAGCTCCTGCTCGGCTGCCTCGAGAGCCTCCGGAGACACGTAGCCGTCAACACTCTTGGGTGGGCAGCGGTCGTCCGACTCGGCATTTTTGCGCGCGCGGCCCGGCACCGACGCTGCGAGCTCGGCCTCGCGGCTCTCCAGCACGGTTCCGGCAGTATTTATTAGCGCGAACGCTCGCAGGTTCGAGGCATCCAGGGATGAGTCCAGCGCATCCCTTATCTTGGTCGCGGCCAGCATAAATCAGTGGTGCCTTCTCAGCAAACTGGCTGCAGACGCATAAACCTTCGCAACCCGCCAGAGAGCGCAGCTAGCAGGGATATCGTGTGCGCGTGAGGGCAAGGGTGATTCTAGATGCATCGAAGCTCAGTTGCAGCACGCTTAGAGAGCCGCCTCGCGGCGCCAAATGTTGCCAAAAGCTGGCGGCTAATTTTATACCGCGAGGACAATTATACTGGATGCTTCCACTAAGTGGTGCAAATGCCCGATAACCGCCACAGGGAGGTTGTCGCGATTATAAGAAAACGTGCAGTCCTCGTTACGTATTTATTCGAGTGCACGCGGCGTCTATCAGGGAAATTATAAGTTTCTAGCCCCCCCGTTCCACCTTGTGCCCTCAGTTTCCCTCGAATTTGAGACTGATCGAGTTCACGCAGTGTCTCTCGTTAGTCGGATTTTTGTACCCCTCATTGTAGAAAACATGGCCCAGATGCCCGTCGCATTTCGCACACGTCATTTCGGTTCTTGTCATGCCCAGCGTCGTGTCTTTGTGCAGATTAATAGCGCCCGGGATCGCCTGATAGAATGCGGGCCAGCCACAGCCGGAGTCGAATTTGCTCGTCGACGTGTAAAGTGGATTGCCGCATCCAGCGCAATTATAAACGCCAGGTTTGTCGAATTTGTCGTACTTGCCCGTGAACGGCCGCTCGGTGCTCTTGTTGCGCAGCACCGCGAACTGCGCGGGATCTAGCACGGCTTTCCATTCGGTCGCTGTCTTCGTGATCTTGCTCATTTCGTTATAATACTCTAGGCGGCCGGCTTCGCCAATATAAGCGCCTAAGCTAACTTTGTAATACCACACAGCGCCGCACGGGTCTCGACTACTTGCGCAGATGGGCCGTTCTTACCCTAGCCACTGCAGGTGTCAGCAAAGCCGTTATGCGGTGCGTCAGCGGCAGCCTTGTGTGATTCGGGCGCTAATCGCCGCTTGCGGCCGTCACAAGGTGTATGGCACACACATTGCTGTGCTGTGCGCGCTATGTAGCAACTTGAGGCATGCTTCTGAAATCCTCGCCACTATAAATTTAATGAGTATAGGAAAAATTACACAGTGGCACCCGTAAATATATCACACTGGGTAGCATCTAAGGCCACTGCGCGCGCGCAGTGGCGAACAATGCGGCCCGGGGTTTTTGTGGCTAGCGAAATCGGGTACTGCCCAAGGTGGGGGGGGCGGAGGGGGGGGGGGGACAGGCGGATAGCGCGAGCATAATCGCAGATGATATAATACACCGATGACAAATACTACGAAGCATGAGCGAATGACGCCTACGATTACTAGCCCCGAAAACGTCTTACTTCACCATCCGGTGTGCCTAAACCGTTGAAACCCGGCAAGTAGTTCTGAATATGTCCAAGAGGTTGCTGAAAGATCTCCAAGCTATCAAAAATGACACTGAATGGCATTTCACGGCTGCCCCCGAGGAGTCCGACTTGACCAAGATTCTGGCTACGTTCCCGGGCCCCGCCAAGTCTCCGTATGAGGGCGGCGTATTTACTGTCGAGTTCGACGTGCCGCAGGAGTACCCGCTGAAGCCGCCCCGGGCCAAATTTGTCACGAAGGTTTTTCACCCGAACATCAGCTCGCAGACAGGCGCCATCTGTTTGGACATTCTAAAGGACAAATGGACGCCTGTATACAGTCTTCTGAGCATTTTAATATCGCTGCAGCAGCTTCTCGATTCGCCGAATGCCTCCGACCCGCAGGACGCAGAGGTGGCCAAGATGTACAACGAGCACGCATCGAGCTTCCTGAAGACTGCAAAGGAGTGGACGCAGCGCTATGCGAAGCCGTTCAAGCAGGCCGAGCCGGAGGTAGATGCGGAATCCGTCAGAACATTCACCGAGATGGGGTTCCCCCGCGATAAGGTTCTTTCCGCGTTCAGCGAGCTCGGGATCACTCGCGTGAGCACTGAGGAGGAGAAGGAGAAGATTCTCAACTTGGTCCTTTGATGGTATAGCTTTCTTTAGCCCCGGTGTGATGTACCAGCTCCGGGGCCGTTTCAGCGCCGGTCCTCTTGTGCCCGCCTATTTACGCTCAATATATTCTTTTCGCCAGTATATGTAGACCTTTGCACAGCCGTTTTCGCGGCCGCGCATGCTGCCACGAGCTGCCCCAGTCCACTTTTTAACTTACTTTTGTCGACCACAGCTATCTTCCCTTACTTAATTTTTTCCGCAAAAATGGACAAGCTCAGAACTAGCACGAAATGGACAAAAATAGATGACGGGCTAGAGGAACTAGGGGACTTAGACGACGGAGAGTTTTACGGGCTCGAGGAGCTGGACCCGCGCGCACTGGACTTTGCCATTCCCAGCAGTAAGACAATCGAGCGCACGGGCAGAAAACCGGTGAAAGAAACCAAGAAGGAGAAGACCAAAACATCGAAGAAGAAAATTAAGGGTTTAGACGACAAACCGGCTAGCAGTGGCGCAGACACATTACAGAAAGCCAGCAAGTTGCGTCCTAAGACGAAATTTACCCCAGAAGGTGGTGAGGAAGCAGCGTCTGGCGAGGAAATTGGAAGCTTGGTGGATTCAAAAGACGAAATTGAGAGCCTCATTCCCGAAAAAAATGAATTCAGTGCTCTAGAAGTAGTCGACGACGAGATTGCGTACACGCTTAATTCCTGGCCCGCTGGCCTCGACCCGCGCGTCTACACCGCGTTAAAGAGCTTGAATTTCCTGACCCCTACCGAAATCCAAAAAGAAAGCATTCCGCCTATCCTGGAGGGCAAGGATGTCGTGGGAAAGGCGGCTACTGGGTCAGGAAAGACGCTGGCGTATTCGCTTCCACTACTGCAAAGATTCTATTCGAACCCCGAGAGTTGCGCAACACGGCCCGAGGGCCTGATAGTGAGCCCTACGCGGGAGCTGGCGCACCAAATACGCGACCACATCCAGGCTGTGTGCAGCACTGACATCTCCAACCGCATCGTGGCCATAACGGGCGGTCTTGCGATCCAGAAGCAGCGCCGGTTGCTGCAGAAGAACCCAATCGTGGTTGTTGCCACTCCCGGTCGGCTGAGCGAGGTGCTCGAGTCCATGCCCTCGGAACAAAAAACGGAATGGCAACAGATACCGACGCTGGTTTTGGACGAGGCTGACCGGCTCATCAAGGCTGGCAGCTTTGCCGAGCTCGAGGATTGCCTGAATATCATCGGCGCTTCCAAGCAGCGGCAGGTGCTCGTGTACAGCGCAACATTTAGCACTGCCTTATGGACCAGCCTATCCCGACAGACTAAGAAAAGGTCAGGCGACGACATCGTCGAGCTGATGCGCAAGAAGCTGGGTCTGAGCAACCTGGCGCACATGATCGATGTCGACCCTGAGTCGCAGGTGTCGCGTTCCGTGAAGCAGGCCGTCATCGAGGCCCCGAACATGGAGAAGGACCTCTATCTGTACTATTTTGTGCTGCTCTATCCAGGCAAATCGATAGTGTTTGTGAACTCCATCGATGCCGTGAAGCGGCTGGTGCCGCTGCTGAAGGAGCTAGGCATCTCCGCAGTCGGCGTGCACAGCGACATGATCCAGAAGCAGCGTTTGCGCTCGGTGGAGAAACTGAGAGCGCAGAAAAATATAGTCATGGTGGCGACCGACGTGGCCGCGCGCGGGCTTGACGTGCCCTTTGTTGACCACGTCGTGCATTACAACCTGCCGCGCACCGCAGACATGTATATCCACCGCTCGGGGCGCACCGCACGCGCGGGCAACGAGGGTGTCAGCGTTGTGCTGTGCTCGCCTCAAGAGAAGTCGGGCCCGCTGCCGAATCTGCTTAAGCTCGTGCACACGCGGCCGCAGCACCTCGAGGTCGACTATGATATCCTGGAGCAGCTACGTGCGCGCGTGAGGCTCGCGAAGGAGATCGCCGACACTCGCCTCGACTCGGCGAAGAAGGGCAAAACCGACTCGTGGCTCGCGCAAGCAGCCGAAGACCTGGGGATGGACTTCGACGACGACGACGAGCGGTTGACCACGAAGAATGGAGGCGCCAAGTCTGCACAGAAGCTGCCGGCGCTGACGGCAGAGTTGCAGGGGCTTCTAAGGCAGAAACTCGGGACGAAAAAGCAGTACCTCACGGCGGGCTCGCGGAACCTCGCGCACGAGCTGCTGGCGAACCCGGACACGCTGGTGTTCGGAACGCCGCTCAAGTCCGCGCTGGGCGAACTTGGACGCAAGCGCAGGCAGCCGGAGCCCAAGCCCAAAAAAGCTAGGATAGATTTATGAATAAAAAAGGGTCGGCGCAACGACGTGCGCCTTGGCTGTGCGATGCCCAAGGCACGGGCGCGCTACGCCGGGCTCTTATATACAGCATGTGCTAGCCAAGATGCGCCCTGGCCTAGTCGCTAAAGAACTCGTCATCACTCTCATCAACCAGCTGTTCGAAGTTCAGCTTGTAGCGCAGCAGACCGCCGACGCCACCGAATCCTCGCACGAACTGCGCGCCCTCGGCAGACTTGTCAGTCACGAACTCGAGGGTGGCACCATACTCGGTGTAGTTTTCCGCAAGCCATTCCACGAAAGGCTTCTCGTCTATCACCTCCAGCTCCTGACCGTCTTTGCCAATCAGGTATTCCTTGGTGGGGGTGTCGGGCATCGCGAAAGCGATGGACTCGTTGTTTTCACCGTCGCGCAGCACGTAGCGGATAAGCTCTAGGTTCTCCCACACGATGAGTGTCTCAATGGCGCTCGCGTCGAGCGCCTTCAGGGTGTCCTCGTACCCGTAGCAGAAGAGTCCCTGGTCCTTGGCAATTTCCTCGAAGTAGCGACTGAGCAACTTCTTCTCCTGCACAAACTTGACGTTGCTAAGACTCTCTGCACTGAGCTCGATGGCCTGGTTGAATCCGTTCTCACCGCCGTACGACACGTCCACGATCTGCACGATCTTCTGCTGCAACCGCAGGTCGAACAGGTCGGACGAGCTGAGGGCATTTTTGAAGTCGGCGCTACCCGCCAACACGAGGCCATTCACGTTGACTTTGTCGTTCGTGATGAAGCACTGCACGGCGACCTCGGCGACCTTGCGAACATAGTTGTGGCGCTTCTCCTCGCGCAGACGCGCGAAACGCAGTGCGGACTGACCACCACGTCCGTGCTTTTTGGGCAGGTCGACCGTGAACTTCGCCAAAATCTCGCGCGTGTTGCCGCTGAGAGTACCGAACAGCGCGCCGTTACCGTCCATGATGATGAACCCGAACCTGTCGTCGCTCTCCAGAAGCTCGCTGAGGGCCTCCACGTGAAACTTGCTGTCGCACAGGTACAGGGACGTGTTGATCGGCTTGAACGGCTCAAAGTCGATGAGCAGCTTGCGCACCTTGCCCTCGTTGTTCATGGCCTCACCGCAGAATATGACAAGCCCGTTGGGCGGGCATCGTGTGTACATCTTCAGCCTTTGCTGAGTGGAACTGATCGCACTCAGCACGCTGAGCCTATTAACGCGCGATTTGATGTTGCTCGCCGTGCCATACTCGTCGGTCAGCATCTTTGTGTACTGCGGGATCTGCGACCGAGGGGGCATAATTAGCGAGATCATCGAGGTGCCGTTCCCTCTAGCGTCCTGCAGGTTCCGAACCAGCTTCTTGACCTTCCATATCTCGATGTTTTTGTCCGCCTGAGTGCTCATGGTATGGTATGCTGGGGGCCCTCACGGTAGAATAGGTTTGAAAAAAAAGTTCCAGCATGTATAATCAAGGCCTCAGCATCTACAGGATACTGCCGGCCCTAAGCCGAACTTTGTGGACAACTTTACTTAGTAAGTGCAGACCCGTCGACGCCGCTCAGCTTAGTGAGGTGGTGGCGCCAGAGCCTCAATTGTGTATCTAGCCGTAAATAGCAGCGTCACAGGATACCGGGATCGTGGTCATCACCGCTGCGCCGTACCCCGTGGGCTTACAGTGTGCCGCTGATATTCATGCTCTGCAGCGTACAGCACGATTGAGTACAGGGGTTCAGCTAGCAAAAACTGGACGCGCCGTGCCTCTGCTCAACTGCACTACCGTCACCTGACCCCCCTCACGACGTCGAGGTCCTCCAGCACTAACTTTCAGATGTACTCGTTGGCAGCGCACCGGTTTGTGGCGCTCGCGCTTATAGGATGCGTACTGCTGCTCATTTACCAATTCGTGTTCATGACGCGCACGTCGACGCTGCGCGATTATAATCATTACCATCAGGTGAAGTACGCGCCGCGACAGATCGAGCAACTGATGCTGCGCGGCGTGGACGCGAAGCGCGTGCAAGCGCTCGAGCGCGACGTGCAGGCCGCTGCCGAGGACACCGGAGATTACGGCGGGCTGATGCCGATGTTCGCGAGGCGCTTCGACTTGCGCTCTTCGTACGTAGCGGCGCTGATAGGCAACGACGAGGTGGATATCGAGCTTGCAGCCCACAGCAGCGTCTTCCAGTTTGACGGCAAGTCCGTAGAGCTTACCTACAACGATGTCGGGATCGTGCATTTCAGGGACAGCGTGGAAGTGGCTGACCAACTTCGGGACGCGTCGCAGCGCTTCGACGCTGTCGCGTACCTAGTGCCTGACGACTGGGTCCCGCTCTACCCTCCCGCGAGCTACGCCGTGCCCATTGTCGCCGTGTACGCCGTGCCACCGCACTCGGAGAACTACACGTTTATCGTGCGCACGGCATCCAGCGCACAGGCACGCGCCGACGACGCCTGGTACGAGTACGACATCCAAGGCATCACCGGCGAGACAATCGTTGTTGGCGACGAGCGGCACTCCCAGCATGGAACCGCGCAGTTTCTCGAGCTACACGCGGTGTGCCAAGACATGCTCGCTAGGGGCTGGAAACCGCGGCGCAACATCAAATTCGTATCGTTCGCGCCGGGTATGGCGAGCGCGTGGGCGGACAAGCACTCAGGCCTGTTGAGGAAGCAGGCCGCCGCCTACATTGAGACCGGCTCGCTCTCCGCGACTGTGGGCAACGTGACCGCGTCGCCGGTGCTCACGAGTGCCGTGGCGGCTGCTGTTGAGGCGCTCGCCGACGCCGGTGTACTTGCGTTTGTCAACGTCACGCTCAGCCCGGCCCCCATATTCCTGCAGCATAAAGTGCAGACTCTCAGCGTTGACACCGGCGAGGCGGTAAGCGGCGCGCGGCTGCTTGCTCTGCTGCTGTCCGTCCTGGCGAACGAACCGGTACTACCTTTTGAGCTTAGAGGCTACGCGTCGCTCGTTGCGGAGTTTGACCTAGATTTCGCCGCGTTCGACGCCGGCATTGCCGCGTTGAAGACCGAGCTAATCACCGAGCGCCCGTGGTTCGAGCTGGCGCGGAAGATGCGGACACAGCTCGGCCTGAAGCGCGCTAACTATAAGCTGCTGCAGTTTGAGAAGCTGTTCGGCACAAAGAGTGGCGGCCATGCTGCTCTGGAACTGAACCCGTCCGGCACCGAGCTCGTGGAAGGGGCGAATCCTAAAGAGCTCAGCAGGGCGGCGCAAAGGATACAGAAGTTTCTTGGCTGACGCGTTGACTCCTCAAGCGCTGCCGGCAAGCGCACATAAAATGGCACGCGGGCGCCGGGGCATGCAGCTCACGCCGTGCAAACGTGCAGTTCAAACGTGCAGTTCAAATGTGCAGTCGATCGCAGGTTACAACGTTCCGCTATGCCCCCGCCGTAACGATTCGCTCTCTAGGGCTTCGTCACCTCGGCGTCATCTTCCTCGTCCTTATATTCGTCCTCGCCTCCCTCCTCGTCCTCGTCGCTGAGCCCAGGAGGAAGGTCGAGCTGACTTGTTTCTTTTTGTACTTTGTACTCTGTAGGAAACTCCGGCAACGCCTTCTCCCACACGCGCGGATCGGCCACGACATTGATGATCTCGCCCTGGACCCGGCCGACGTCCTCGAGGGCGACGAGCACGAGTCCGTTGCGGCGCACGAAGAACTTGTTGCGCAGCTTGGGGCTGAGCCCCACGAGCAGCTGGTTCTGAGTGAACGAGGGCAGCACGCGCGCGACACGCGCGGCCTCGCTCGCAGGCACCTCGACGTCGAAAGTGCTGCCGCGGTTCTGCTTGACCTTGACCACGACCTCGTCGCTGCCGATCTCGGGCGGCGGGTAGCCGATGTCATCGCTGCGAGCCATGGTGCGAAGGCAGTGCCATTATTAATGGCGGCGCGTGCGCTGACCAGCGGGAGACGCGCGGCCTGCGTCCGGCCGCGTGCCGCGCGCACGGCCGCCTGTCTAAATTTACAGATTCTTTAAATACAATTGCTCGCGCTCATGTCAGCTTGGTGACCGCATTCAGCAGGTTCCACGCGATCGCGTAGTCCGCGGGGATGGAGAGCGTGTCGTTCTGCAGCTCTTTGACAAGCACCCGAAGCTCGTCCATAGGAATCCACTTGGCGTCAACGAGCTCCTTGTCGTGCGCCAGGTAGATGCCATGGCTCTCGTCACTGCTGTCGGCGACCTCGGCCAGGCAGCCGATCATGATGTTGGCCGGGTACGGCCAAGGCTGCGAGCCATGCAGCACGACGCGGCCGACCTTGACGCCAGACTCCTCGAAGATCTCACGCCGCACGCAGTCCTCAATGCTCTCGCCACCCTCGAGGAAGCCCGCCAGGCACGAGTACATGGTCGCGGGAAACCGCGCCGAGCGCCCTACGAGCACACGCTGGCCGTCGTGACTGACGACAGCCGCGATAACGCAGCAGTCAGTACGCGGAAACGCGAAGTTGCACACCGTATGCAGACTGAGGCAGTCGGCGCGCTCGTTGAGGCTTTCTGGGCACGCCAGCTTGTACCCACCCCAAACGCTCATGACGTGATTGCCGCAGCCCGCGCAGAACCGCGACTTCATTATCCAGTCGAGTACGGTGCGCGCCTGCGCTATGATGCTCAGGTCGGACTTGTCGAACGTCTCCAGATGGTTGCGCTCCACCTCGAATACGCGGTGCGGCGCCAGTGAGTCGCTGAACGCGTAGAACGCAGTCAGGCTCGCACGCAGGCTTGGTTGCGCGTGCGTGTACGTGGAAGCGTCTACAGCGAAGCGCGGCGCCCCGGTATACTGCTTGTACTTGAACTCGCTGGGAACCGCGTGGTCCACGCCGAGGAACACGAGCTGCGCGAACGAGTAACCTGGGCTGTCCTTTTTGAAGTCGAAGTCCTTGGTCTTGGCTTCGGGCTCGACGCAGTACTGGTCGCCGATGATCTCGGCGACGTCGCTGAACTCGAGCCACGCGATGCGCGCAGACTGCTCTATCAAGATGTCGCGGTTGCGCAGTACGAGAAACCGCGCGCACGGCGCGTGCAGTGCCTGGTGCAGAAACTCGGTGTCTCCGCGCAGATACGATAGCCGGTCCAGCGCGCTGCCGGAGAAGCTGGTCACATCCTCCTTCCCGAATATTTTAGTGAGCGGACCTTCCATCTCGTCTAAACGCTCTTCTCTATTCGCCAAACGCGGACGGAAGCGTAATAAGCCGTTGCATAAGGTGGCCCGAGCCCATTGCGGGGCCGCGGTGGGTACATGCAGCGCCCCACTTGACACCAGTTGTCATACGTAATGGGCGGCGAGAGTGTGGAATTGCATCACAAGAATGTGGCAAGAACGCACGCAAATGCAGATTTATGCGCAAAATTTAGCTACACGTATGTATGATTTTTTATCGCTCACCGACAAGTACTCCGGATGTTTAGCAGCTGTGATATGCCGAGGCAAGCGCGCTGAAACAGCGATCGTGAAGATCGGGCGCGACTCGATCCGCGGGCAAACGGCATGGCGCTACAAGAGCCGGCGCTCAGTCCGAGAGTTAGCCTTGGCACAACCACGGGATTATAGATGTCCTGTTGGCGTCGGACTCGAGGCGAGGTGCGCGAGCACCAGGCTGCTGGTTCCAGACCCGCGAACTTATCAACCCGACTGATTAAGCCCTGCTGCTGCGAGGAGGCGAAACGCACGCGCTTTCCCTATTAGGGGGGTGGTGTCACATTAGTCACGCATATGTTCGACTAGGCGTCGCATGCGATAGATGTCACCAGGTGCTGACTAGACGGCAGGCTTGCGACCCGAGCAAACTAGAGTCGCCCTTCACGGGTGCCAGAGCTAAATATATTATTTCTTGAAGAGCAGATGTGGTGCACGCGCCTCAAGAGCTTGGTGATAGCGGACCGCCTCGTGACCGACGCGCCATGTATGTAGCGGCCACTGCCATAGAAGTAGCGCTGCAGCAGTGCGATGTTCACGGGTGCAGCAGCTTTTAATCGCACAATTTTTCATAAATAACTCAGCACCAGGGTCTGTATAATCACCAATCTCAGCGTTCGGGCATCCACATGCTTCCGGCCGCCAGCGGCCCGTGGTGCGGCGCGAGTCGTGTCCTACCCTAGTGTGAGATTCTAAGCAGCTCCAAGCGCAGGATCGATAGCTGACGGAAAAGGTTATTGTGTAGGGTAAGATGGTTCCATCTATATAACAAGACGCAGTCTGCACGCCATATCCTACCTCGTGGTTTTCTTGCCAACCACGCGAATCCGCGGGAGCAAGCGACGCAAATGAGCCCGGACGGTACGCTTGTTCCTGTGTATTATTAATTGTGATAGGTAGTAATCGGGTAAGGGCAGCCATATACATCAGCAGCAGGTTAGGTTCGCTTCACTGTTGTTGTGCTGGTGCGGTCGTGGTTTGGACCACTGAGGCGATAAACCATGGCGTTCTGGAGTATGCGGGGAAGCCTGTCGATGGCTAGCGCCACGGAAAAGGTGCTAGATCGACCAGACTTCACTCTCGCCGACCTGCTGAGCTGCGACGACATTCTTAACCATGTTCTGATGCCGAACGATCGCATCATGCAGTACCTGTGCCAACACGACGTGATCGCCGAGCTCGTGCAATATGCGATCGCGCCCCCATCCGACTCCGGGGTGGATTCCGGAGACGCTGCGGGCGCAGCCGACGAAGGCAAAAATGACGAGCACGACGCGCGCGCGCCGGCGGGTTCCGAGCGCGACTTGGAGCGCGATATTGAGCGCGAAGGTAGCGCATCCGAGCCGGTAGAGTCTTTGGAACCAGATGAGCCCCTGTACGCAACCTCGCCCGACCCAGACAGTGAGAGCAGCGACGACGAGGACGCCGAGGAGGAGCGCAACCGCCGGCTGCGTTTCGCAAAAATCGCAACCGAGATCCTCACGACGGACGTGTGGAATCTGCTTGACGTACTCCTGGCAAATGAGAGTGCGATGGGCCTCATTTGGGACTTGCTTGGCGACGATAGCCAGCGCGCGAGCGCGCAGCAGCTCGCGATGATCACGCGGATCCTGGAGGGCTTGCTGGAAAAGCGACTGGATAAGCTGCTCAACGTGATCCGCGCGCTGCCGCACTTCGTTGATTATTTCATCCGCTACATCGAGTGCCAGCCGTTTATCGACTTCCTGATCAAGGTGATCAGCACGGACCACCCGGAGGGCCCGACTGACATTATAGGCGTGCTGTACGACCAGAACCTGATCCCCAAAATGGTAGAGCTGCTGCGCCCAGAGATCCCACACAGTGCGCAGAGCGCTGCCGGCGACTTTCTCAAGGCATTCGTCAATATCAGCGGCGGCAACAAGAGTGATATCTGTGCGATCGGACCCAACGAGCTCAGCCGCCAGTTTGTGACCCAGGAATGCATGGAGCGACTGATCGAGCTCATGCTGAAGGGGGGACATGGGATGTGCGTCGCTGTAGCGGTTATAATTGAGATCATCCGCAAGAACAACAGCGATTACGACGTCGTGGAAGTCATGAACACGACTGTGGAAAGCCATCCGCCGAACCCGCGCGACAACATTTACCTTGGGACTATGGTGAAGCTGTTCGCGAAAGCGATTCCAAAGTTCCAAGCTATGCTCGTCGCTCCCGAGACGCGTATGCTCAAGATGCCGTTCGGCGAGGTGAAGCCACTCGGATTCGAGCGCTTCAGAATATGCGAACTCTACGCAGAGCTCCTGCATTGCTCGAACATGAACCTGCTTAACGACCCGAACAGCGAGGCCGTCATTCGCGAGCGCGATGAGTACCGCATGCGCATGTATCATCCGGACCAGTACGCGCAGGACAAAGATAGAAACGCGCAGGACGTAATGGTGGGTATTGAAAACACCAGCGTCGGCCCTTCGAGCGAGCCGACGCTGGGAAACTCGGGTGCGCGCGAAATTGAACAATCGGAGGCACAGGCCGCCGTTGTGGATACTACTGAAGGGTCCGACCCCAGCGCGAGGCGCTTGGATAACGAGGCTGATCAATCCACGGCAGAGCCGGATAGCGATGTTTTGGAGGGCCACAGCAGTTCAGGTAGTGTGAGCAGCGCCGACAGCTCTGGGACGCACGACTCCCTCGACGACTTTACTGAGCCGCTGACGAAAACCCAGTCGCATGTCCCTGGTCTGGATGACGCCTCGGAAACAGATTCCAGGTCTACATCAGGCTCAGGCGAGGCTGCGCACTACGCCGCCACTGACGCTGAGGAGGACAAACGCTCGTTTGTGCCGCAATCACCGCCCCTCGATAACATCTCGCCTCCAGCGTCGCCGGCAGATACCTCCCTGGACTCCTCACCGCTCGCGACGCCAGAGGACGATAGCGGCGAGGAAATCGATTTTCAGGAGGCTGCGAGCACAACCAAGATCTCGATCAGTCCGCTGCGTGGCGCGCAGCTCGAGGAAGCTCTTGAATCCGAGGCCGCAGAGCTACGGAAGGACCCTGTCGCCGGCGACATGCTGAAGATTGCGCTCGACGAGGAGGGCTGCATAAACGCTGTATTCGACATGCTGTTTGAGTTCCCGTGGAACAACTTTCTGCACAACGTCGTATTCGATATCGTGCAGCAGGTGTTCAATGGGTACTTCGACCATGGGTACAACAAGTTTCTTGCCATCCACCTCTTCACTCGAGGCCAGATCACGACGAAGATCGTGGACGGCCAGTTCGCGAATTCCGACCACCAGCAGCGCACTGACATCCGACTGGGGTATGTCGGCCATCTTACGCTCGTGAGCGAGGAGGTCGTCAAGTTCGAGAGCATGTTTCTCCCTGAGAGCTTGAGCCCGGTTGTCGCGAAAATCTTGCAGGACCCTGTTTGGGTCATCTACACCAACGGACAACTTGTGCAGCTCCGCGAGCAGTACAACACCGTCCTAGGCAAGGTGAGCCTTATGAGCGACGAGGAGGAGACTTTCGATATCGGCGAGGATCAGGACTCGAAGCTGTTTAGCATGGAGCTCGACCTGTCCAAGGCGAAGCCCAGCGAGAAGGTTGCTCGCATGGCTGCCGACATCGTTAGCGACTCGGATAGCGAATCCGACACCGACAGCGAGAACGACAGCCAAGATGACGACGAGAGCTACCACCTGGACCTTGCGCCGCAACCCAGCACGCAAGGTGCTGAGTACAACGAGCCTCTGAAGACGGTCCCGCGTGACGAGTTCGAAGACGTCTTCGGTTATGCCAGCGAGGATCGCCAGGCGTCTCAAGGCTTCGAAGAGCAGAACACGAATGACTTTTCGCGGTACATGTCTGGCCAACTGGGTAAGGCCGTTTACGGCGACGGCGACGACGGCGACGACTCGGAGGAAGACCTCGTCGAGAACGGCTGGATTCCTGTACCCGGCGCGGCCAACGGTGCGGAAAAACCCAGCGGCGATGACGCGTGATGATATCGCTTAATTTTTTTAATCTTACTGCGCTTACTGCTATCTAATACTGCAGCAATGCAATCGCTGCAGGGACTCGCTGGTTTCCGACCAAGCCAACCATAGACCACTCCATTTTACAACAGCATACAGATGTCACGCGCATGTTTACTGTATGGCCAGTTAATGCGCACCTGCTACCTGCGCCTACGCGTCCCTGCTGAGACGCTGGCAGGAGCCTGTGTGGGTGGGGTAGACGCAGAACGTGGGTGTAGTATGTGAATCGTTAATGGGGTCTTGTCATGCCAACACGTTATTCACAACGTCCTATGTCCCATGCAACCCGCGGGGTTCAAATTGGAGTGGGGAATCTCGGTATACGACTCTCGCTGTGAGAGCATATTCGAATCGGATACCAGATGTGCTTCTCTCGTCGGCACGGCTACTTCGCCAGACGGAAGGGCAGCAGACCATCATGATCCCTGTTACACCCAGCGCACACCGCCGGTTTAGTTGTAAATTACGGATCCTGTTGAGCGCATGCGTTCCTGAATACTACCGCCAGGTGTATTTGAACCTTGGTTTGTTAGCCGTCGGTCTCTTTTGAGGCAGCTGGCCATACAGACTTTGACTACACAGGCAGGTGGAAAGCGCGGATCCTGTTTGCTGAATGCTCGAGACTAAACGTACCGAGGAACAGGCGCGATGTGAGTCTCCTGACACCGGGAGCCGTACTTTCTCTTGCTCGAATACCTAGTTGTTTTATTCCCTTTGGCGTGCCATCCGACCCATAGATCGCAGGTGCCGGTCAGTGTAGGCATGCTCGGTAAAACCCCGGTAAAATAATCCAAGTCTTGTCTTGCCTTAGGGCGAGTCAGCACAGAAGTTCAAAAACTATCAGCGCGGGATCCACACGAAGTTGCGGCCGCAGCCGACTATAATGACCTCGACCAGGCAGCAATTTCCGTACAGAATGCGCATCCTTGATAGTCGCGACCCCGCAGCTGATATTCACATTGGCCTTTAGCTCCAGGGACATATACCACAAGGGAAGCAGACGCATTTTTCTGCATTACATGTATGACAGGGTATATCAGCCACTGGATTCATATTTACAGCTCCAATGCTATCCAGTCTACGTCAAGGGCACCGCGTCCAGTACGAGAACACCAGACGGTCCGAAGCTAGGCCTCCCAACAGATTCGCGACACTGGAGCAGAAGAAAACGCCTGCTCGCAGCCGTTTCAGGAATCAGGCGGTGCTGCATTCCAGCATGCGTGATGCGTACGAAATGTTGAGTGCCTGCTCGATTATATTGCGCGATGGGTCGGTGACAACGTGCAGCCTGAATCGAGCCAAGCGGAAACATGCAGCAGGTCAAATCGGTAAAGCTTACGCCGCGCAGCTGCGCGGTGGCTGGCCGCACCCAGCTCGCCCTGCGTGTCCTGCGTCCAGAATTACTCGCGAAGCGCAAGCCTCCAGCTGGCATACATTCCATGCAGGAAGACGACTTAACCGGCTTCGAGCAATTTCGTCCACCACCGGCGCTACTGGGCCGTACCGGCAACGCTCAATGCACCTGGACGGGACAGTACTAGCCCCACAGACGTGTATCCCGGGAAAACTCCTGGGGACCCATAAGACCCAGCCGCCGGCGCGCTTTTGAATATTGCGTACCGCGAACGGCGCATTTAGCCCTTCTGCCGCGAGGATGTAATTACGGTTCTCGCTTGATGCGAACGCCTATTTGTAATATCCCTACTATTGGTTGCCAACGGCGTGTACTCCGGAAACATTACGCAACCCATACAAGCAGCAGACCAGAGCCGTAGAATCGCGTTATGAGTAGCCTGTTCAGCCGCAGTGTGCGGCGGAGAAAGATCATAGTGCTCGGGCCACGGGGGACCGGGAAGACGACGCTCGTATACCGTTTAGCCGGGCAGCCGCTACCTGTTTCGATGGTCCCGACCGCGTACGACGTGCTCGAAAAAAGTGCGGAGACGAACGCTGGACGCAAACTCACGCTGTCTGAGCAGAAACAGTTTACCCCCGACGCGGACGCCATCATTTATGTTGTCTCCGCCCACGACTTTGAGCGCCAGATCACGCTGCTCAAGGCGTTCGCTGCAGCCCGCGAGGAGAAGCCGGTCCCGCTGCTGGTGCTGCTCAACAAGCGCGACGAGCTGCCGGCCGCGAAAGCCGAGAAGGACGTGCACGATCTCGCTGATGCGCTCTTCGCGAGTATCGACGCCCACCGCTCGTTCAATGTGCTGAGCTGCAGTGCTCGCACAGATGAGAGCCTCGGTTTCGTGCTCGACTGGCTCGATGCGAAGCTGAACTAGCGGGCTCGCAGTGCGGACTGACTGCCAACAGCCACGTACTGCTCGCGGCTGCCAATCGAGGGCAGGCGCGAGCGAAGGAGATGTCGGCACGGGCAGCAGTAGCCGCATCGGCGCAGGGTAGCCAGAACAGGGCCACCTCGCGCAGGTCGCGAACAAAATATTTGACGAAGTACATGCAGGCGGCACGCCGCGCCGCGCTGGCCGCGCGAGCACGCCACTGATATGGAAATAGTCGGGTCGGCGCCGCGGTCTATCACGCTACTCCAGCTCAGGTGAAGACCCGAGCCTTGCCACGGGCCGCAGCCTTACGGCGGCGCGAGGCGCCCTTTTTGAGCTCTGGCTCCTCGGCGTCCTCGCTCTCGACAGTTACGGCCTCCTCCTTGCTGATATCAGCGTCGGCGTTCGGTGCGCTGGCCTCGGTGGAGCCCAGCACGTCGCCGGCCTCGGGGGCCTGCTTGCCGAGCAAGCGCAGCAGCCAGCTGCACAGGAAGAGGTCACGCCACGTGGGCTCGCCGACTACGGCGGGATCGACCTTCGTGCCGCTGAAATAGACGTCGCCGTTGGCGTGCACGTTCACCGTAACCCCGGGGCGAAGCTCGACGGCGGTGGACGAGGTCACGACGCCGGTTTTCGACTGCTCGGCGGCCTTCGCGCGCGCGTCGGCGATGAGGGCGGCAAAGTAGTCGCGCTGCCGGCGCGCAGACGTCTTCCGCGAGAACAGCTCCACTACGGAGCCCAGCACGGCCAGGAGAACCAGCACGAAAGCGAGGTTGGGTCTGAAACGTTTGTACGACCACGTCTCCGTCGACTCGTTGAGATTCGGGAACCCCTTGCTGAGGTAGTAGTTGTAGCGGTCGCGCGCCTCCGAGCGCAGCACCTTGTACACCTGATTGAACCGCGCAAAACGCTCGTCCGCTCCGGGCCCGGGGTTGCGGTCCGGATGGATCTTGCGACTCACTTTCCGGTACGCGCTCACGATGTCCTTGTGGTTGGCGCTGGGCTTGACGCCGAGCCACTTGTAGAAGTCGAAATCCTTGCCGAGATCCTTCTGCACGGCATCGTGCAGCTTGAAAAGGTCAATGTCAATCTGCTCAAAGGCAAATGCAAGCACGGGCAGGAGCAGCGCTGCCAAAACTAGCGACATTAAGCGATACCTCCGTGTAGCTAGTTTTTTTACAAAGCACACGTAGCCGTCCTGCTTTTAACGTGCGGACAGCGCACACGGTAAGCTCCAGCAGTATCACGTACCGCGCGCGTCAGCAGGTCGAGTTCGGCTACGTCACACACCGCGTGGACGCGTCGTCTGGTGGCAACGGCTCGCGCGCGCCGGCACGCGCCAGCGCGCAGTAGGCCGTAGCCATTGCCAGACTTGATTCGACTTCATGACTTTTGGTTTGACCAAGGACTAAAGTGTCTTCCTGTCGCCATCCAGATGCGGCAGGGCGCCGTCGTGGGCACCGCGTGCATGTGCGGCGCCATTTCCTAATTTAGAATGAGCGGCTGCCGACGCGAATGGGTCCATGAGACCGCATTCCCGACTGCGGTCATCTATATATGCCATTGACAGCTCACAAGGCTCCGTCGATCGCAGACTTGAATATAGACGCCTCCAAGCGTATAGACACAGCTTGCGCGAAGCCCTGCTCGGCTTTTAATTGTATCTTGGTTGCAGCAACCGGCGCAGCTAAATCGCTCGCTAGTCAGCGTTTAACTATCTCCGGCAGCGATGCTGTTGGGGAGGTGACGCGCGCTATAGATCTATGCTGCTGCGGAGTTTGGGCTATTATTTTATTATAAAGAGAGTAAAATACGGAAGTGCTCGGGGTCAAATTTCGCGCGCCGCCAAAAGCGCTGCGGCGGAGGGCACCCGCTTGCAACGCCAGCGCACATGCAAATTCCATGAGCACGACAGCGCGCCTTTGTCACTTACATAATACAGAAAAAGCGCTGCTGGGTCGGCCGAGGGCGGCCGTTTGTTTATTTAAGGGGTTTGGTCTTGCCCTAATCTTCGTCAGGACAACAATTCTCAGGCGGTTGCTGTAACGCGCGCGCACTCTGCATACCCCGCCCCCCCCCTCATTCATGAGCCGGCCCGTAGTTTACGAGACCTCAGCGCGCGACCCGCAAACCGAGCTGCCGATTGTCGTCGTGGACACGACAGCGCTGCCGAGCTCCGAGGAGGCGCCGAGTCTGGAACGCGACGTGCCGGGCTACGTGGACGCGCTCCCCAAGGTGCACGACTTTGTGCTTGTCTTCCTGGCGTCGCGTGCGCCGCAGAAGCCAAACATCGCTTGGCTGCATGGCCTGCACGCCTCGCTAGACCCAGGCCTGAAGAAACGCGTCCGGCGCGTGTTCGTCGTGCACGCGAATTGGTACACGCGCGCGCTAAACCGCACACTCGCGCCCATCGTGTCCCCGAAGTTCGCGAAGAAAATGGTACACGCCAAAAACCTGGGCGAGCTCGGCCGGTTCATCGACATCACCGCGATCGACATGAGCCCCAGCGTCTTAATCGACGACCGGGACTTCTCCGAGGACGACGAGCTCGGCGTGGTGCGCGTCCCGAAGCACTGCGAGCCCGTGTTCGGCGAGCGATTGCCCCTGCGGCCGTGCAACTACTGGTCGGCGGCGCTCGCGTACCTCGGCCTCGTCGACATGACCGAGCAGGCGTTTGCGCCAGCCTCGCGCGCGCCGCGCCAGACGCGCGAGCTAACTGCAGTGCTGCTCGGCGCCGTCAAGCGCGAGCAGCGGCTGCGACTCTCCGACTACGGCCCGGAGGCCGTGCTGGGCGTGCTGAAAGAGTATATGGTCTCACTCCCCTCGCCGATTGTGGACCTCCGCGCCGTCCCGCTGCCACTGGTGCCCACGCAGGAGTATATCGATCGATGCATCCTGCGGCTCACAACCGCCGCGGCCACGCACCTGCGCGAGCTCGTGCTCTGGCTGCAGTCCGTGCGCACAGTCGACGCTGAGATACTGGGGAAGTCGCTTGGACCTGCGGTGACGGGCCTGCGTCGCGCCAGCCGCGACGAGTTCGCCGTGGCGGCGAGATTCGTCATGCTTCTGATCGAGTACTGGGACCCACGCGAGGAGGATGCTCGGCGCACGCGGCGCAGCGCCTCACTCGGCGCTCCCATGACTAGCGTGCCGCCGGCGCCGCCAGCGCCGCGCCGCGTGCAGACGTGCTCTGACCACGAGAGGTCCACGCGCGGCGCGGACGCGCCTTCCCGACCTCGCGTGCTCACTGAACTTGCGGCCAATCGCGCAGACACCGGGCGACGGGGTGAGCCCGACAAAATTGCTGCCGTCCAGAACAGCCCGTCTGTTCGGAGCCGTGGCGCGCAGGACGCGGCGGCCGACTCATCACGGGCCAGGACCGCCGTCGCGCCCAGCGCCGAGCGCAGGACGGCGCTGCAGCCTGGCCTGCAGCAGCTGCGGCCGCGGGACCTGCCTAGCGAGGTCCCCGCTGCAGCGCGCGCCGAGCCGCGCGTGCCTCACCGTAAGGCCTTCGGGCGCATCGCCGAGATCATCAAGGTGTACGACGAGTCGCAATGGGCGTGACGCATCTTATTTATTACGAGTTACCACGATATGTACAATCAGCAAACCAGCACCCATCCGTCGCGGAGACCGCGAGGTCCGTCCGCGCGCCTCGCACACGCTACGCACTATCGAGAAAACGCCGATAGTACGCCTGCACTTGGTGCACCCGATGAAGAAGCAGTGCAGGAATCGATGCCTCCCGCGTCGGTACTGTAAGGCGGCGCCGCCCAAAGTAAACACGCCTGCGTTAGTCAGCACACTTCCGGCGCGTTGATGGCATGGCGTTCGACAGCGACTACAGCAGCGCCGACGAGGAGGATGTGTGCCCGCTGTGCATCGAGGAGATGGAGATCAGTGACAAGTGCTTTAAGCCGTGTCGCTGCGGATTCCAGGTGTGCCAGTTCTGCTACAACAACATCCGGCAGAGCATAGAGCCTCACAACCGGTGCCCCGCGTGCCGGCGGCCATACACGGACGAGGAGATCGAGTACACGCAGCTGACGCCCGCGGAGCTGAAGCGCGAACAGGAGCGCAAGCACCGCAAGGAGCAGGAGCGCCGACACCGCAAGGAGCAAGAGCGCAAGGAGCAGACGCTGGCGTCCGAGTCTCGCGAGAAGAAGAACCTGTCGACGGTGCGTGTGATCCAGAAGAATCTCGTCTACGTGACCGGCCTCAATCCGAGCATCCCCAGCGACGAGCTGCAGCAGATGCTGCGCCGCGACGAGTACTTTGGCCAATACGGCAAGATTCAGAAGATCGTCATTAATCGCCGCGTCAACGCGCACGGGATGCCGGGAATCGGCGTGTACGTGACGTTCGCGCGCAAGGAGGACGCCGCGCGGTGCATCGCGGCCATCGACGGTGTATTCAACGACGGCAAGCAGCTGCGCGCTGCGTACGGCACCACGAAGTACTGCTCGAACTACCTGCGCGGCCAGAGCTGCCTGAACACGAACTGCATGTACCTCCACGAGCCCGGCGAGGAGGTCGGCGCGCTCAACAAGCGCGAGCACCTCATTTCGCACCCGCCGTCGGTCGCCGCGACGCCTACGCCCACGCGCCCACTCAGCGTCGCGCCGGCGACGCGGCCGGCCACGCGCTATTATATGAGCGCAACGCGTTTTCTGTTAACCTACTCTTGAGACGACACAAGATCATTCCGCGAGGTCGAACAATCCAG